>CM060961.1:165888245-166370745 GCA_030765045.1 Tenodera sinensis | reverse complement strand
GGGCCTGCTCAAGAAGCTCAAAACACTAAATATACACGACTCTCTAATTAAACTCATCGCAAACTATCTACATAATCGGACATTCCAGTCCAAAGTTAACAACCACCTCTCTTCACCCCGCCCTATAAAAGCGGGAGTCCCACAAGGAAGTATATTGGGGCCGATTATCTTTAATATAACAATGAACGATATCCCGAAAACACCCAACACGAACTTATTCATCTATGCAGATGACACGGCAATCGTAGCGCAATCGGGGAAAGTCGAGTTCATACACAGGAGGCTACAAAACGCCCTTAACGAGCTACAGGATTGGTTCACCAAATGGAGAATTAAGGTGAATGCCAAGAAAACGCAGGCCATCATATTTACCAAAAGAGTCAACCATAGACTAGGAAAACACCAGCTTCCACCACTCACCATATTTGGAGAGAACATTGAGTGGAAAAACACAGTCACCTGGTTAGGGCTTAAAATGGACCAGGGACTCACATGGAAGCAGCATATATTCCAAATAAGGGGAAAAGCGAACGCCCAATTAGGCAAACTATATCCCCTTATAAACATGAACTCGCATCTAAAACTCAAAATGGGACTAACATTATATAAGACGCTTATCCGCCCTATACTCACTTACGCTGCTCCGGTTTGGGGATATGCCGCAAAAACACATATTATGCGCCTACAAAGGTTACAAAATAAAATACTGCGAATGGTAGCAAAAGTGCCCTACACGGCACCAGCGGACTTACTTCACGACGAATTAAAAATGCACACGATAGAGCAATTCATTAAAAAGCTCTCACACGATACGTATAAACACTTGCATAAACATCACAACCCTTTAGTAACGAACCTAGGTAACTATACCATGGAAATTTACAAACACGCTAGACCGCTAGCGCTTTTCGACAGAAATTTAACTTCAAATAACACGGAAGTAGAGGAATTCTTGAACAACCTACTACACGACTAAACGAAACTCTGACAGAGGACTGTTCCCTCTCACCTCACAACTAAACCTTCCTTATTCCCTGTTTCAGACCGCAGCCTGCCACAGAGCCCTACAAGCCCTCGGCAATGCCGAGGCGGATCGGGAGAACTAGGGCCTCCCACCAGTGTCCTACGTGCGCGGTGAAAGCGGGCCACCGTATGATGGAGTAGGACACTCCGACGACACGGCGAGACCAGGACAAACGCTTATACAAGACATGCCTGCCTAGGGCAGACAAGAAGAAATCTAGCATGATAACATTTAATCCAAGCATGCGTAAAAATCACAGACCATTAGGTGATTCTAACGACTTGCAGGTACATACCTGTGCAACACTAGACATAAGCCTAATTATTGCACGAAAATATCTTTTCACTCCAACACTAACATTAGCTTATCTCACAACGACTTGCAGGTTTCACCTGTGCATCGCTAGATATAAGCTCAAATATTGCACGATCAACTTCAGTTACACTAACTCTAACATTAGCAAATATTATAACGACTGGCAGGTAAACACCTGTGAAACACTAGATATAAGCTGAAACATTGCACGAATAACCTCAGGTATGCTAACACTAACATTAGCAGGTAGTATAACGACTGGCAGGTAAATAAATACCTGTGCAACCCTAGAATTAAGCACCACACAAATTACATCTTGACTAACAGGCCTATGTCTGTGCAACCTAATCATAAGTAAGCGTAACTGCGTCTAATATCAATACAAATTTAACAATGCATTTATCTCTCTTGGTCATGTCCAGGTTTCATGGGCATTACCAAAAAGTAACAATTGACTCGCTCGCATGAACACATGCCAGCTTAAAGCTTTCAAGTACTAACCGGGGTGCTATGCGGGACCCGACTAACGCACGATGATGCACGAAACCTTAGCATTGTACGAACTAACACGTGGAGGGGTTTTTTAGTGAGTAACCCTCCCCCTTCAGGGCGCAGGGACCCTCACACTGTTGGCCTCAGCATGTCGGCCTCCGCCTGTAACGGGTTTTTCCCCTCCACGGTAAAAAAAAAAAAAAAAAAAAAAAAAAAAAAGTGAATGTGTTTCATGGCTATTGTCCAGCTAAGTGATCGCCCGTGAAACTTTAATAAATAATAATAATAATAATAATAATAATAATAATAATAATAATAATAATAATAATAATAATAATAATAATAATAATAATAATAATAATAATAATAATAATAATAATAATAATATTATTATGATTATTATGATTATTATGATTATTATGATTATTATGATTATTATGATTATTATGATTATTATGATTATTATGATTATTATGATTATTATGATTATTATGATTATTATTATTATTATTATTATTATTATTATTATTATTATTATTATTATTATTATTATTATTATTATTATTATTATTATTATTATTATTATTATTATTATTATGATTATGATTATGATTATGATTATCATGATTATTATTATTATGATTATCATTATTATTATTATGATTATGATTATTATTATTATGATTATTATGATTATTATGATTATTATGATTATTATTACTATTATTATTATTACTATTACTATTATTATTACTATTATTATTATTATTATTATTATTATTATTATTATTATTATTATTACTATTATTATTATCATTATCATTATCATTATTATCATTATTATCATCATCATCACCATCACCATCACCAATTATTATTATTATTATTATTATTATTATTATTATTATTATTATTATTATTATTATTATTATTATTATTATTATCATTATCATTATTGTGACTTTTGTTGGGTTGAAAAGTAAACTAGACAGATGTAGTCGAGATAAAGAAACACTTTTATTTCCGTAAACAGTAACTTTGTACACTCGTTGCAACAGCAAGAAAGTCTTTTCCGATTCTCCAACAGCACGGCTCCGAATTCGTAACACAAAGAACTGTCCCTTCTCCGTCGGCACGACTCCGCATCGCTTCACATACGTCACTTCTTTCCTTCGGCACGACTACTCAACGCTTCACATACGTCTGACTCCCCTTCTGTTGCACTTTACCGCTATTTATATCTCCCAGGCACTATTCTGGAAAGTTCAGTTATTGCGGTGAAATACAAAGCAGAGAAGATTCTCGAAGTCTCTATCCTTTTCTCTCTTTCGGCAAGCGCCCCAACAATGCGGCCAGGCTCCGTCTCTTTCCTTCGGCTCCTTTGCGGTAGTGACGACATTAATGCGATGGGTGACACTGCTGTTGTCGGCAATTAGATGCGGCGGGCGCGGTGACACTGCTCCCTCCTCAGAGCTGGTCGTCCCGACCAGCACTATCACTGCGGCATCTCCCTTGCGCCCCGGTGGACTAACCAATCGAACCTCTTCTCCAGGAGGCACGATCCTAGGTATCGCTGTTGGATAGTGTCCCTTGGTCCGGGTAGGACGATGTATGCCATCCTGCTTCGAAATTCTGCAACAGTACCGCCGGTCTTGACGGTCCCTCGTCCAGTTGCCCTTCTTTCTGGTGTGTTGACGGGCCATCCTGCGCACTTGGAAACGGCTCACTGGGTACCATGTCCGCCGACCTCTCTGGCGCACCTTCGCAGCCACCTTCGTTGCGATGGGTCCGGCAACAAACCCCGCCACATCCGCGCGAGTCGCGTCCACCGCTGCACTAGTGTTCACTCGTGCTCGGCACGGCCTCTCCTGTAACCTGCCGTCCACGATGATGTCCGCCATTCTTCCGTTCACGGCACTATGCGTCAGGTGATTGGATGGCTCCGACGGTCACCCCATGTCCCACGCCAAGTCGGTTCTCGCGTGTTGCTCGTTTGCTTGTGCGCTTCCCTGCTGATCGTCCTCCACGTCATATCCTGGTTGGTTACGTACCCGACACACTCCTCCAGGGGATCCTCGACGACGTCCCTGAACTGTCCCTTTGTCTTCCCCGAGACGTACACTTTCGTTATCTGAAACGGGCTCAACTGTCGCCTGGGCCACTAGGTGCTCCCTCCCCGGGTACGCGCTATTCCGTCTGCCCCTGGCATCCAGTACTTTGACGCTCTCGTCAACTCTTACTACCAGGACGCCAAGACGTTCCCCGTCGTCCTCCACGACGCCCACATGCTGGCAGAGGTCTTCCACCTTTTCGCCGAGTTCTTCCACGTCTTCCGTCATGCCAATCAGTTCACCGAGTTGTTCCACGTCTTCCCTCACATCATCTGAAACGGGCGCAACTGTCGCCTCGACCACTAGGTGCTCCCTCCCCGGCTCCGCGCTATTCCGTCTGCCCCTGGCATCCAGTACTTTGACGCTCTCGTCAACTCTTACTACCAGGGCGCCAAGACGTTCCCCGTCGTCCTCCACGACGTCCACGTGCTGGCAGAGGTCTTCCACCTTTTCGCCGAGTTCTTCCACGTCTTCCGTCACGCCAATCAGTTCGCCGTCAATTTTCGCCGATAGCTCCGTCTTCATCTCTTTCAGCTCGGCAGCGAGGTTGTCGTTTCTCGTCTTCATTTTGGCACGAGGTTGCCGTTTGCCATCTTCATCTCTTTCAGCTCGGCAACGAGGTTGTTTCTCGTCTTCATTCCGGCAACGAGGTTGTCGTTTCTCGTCTTCATTTTGGCAACGAGGTTGTCGTTTTCCATCTTCATTTCGGCGAATAATTCTTTCATCATTGCCATCATCCTGGTTTCCGAATCTCCCTCCATCTTGGTTCTAACGTTGCAACTTCTAACGACGATGTAACGAAACTAGAAGCAATTCGACGGATCCCACTCCTGACACCAATGTAACTTTGGTTGTGTTGAAAAGTAAAGTAGACAGATGTAGTCGAGATAAAGAAACACTTTTATTTCCGTAAACAGTAACTTTGTACACTCGTTGCAACAGCAAGAAAGTCTTTTCCGATTCTCCAACAGCACGGCTCCGAATTCGTAACACAAAGAACTGTCCCTTCTCCGTCGGCACGACTCCTCATCGCTTCACATACGTCTCTTCTTTCCGTCGGCACGACTACTCAACGCTTCACATACGTCTGACTCCCCTTCTGTCGCACTTTACCGCTATTTATATCTCCCAGGCATTATTCTGGAAAGTTCAGTTATTGCGGTGAAATACAAAGCAGAGAAGATTCTCGAAGTCTCTATCCTTTTCTCTCTTTCGGCAAGCGCCCCAACAATGCGGCCAGGCTCTGTCTCTTTCCTTCGGCTCCTTTGCGATAGTGCCGACAATAATGCGATGGGTGACACTGCTGTTGTCGGCAATTAGATGCGGCGGGCGCGGTGACATTATTATTATTATTATTATTATTATTATTATTATTATTATTATTATTATTATTATTATTATTATTATTATTATTATTATTATTATTATTATTATTATTATTATTATTATTATTATTATTATTATTATTATTACTATTACTATTACTATTACTATTACTATTACTATTACTATTACTATTACTATTATTATTATTATAATTATTATTATTATTATTATTATTATTATTATTATTATTAATTATTATCATTATTATTGTTATTGTTGTTGTTGTTTGTTGTTACTGTTACACTTTGCCTACCCTAAAATTTTGACTGCGAGCTGCCACTGTTGTCAGGACTTACAGACTGACAGTGTTACGTATGTAGAGGGGAAACTTGACAGACTGGACATTGTTGGTATGGCTACCGATACCATAGGGATAGACTGACTGACACTGAAGGATAAAGACAAAAATAATGTGTATTATGCGATTCAGTGGTTGGGCGGGTGTGTGGTGTAGTTAATCATACCATGCATTGTAATTAAGCTGGTTTGTCATGCATGCTGTGTTACTTGCAAAAGTTGTGTATGGTGACATATTTTCCATAATCATGTCCGGGTCCATAGCCAGGTCAAATTCCTTACAGCTGGGGGGGGGGGGAGCCCTCTTCCCCCCGGGCCGCCCTGAAACATAGGGAGTGTGAGGGCTGACGGGATATAGGAAGGTTTGGAAGGGTGGTCTATTGTTGCATTATGGTGGTCCTTGGTGAAGATTTACAGGCTGTAAAGCTGAAACAGAGAAGCTAAGGGGATTTAAAAGTATTGTATGGGTGTATTGCAACGTCAATGGCTGAGTTAGGGTTAATAATAGATATGTCAAAGAGATATCGTGGAAAAATTATTTTGTTGTTTAACGACGCTGTCAATTGCCAGGATCACATCAGCGTCGCCGGTGTGCCGGAATTTCGTCCCGCAGGAGTTCTTTTACATGCCAGTAAATCTACTGACATGGAGCTGTCGTTTTTAAGTACACTTAAAAACCATCGGCCTGGGCCGGGTTTGAACCCGCGACCTTGGGAACAGTAGGCCAGCGTCTAACCAACTGAGCCACCCAGACCAACAGTTTATAGTCAAGGGGGTCTATTTCGTAATTGCCTATGGATTGTACAAGTTCGATGGGGCTGGTTTTAGTTCGGTCATAGAGGTCTGCGCCAAGCTTTTTGATGAATTCCTCAAGATTGAGTATCTTGAGTTCACCATGGATTTTCCTAGCCGGAGCAAAAGGAGGAACCTTTGCAATGACTCGGAGAATTCGGTTTTGGAATGTGATGAGTGTTTTGATGTGTGTAGTAGCAGCGTATCCCTAAACAGGGGAGGCGTGTGTGAGAATGGGTCTGATGAATGTTTTGTAAAGAGTGAGTCCAAGTTTAGGGCTGAGGGCACTATTAAGGTTCATGAGGGGGTAGAGATTACATAATTGGGCTTGTACTTTATGTCGTGCACTTGTAATATGTGCTTTCCAAGTACGGCCCTGGTCCATTATAACTCCCAGGTACAATACTTGATTAGTTCAGGGTATGTCGCTGTTAAAAAGTTGTAGAGGTGACAGAGAATGTGTAGGAAATATATGTTTGATTCTCTTAGTGAAGCTTATGGCTTGGGATTTTGGCTGTTTACTTTTATTCGCCATTTTTGGAGTCATTGTTCAAGGGTAGTAAGTGAATTTTGTAATCTCGATCTAACGAGTGAAATGCTGCGGGACTGTGTAGATAAAGAAGTATCGTCCACATAAAGATATAGATTAATGTTGGGGACTTTCGGGATGTCATTAATGTAAATATTAAATAGTGAAGGCCCGAGTAAACTACCCTGAGGTACTCTCGCTCGTATAATGTGCGGATTAGAGGTTGCTCCATTTATTATAGACACAAATTTGCGATTATTTAAGTAGTTCGCAACAAGTTTGACCATAGTGTCCGACACATTTATATTTTGAAGTTTGCGCAAGAGTCCTTCATGCCAGACACGGTCGAAGGCGCGTTCAATGTCCAATAGGACTGTGCTAGTGGACTGTTTGAAATTAAACGCACGTGTGATATTTTAAGTTTTTCGAAGAAGCTGAAGTGTGGTGGAATGTTTAGCACGAAATCCAAATTGTTCAGGAATGATAATATTCTGTTTAGTAAGGTGGGCATTGAGTCTTTTCAAAATAATACGTTCAAAAAGTTTGCTTAGAGTACTAAGCAAACTAATTGGTCTATAATTTTGAGGGTTAGACAGATCCTTGTTTTTTGGGGGGAAAATGCAAAATTTTTGCGAGTTTCCAAGTATCGGGGAAGTACCGTAATCAAGTGCAAAATTAAAGATTTCAGTGAGCCTCTGAAGAGGCCGGACGGGAAGGTTTTTTAAGACTATGTTAGGAATGTCATCCAAGCCCGGAGCTTTCTTATTAGGTAAATACCTAATGATCCATTGGATTTCAGAGGGACAAGTTTTTCGAATTTGGTTATGTGTGGGTCTGTTTTGTAGTTCCCGCGTGACAAATTCGGTTTCCAAAATAAATTCCCTATTTGAGGGTTCTAGGTTAGGGGTGAGGGTTTCTTCCAAGGCATCTGCCAGCATTTCTGCTTTATCTAAGTCAGAAGTGGCGACTTGCTGTACGCGGAGTGGTGAAATTGTTATTTTCTCGCGGGTTAAAATTTTGGATATGCGCCACACAGACGCATAATTAGCATCCAAACCAGATAGGGTATGCGCCCATTGTTTGGATATATAATCAGTAGTGCGTTTATGTAAATTATGTAAATTGCATTGATAGAAATTTCTCGCGGTCTACTGGTTGCTTTGTTTGTTGCCATTTTCTGCGTGTACGATTTCTGGCAGTAGTAAGTCCTTTAATGTCAGAAGGCAAGTGTGTAGTTTTGTTATAAGGGATGTGTAGAGGTACAGCTGTCATGGTGGCAAACTGTATGTTAGTCTGTAATTGTTCTACAGCATTGTTAAGGTCTGCAATAGTTGTCAGAGGAGTGTGAGAGATTTCAGTGTTAAGTGTGTTCTGGAAAGCTTGCCAGTCAGCTTTGTTGTAGTTGGTG
Organism: Tenodera sinensis; assembly: GCA_030765045.1. Classification (NCBI taxonomy): domain Eukaryota; kingdom Metazoa; phylum Arthropoda; class Insecta; order Mantodea; family Mantidae; genus Tenodera; species Tenodera sinensis. The sequence goes on along the minus strand of CM060961.1, from coordinate 166,362,391 downwards.
TTAGTACTGTGGGAGTCAAGGATCCTTCAAGAGTGAGGATAACAGGAAGATGGTCAGAAGAGATGTCATTAATGGGGTTCATTTTTAGACGAAGGTTAAGTCCGCGTGTGATGGTAATATCTAATATATCTGGTGAGTGTTGTGCGCTGTATTGGATGAAGGTGTATTCTGTATGGGCCTCTATCGGAACGGTGCATTTTGAAATTGGGAATATTAAATCGCGTATTTGCGGCTAAACGTGTTTCCTGAATTCATATATCTAGATTATTTGTTATCACGAAGTCTACAAGCTCAGTCTTGCATCTATATATTCCATAGGCAGCTACTTTTTTTGAAAGGGGAGACAGAAAGAGAGTTGGAGAGAAGAAAGAGTTGGCCTATTTCGCCAGGGAGAATGGGAACAAGGGAGAGGGGAGAAAAGCTAAACTAAAAGGTTTTCAAGAGGGGATTAATGGAGCAGTGTGGCATAACTTTCGAGGTACCGCCGAAGCACCCTCGTTAGTGCGGGAAGGTACAGCCGGCCATTACTGGCTTCGAAAAAAAGGGGGTACCGGGTGACAGTCAGGGCCGAATAGGATTGAGGTAGTAACAGAATAGTTGGAAAGCAATGACAGGAGTGAAGTAAGGAGTGTGCGATGATGCTTTGGATGAGGTACTAGGGTGGCCCTAGAAAAAAAAAATGTGCTGACAGGACACCTTTACCCGGACATCCACGGCGTTGACGACGATGAACTGCGAAGACGGCGGTGAAGCTTCAGATGAGGTACTAGGGTGGCCCAAGAAGTAATGTTATGACAGGCCACCTTTTCCCGGACATCCTCGGCGTTGACGGCGATGACGGCGATGAGCTGCGGATACGGCGGTGAAGCTTCAGATGAGGTACTAGGGTGGCCCAAGAAGTAACGTGTTGACAGGCCACCTTTTCCCGGACATCCTCGGCGTTGACGGCGATGAGCTGTGGAGACGGCGGTGAAGCTTCAGATGAGGTACTAGGGTGGCCCAAAAAGTAATATGTTGACAGGCCACCTTTTCCCGGACATCCTCGGCATTGACGGCGATGACGGCGATCAGTCAGGAACAACAACCTAGGCAGTAACTAACGAGCCGCACGTAAAACATATACAAAGATATTACATTATAGAACATGCTGAAAATGTCCCTCCTCCACTATACAGGCATTATATCGGGAAAACACATTCTGATTCACACGATCAAGTTGGGCCACTGTAATGTCTCTGATTTCATTTCTAATATTTTGTTTTAGTTCTTCCAATGTGTAAGCATTTTTCTCGTAAACTTTGTCTGAGCCAATACTTTTCCAATCAGGAGTACGTTAGGGTTGCATCTTGTCGCCAACCATGTTTATGATTGTGGCTGATGCAGTTATGCTAAATGTGACTCGAAATGTGAAACGTGGTATACAACAGATATACTAACAGATAGGTTGGAAGACCTTGAATTTGCTGACGATATATGCCTGTCGCCTGAGGCACATAATGGAATGCAAGAAAAGCTCGAAGACTTGGTTGAGGAAGGGAAAAAGGTCGGATTAACGAATAATTTAAAGAAGACCAAGGCCTTAAAGATTAACACCAACAAACTAGACCCATTTAGCCTCAACATTGAGGCTATTGAGGACATGGATAGCTTCACCTATTTGGGTAGTGTAGATGCCAACCATGACCGCCTCCGTAGCACAGCTGGTAGCGCGCTTACCTCTGGCGCGGAGGACCCGGGTTCGATCCCCGGTAGCAGCATGGGGATTTTATCCTTTCTAGGAGGTCTGGCACGGGATGCACTCAGTGTCGTTAGGTCCCGGGGGGACCAATTGAGGAGCTACTTGATAGAGAAGTAGCGGCCCCAGGTCGAGAGGGCTCGGGGCGCTGACCACGTCCTACCCTCCAGTTCTGCACCTCACCAATGACGCCTGAGTGGGCAGAGGTGGGAGATGCAGCGGCTGCGGTTTGTTACACTTACCTGGCTGAAAACCATTTCGACATCTGCATTCGAATGTGGAAGGGAAACGGTGAAAGCTACAATTTTCATTGTTTCAGCATCTGTATATGACGTAATATCGCTTGAATTCTATTACCGAAAATGTTACTTCAGTACATTTTGGTTATTTTGGTGAGGGAGATGTGGTTTAACGTTCTTTAACCAATTAGATCAAATCAGACGATGAATGAAATAGGTGAAATTATGCTCAAAGGAGCTCGGAGTGCATAGAGCTTAGAGTTATCTGACTTTATCTTACAGGATATGGGAAACCTTATCCAGGTAACTCACCGAGATTGCAATTCGGGAGATCTGGAACGTGAGGCAGACACGCCGCCATACCACAAAGGTGGTAGTATATTTGGCTCATCTAGAAAGTGTCCCGTAGCACTTGCCGGCCAAATTCTAACTCCGAAGGTACTTACTGCGCATGCGCCGACAGTCATTAGCAGAATCGCCACTATAGTGCTTTTCAAATGGGAAGGGTTCTGATCTGCAGCCAATGAGATAGGTTTACATGCACAACGTTGCAAGCTCATTACCCACACTCTTCATATTTCTCGGCAAGCGTCAAGACCCACTTAATGGGAAAGCAATATGACAACACAACAGGACTCCGATTGGTTACCAGCCTGGAGACGCTCAAGGACAAACTCCTTCCCATTTGGAAAGCACAGTAGGTTGCGCTGCATGCGCTAGCTGTCACTAGCAGAAGATTTTCACATCTGCCAACACTGCTTTTTCAACCACACTAGTTTCTGTTGCCAACACACTAAACACAAATGCACTCGCGCGTCGGTTAATCTATTTTTCACATCATGCCGCTACAGATATACCGCCGGCACAGAATAGAGTATACAGAAAGGAAACTCGGCAGAAATCAGTGCGCCAAAATTTAGTGCGAATGTGCGAAGTAAACAAGTAAACTGAGTAAACGGCTGCGTTGTTGAAGCCAAAGCGAATGGATACGTAGTGTTTATTTTATCTCGAGCATATTAGCTGCTGGGTATATCTATAATTGAATAATTGTTTTATTAGCCTACTGCAAAAGGTATAAATATGTGTTAATGTATTTTAAGCTTTGACGTGGTTATAATGAGCAGCAGTAAGAGAAAAGGCGGCCAATGTTCGGCACCAAACTGCAGAAATAATTCGCATGCAAACAGGGACATAAGCTTTTTCAGCTTTCCAATAGATGAACAACAGTAAGCGAATAGCGTAATATATTTATAACTTACTATAAGTGAAGTGTTACTTCAGAATCACAGCAATGTGTGCATAATTGTTAATGTACTTTACCCAGTAATACAATGTAAACAGGGAGGATGATAATTTTAACTATACAAATCTGTATTCTCATTTCAAAGCACATGAGAACAAGAATTTGGAAATCTACAATGTCCAAGTTCATACTTTATAACCTACATTCAATATCTGGAGAGCATTTTCGCTGGCAATATGCTCAGATTAATGACAACAAATAATGTTGGAAACGCATTAGTTTAATGGAGAATGTGCAATTCAGCCAACCGTGCAAGGATTTCCCCATACGTTATTTAATAAGGCTGTTTGTCAGCATGAGAATTTTTTATTTCTTAAAGTTTGTGAATAGAGATTTGAAAAATAAAAATAAAAGTGAAAAAAATTACAAATTAATAAAAGTGGCACATCTATGAATAATATGATTTGCTGCTGTAGTTGCTTCATAAATGCAGATTAAGCAAGCAAGACAAAAGTACAATGACACACCTGAACACTATTTTTCTTTAATGCTGCAATAATGTTGGCAGAGAAGGTCCTGTGAATGTACACAGACTTTGTTGTTTTATTGTAAAGAGGTGAAATAAAATAAATGCAATTGTATACTTTATTGTAATTATTTTATGTTGTGCAAATAGACGTGATATAAAAAGACCATTTATAGATCTCCTTAGCCCTTAATATAAAATAATCCTAACTTTTGCCATACAGTGTATATTCTGTAAAGTTACTGCTGTGATTTATGTGACTGCACCATGCCCTACATTTGTGTTTTATTTACTTCTTTTGCTATGTATGACAAGACTTTATGATTCATTGTATGCAGAGTCTCGTTCAAGATTTTGTGCATTTTTATTCTTGTGGTAAATAAAAGCAACTAATGAGCCACTTGCTTATTAATTACTGCTGCCTATTTTCCACTTATTTCATATTACTAGGGCTTCCTTTGTTAATACATACAAGTAGAAAACAACATTTTATTGGTTTCATTCTGTTTCGTGCATTACTCTTTTTCTCAAATTTTAATTGTCATGAAATTTTGTATATGAACAGGGCGCGAAAAGAAGTGCAGCAGAACAGAGCGCCGTTTGTAAACGTATGAATGTCTTCAGTTCCCAATATGACTTATCATGTAATATTCCGACTCATTTTAGTGAGTAAACTTCTTCATGGGAGGGAAAATAGATTGTATTAGTCTGAGTTAATCATCTGTTCGGTTTCATTAGCGTTTCTTTTTGTAAAAGTTTTCATTTAAACGGCTAGATTAAGAGTTCCGTTTAGTAAAACTGCTTGTTTCGAGCCCTGGTAGGAAGTAGCAATTGCTTCGTTAACTTGGTCTCAATGTGGCGAAGCGAAAGCAACGGGTACACGCAGATCCAAGGAGCCGACTCAAGCTTTCCTTTCTGTATACTGTGACTTTTTTTTGGCGGGTGTAAAGTAAAGGAGGCAGATGTAGTCGGGATAAAGATACACTTTTATTTCCGTAAACAGTAACGTTTTACACTCGTTGCAACAGCAAGAAAGTCTTTTCCAATTCACTCACAGCACGGCTCCAAATTCGTCACAAAACTGTCCCTTCTCCGTCGGCACGACTCCTCAACGCTTCGCATACGTCTCTTCTTTCCGTCGGCACGACTACTCAACGCTTCACATACGTCTGTCCGTTCCGTCGGCACGACTACTCAACGCTTCACATACGTCTGTCCGTTACGTCGGCACGACTACTCAACGCTTCACATACGTCTGTCCGTTCCGTCGGCACGACTACTCAACGCTTCACATACGTCTGTCCACTGTCTGTCGCACTTTACCGCTATTTATATCTCCCAGGCACTATTCTGGAAAGTTCAGTTATTGCGGTGAAATACAAAGCAGAAGATTCTCGAAGTCTCTATCCTTTTCTCTCTTTCGGCAAGCGCCCCAACAATGCGGCCATTCTCTGTCTCTTTCCTTCGGCTCCTTTGCGGTAGTGCCGACAATAATGGGATGGGTGACACTGCTGTTGTCGGTAATTAGATGCGGCGGGCGCGGTGACACTGCTCCCTCCTCAGAGTTGGTCGCCCCGACCAGCACTATCACTGCGGCATCTCCCTTGCGCCCCGGTGGACTAACTCATCGAACCTCTTCTTCAGGAGGCACGATCCTAGGTATCGCTGTTGGATAGTGTCCCTTGGTCCGGGTAGGACGATGTATGCCATCCTGCTTCGAAATTCTGCAACAGTACCGCCGGTCTTGACGGTCCCTCGTCCAGTTGCCCTTCTTCCTGGTGTGTTGAGGGGCCATCCTGCGCACTTGGAAACGGCTCACTGGGTACCATGTCCGCCGATCTCTCTGGCGCACCTTCGCAGCCACCTTGCTTCCGATGGGTCCGGCAACAAACCCCACCACATCCGCGCGAGTCGCGTCCACCGCTGCACTCGTGTTCACTCGTGCTCGGCACGGCCTCTCCTGTATCCTGCCGTCCAAGATGATGTCCACCATTCTTCCGTTCACGGCACTATGTGTCAGGTGATTGGATGGCTCCGACGGTCCCCCCATGTCACACGCCAAGTCGGTTCTCGCGTGTTGCTCGTTTGCTTGTGCGCTTCCCTGCTGATCGTCCTCCACGTCATATCCTGGTTGGTTACGTACCCGACACACTCCTCCAGAGGATCCTCGACGACGTCCCTGAACTGCCCCTTTGTCTTCCCCGAGACGTACACTTTCGTTATCTGAAACGGGCGCAACTGTCGCCTCGGCCACTGGGTGCTCCCTCCCCGGGTCCGCGCTATTCCGTCTGCCCCTGGCATCCAGTACTTTGACGCTCTCGTCAACTCTTACTACCAGGGCGCCAAGACGTTCCCCGTCGTCCTCCACGACGTCCACATGCTGGCAGAGGTCTTCCACCTTTTCGCCGAGTTCTTCTAGTCAGTTCACCGAGTTGTTCCACGTCTTCCCTCACGCCAACCAGTTCGCCGAGTTGTTCCACGTCTTCCGTCATGCCAATCAGTTCGCCGAGTTGTTCCACGTCTTCCCTCACGCCAACCAGTTCGCCAAGTTGTTCCACGTCTTCCGTCATGACAATCAGTTCGCCGAGTTGTTCCACGTCTTCCCTCATATCATCTGAAACGGCGCAACTGTCGCCTCGGCCACTAGGTGCTGCCTCCCCGGCTCCGCGTTATTCCGTCTGCCCCTGGCATCCAGTACTTTGACGCTCTCTTCAATTCTTACTAACAGGGCGCCAAGACGTTCCCCGTCGTCCTCCACGACGTCCACATGCTGGCAGAGGTCTTCCACCTTTTCGCCGAGTTCTTCCACGTCTTCCGTCACGTCAGTCAGTTCGCCGAGTTGTTCCACGTCTTCCGTCACGTCAGTCAGTTCGCCGTCAATTTTCGCCGATAGCTCCGTCTTCATCTCTTTCAGCTCGGCAACGAGGTTGTCGTTTCTCGTCTTCATTTTGGCAGCGAGGTTGTCGTTTGCCGTCTTCATCTCTTTCAGCTCGGCAGCGAGGTTGCCGTTTCTCGTCTTCATTTCGGCGAATAATTCTTTCATCATTGCCATCATCCTGGTTTCCGAATCTCCCTCCATCTTGGTTCTAACGTTGCAACTTCTAACGATGATGTAACGAAACTGGAAGCAATTCGACGGATCCCACTGCTGACACCAGTGTGACTTTTTTTGGTGGGTGTAAACTGTAAAGTAAAGGAGGCAGATGTAGTCGGGATAAAGATACACTTTTATTTCCGTAAACAGTAACTTTTTACACTCGTTGAAACAGCAAGAAAGTCTTTTCCGATTCACTCACAGCACGGCTCCAAATTCGTCACAAAACTGTCCCTTCTCCGTCGGCACGACACCTCAACGCTTCGCATACGTCTCTTCTTTCCGTCGGCACGACTACTCAACGCTTCACATACGTCTCTTCTTTCCGTCGGCACGACTACTCAACGTTTCACATACGTCTGTCCGTTCCGTCGGCACGACTACTCAACGCTTCACATACGTCTGTCCGTTCCGTCGGCACGACTACTCAACGCTTCATAAACGTCTGTCCGTTCCGTCGGCACGACTACTCAACGCTTCACATACGTCTGTCCACTGTCTGTCGCACTTTACCGCTATTTATATCTCCCAGGCACTATTCTGGAAAGTTCAGTTATTGCGGTGAAATACAAAGCAGAAGATTCTCGAAGTCTTTATCCTTTTCTCTCTTTCGGCAAGCGCCCCAACAATGCGGCCATTCTCTGTCTCTTTTCTTCGGCTCCTTTGCGGTAGTGCCGACAATAATGCGATGGATGACACTGCTGTTGTCGAAAATTAGATGCGGCGGGCGCGGTGACACTGCTGTCTATTTTGTGCCGCCGGTCATCTTTTTAATTATAATTAGATTTCGGATAATATAGAATGCTAGTATGATAAGACTAGTTGTGGGTACCCATTTCCAATATACATTTTCAGCTGTAACCTATGGCACAAGGGACGTCACATGCATATTAAATATGAAGCTCCCAAATGTATGTGAAATCATTTGTTTATGGAGTTGAGCGTGTTTTAACATATTGCACAATAGAACGTTTCCCCCCCCCCCCCCCATACCTACCCCTTTTCCTTGGACCCTGTCCGAAATCTCGGAGCATGACTCCGAAAACTCCTCAGGATGACCCCGTCTGCAGGAAAACAACTGGAATTTTCTACCCCTTTTTGTAAGGGGGCAATAAAACCCATTGAAGCCATTTCTAATGATGTGTAGCACGGCATCACATTCCCTGCATAGCATTCAGCTACTCAGCATGCCCTCGTCGTAGAAGAACTGCATACATTCTTCCTCATTGTAGCACAAAGGCGCTAAATCTACTATCCTAATGAAGCGAGTCATGGCACTCTCACAACTTGCTTCTAACAAGTTTTTTCCTTGGCCAAGAGCTCTATCGGAAGCTATACGGCCACACTAACTATATTGAGGTAGTAATGTGTCGTACCAACAGTACGCAATTGAAGATATCATTAACCGAATGATATTGCGGGCACATTCATAAATGCAGGTTTACTAGATGCTATAAGTAAGCAAAACGTGATTTAGTATATGATATAAGAAACAGCGGAGAAGATCGGAGTAAAAGAAAGAGAAAGAAAAATGTCAAAATCGAAAACCACAACGTTGTATATGACGAAAAATTGCCTGTAAAACGCGCTCATTTTTTATGGTCAATAAATAATTACACCGGAAAAACTTGAAGTTGGAAGTATAGGTCTGAATAAAATCGTTCTACCTTGTGTGCAAGGTTCGGACATCCTAATAAAAGATGGTCTAAGTTGGCCTCTTGACCGCAATTGCAATAAGGTGTGGTCCCAGAACCATAGCGGAACAAGTACGCCGGAGTGTAGCAATGGCCCACACGCATCCGCAAGAACAGTGAGATGAAGTGACGCGGGTATCGTAAAGAAGCAAACCAAGGACGATTGAGGGGCTGCAATGGTGGAAGACAGGGACAAAAAACATGTTCTGTATTAGTAAAGGCTTCCCACTCCAAGGTCCATTGAGAAAGAAGAGAATGTCTGCCAGATCTAAATAATTCCCGCGGGGGTACAGTGATTGGAAGAATTTCATCAGGAAAGCAAGCAGATTTGGCTAATCGATCGGCGATCTACTTACCATAGATACCAGAATGACTAGGTATCCAAGCGAAGAGCACCCTTGAGATTCCTAGGGTAAGATGGAGCGATTTGAGTGCCTGTACATACCAACAAGTACTGGGTGATAACGAAGGACTTTGTAGCGTCTACAATACACTCAAGGAATCAATATAAATATTCGCTGTTATGAATTCCGTATTTCTAAGAAAGTCTAGCACCTTGTAGATGGCGAAAAACTGTGAAAAATACAAAATAATTAGAGAAAAATCCGGTAGCCAAAAGCTACGTCGTATTTCCAACTCTGGTGAGAAAAAGCTGATCCTACCCTCGGGGGGTCCCCCTGACGTGAGCCATCGGTAAAAAAAGTTAGGCGGCCATCTCCTGCCACAGGAATAGGAGCCTGGAATAATAGTCGTGCTCGGAAGTCTACAGGATAATCTAAAATGCGCACACAGGCCGTGACATACGTAATGGTATATAAGCCTGTGACATAGTCAAAAGAATAGCATGGGTAAGTTTCAGCACGTTGTAAAAACCGGGCGTGGTTTGTCAGAAAGCGGTAGGCTAGCATGAGTGGTAAGGCTATGACTTCCGTATGAAGCCGCCCTTCTGGACAGCGTTCCAGTAATAATTGTAACTTAGGGAATAATGGAAAGGTTATACTGCCCCAACGGGCGAGAATATAGCGTAAAGCCACCACCGGGGCAAGATGTTTCAAAGGGGTGAGGCCTAGTTCTCTGTGCATTACCATTACTGGTGTCGAGTGGGCATAGCCCACCATAAGTCGAAGAATGAGGCTGACTTGTAAGGGCAATAATGCACCTGTAGTAGTTATACCCTAGAGAAAGATTCCATAGGTGATCATACCCTACACTATAGCTTTGTATAGGTGCAAAAGTACCTTAGGGTGGCAGCCCCAGTTTTTCCATAATAACGCACGAAAGAAGTAGAGCTTACAGTCCAACCTGTTACGTAAGCGAGAAATATGTGCCCGCCAGTTTAGTCGATGATCAAATGTGATACCCAAGAAGGTGTACGTATTAACCTCTCGTACAGGTTGGGATTCCCAGTAAATTGGGGGAAGGCGAATGTGTCGACGATTGCGGGTAAAATGTACAAGAGCAGCTTTCTCTTTATTCACTGTTAGTCCGTTAAAGTCGGTCCACTCTCTCAAGGCTTTCACGGCGTTATTTAAGGAAACACGAGGTTGCGCTACATTGCCACCAGGCACGTATAGTACAATGTCATCCGCGCACACCAGCAGTCGAGCATGAGGTAAGAACCACCTCCGCCATTCCTGTGATGTAAACCAGATATAGGAGTTCACTAGCATACTGCCGGGTCCCGCTAAAACATTTAAATTTCAGATTAGCAACAAATTAATGGAGAAATAGTGCTGCTGGCAGCGCTGAATTAACACTGTAATAACCACAGTTTATACAATAACACAGCAACTTCTGCAACTTTCGTAAGAATTCGTGCTCACTGCCGAGTGGGACTTAGACGAAAAATATCATGGGACACTTTCTAAAGAATATCCTTTGTTGACATTGTTTCATGAACAGCAGCTTCAGTTACTCTTCAGTAAAAAGATCCCCACTATTAAAATTTTCAATGAATCACAGTAGGCCATGCGAATATTGTTTGTCGCTGGATTAGTGCCTAAGTGAAATATTTCTTTTTAAAGCAGTGTATCGGCTTTATAACCATCATCTCCTAATCAGATTGCAGCCTCGAGACCAGTGTCATCACGTTGTTGTTGGTTTATTTAATGAAGCTGTATCCAGTGTATTCTGGATTTCCGCGTCTGGCGTCCTTGATTAAGTAGATATGTAGATGTAACATAAGATGTAATTTGAATATACATATTTTCTTATTGTGCTGTTAGTATTATAGTTTCATTTTACATTTTCTGAAGAAATGAAGAAGAAGTGGTGCTATATAACGTATTTTCCAATTTAGAAGTGAGGAAATATTCCAGGGACCGTGTCCAATACGTGCACATATGTGTGAATATAAAGATGTCGAATGTTGGTAATTTCTAGGGCATTGAAAGAATATATGATCTGCATCGCCAAACTGACCACACTCACAGCAATCTGTATCACGTTTTCCGATCTTAAATAAATAAGCCGGGGTGGGTGTTACGCGTAATTTCAATTTTGTTGCCAGAGATATAGCCTCTTTATCTATATTTCCCACTGAAAACCACGGTGTTTTAGATGATCTAGGTAGATGGAAATAAGTATCGATATGATGAGTAATATGTTGTCGGACGTCCTGGATGTGTATTCCTGGTGTTGGATTTGGGAGAGAATTTTTGGCAGCTGCTTTGGCCAGTTTATCTACGTACTCATTACCTATTATGTTGGAATGGCCAGGTATCCATATCATATGTGTCATGTTATGTCGTTGATCTAAAGAATCTAGTTCGTGGAAACAATATTTCCCACCAATCAAGAGAAGGTTTTATTTGGAATCTATTAAGAATTTGAATAGCACTGTAGGAGTAGATACAGAGTAGGATTGTGGAATTATGTATATGGCGTAAAGAATATAGAGCTTGGTATATTCCGTATATTTCTGTTGAATAGTTAGAAAAATAACGTGGAAGAGTGAATAAGTCTCTGGTATCCGTGGTTTGATTGAAATATGCAGCTCCCGTCCCATGGTCAGATAGTGATCCATCAGTATATATAATCTGAGGAGGTGATTGTAAAGATTGAGAAAACTGGTCTAGGAAGTATGCACACTGTTTAGGGGTAGTAACATCATGTTTTTTACAGTTAGACAGAATAAATTTGGTTTTAGGGATCAGCTGATCATATTTGAGATAATATAAGGGAGGTCTCCTATGGGACATCCCTCCCTGGAATGATTTGAAAGCTTTAAATATTTTTAAATATATCGGTGTCTGCTTCCGTGATCCTATTTTGCACTGTAAACGGATATTAAGGCCTAGTTGCAATTTAGAGTACAGCGGTGTCTCTGTGAAGAAAAAGAGTTTTGCTATAAAAGGAATAGTTAGGGCTATCTGCCGTTCGGCGAAATTTTGTAGTGCTAATTCAGCAACAACTTTTTGAGTAGCCGGTTTACCGCCGATCCCTAAAATAAGTTTACCAATTTGATAAAGTATGGAAATAATTTTATTTTGCAGCCCAACTGGATATGCAGTAATAATGATGGCTCCGTAATCTATTTTCGATTGGCAAAGGGCTTTAAATATGATATAGAGGTATCGTGGGTGTGCTCCCCAATGTCGACCTTGTATGTATTTAAATATGGGAAGGGTTGATCTAAGGGTGGAGTGAAGATACACAGCATGATTTTTCCAGGATAGTTTATGGTCAAAATATAAGCCTAGGAATTTGGTTGACTGCGTGAGAGGTATAGGATGTCCGTCAATATGTATCGGTGATTGTAAAATTGGTGTGCCGCGTTTAAAGAAAATAGAATACTTTTACTAACATTGAGTTGTAACCCTAGTCGTATGAGGGTTTGCACTAACAAGTCTAAGTCATGTTGTAACTTATGTGTCGATAAACGGATTTCTTGAATCGTTGCCGGAGAGTAAAGGAGGATATCATCAGCAAAAAGCTGCAGTTGACTCTGTTTAAAAGGAAGAGTACTAAGTTCCTGGATATAAATAATAAATAGTAGCGGACTTAGAGGTGTACCCTGGGGTAACCCTTGAGAACTATAGCGAATTTGGGTGTAGGAGTATTGTAGATTTAATTGAATTTTACGGTCAATAAATAGGTGATAAATACATCGTACTATAGGTGCTGGAATGGAAAGTTTCCTTAAAATAGGGATGAGGATGTCCAACTGTACAAAATCGTATGCGTGAGAAATGTCTAAGAAGTGGGCTAGAAGTCCTCGGTTGTGAGTCCAATTGACGTATATGTCATGCGTAAGTTGAAGTAGGTTGTGATGTGTGGAGAATAGTTTTCTGAATCCGTGTTGTCCTTTGGGCCAAAAATCGTAACGTTCCATATAAAACGTGATGCGGGTTTTTAGAATTTGTTCAAATAGTTTCCTTAGTGTGTTGGCTAGGACAATCGGTCTATAGTGAGTTGCTGCCCTTCCTGTTTTATTTGGTTTCAGACGTGGTATGATGTAGAAGTGTTGCCATGAATCTGGGATATGACCTGTGTAAAGAATGTATGAATACCCATGTGTAATCCAAAGATTTAAGGTATGTGGAAAGTGTTTGATCATTTCGTATGATATTCTATCTGGTCCTGAAGCGGTGGATTTATGGTGTGAATTAAGTGCATTAGATAGTTCGTGTGTTGAAATTGGTGACATGAGTGCTAGTGCAACCTCAAATAAAGGCTCTTCCTGTGTCATGAAATTCAGAAAAAGAGGATTGTTACGTACCGAGTCTGGAGTGTGTTGTTCTAGAAATTGTTGTTGAAAATGTGTATCCATTACTATGGAATTAGTAGGGTGTCCGGTGTGTCGTGTGAACCAACGTAGTTTACGCCACATTGTGGAGGTAGTAATTGATAGCGACATTTCCGTACAGAATTTTCGCCAACCTTTGCGTTTATGGTATCGGATGATGCGTCGAGTGGATGCGAATTGTGATTTTAAAACTATAAATTGGTTACAGGTAGGTGTTTGACGGTATTGGTTTAATGCTAATCTACGTTTAGCAACGGCATCGGAACATTCCGGAGACCACCAAATGGGTTTGTACCTAGTTGTATTGGAAGAGTGTATCCGAGTTGGAGATATATGTGATAGTACTGTTGCTACAATGAAAGACACGTGATCCATAGGATGTTGTGTTGTGTATGATTTGTTAGATGTTAATGAAGTTGCTGTTAGCCTGTTGGTAAAATCATTCCAATCCAGTATTTGTTGACGAGGGATGGAAGGTCGAAGAGCATCTAAAGTAGGTGGTTTGCCTATGTTAATAAATAAGGGAGTGATCACTTCCCATAGAATCAAGTCTTACTCTCCAATGGGTATTTTGCCATAGCGATGATGGTATTAGTGATAGATCTGGATATGAGGGAAGTTGATGAGCAGGACCAAATCGGGTTGGTGAGTCGTCATTAAGCAAAAGGAAATGTTGTTCTATTAGCTGATGAAGAAAGGAAAAATTATGTTGGGAACAACGAACTCGGTTCGGAGTAAGGCCGAGATTAAAAACGCCACAGATTATGGTGTTTTTGTTTGGAAGTAATGGTATATGATTCATCCAGAAAGTTCGAGAAATATAATGTTGTGGTGCATTATAGATTGCTATTAGTTGCAGACTAGGAAGTTGGAGCAATATGGCCTGAAATTGCTCGTCGAAACTGTTGATTGTTTGAAAAGAGGACACCAACAAAGAAGGATGAAGAAGAACCATGATTCCTCCTCCTCCTCCCCCCTGCAAGCGATCCTGTCGGATAACCTGGAATGGACGATATCGAAATGTTTGTTGAGGGGTTAGACATGTTTCCGAAATCACTATAATGTCTATGTGATATCTCTCTAAGAGATGTTGTAGATCGTGTAATTTTGGCTTTATGGAACGGGCGTTCCATTGAACTATTGTGAAAGGAGCCATGCTATGAGTGTGATCAATTTAGTTAGATCTGATTGAGGATATCAATTTGCATAGAAGTTGATTCAAGGCCTCGCTCGGAATGGGTTCATTTTTTCTGGTGAGTTTTCCCATTTCTTCTAGATAATTGAAGAACAGTTCACTGTCCACTTTTTGAGTGGATAAAGGAGAAAGGGAGGGTTTAATAGGAAGTGTCTCGGAAGATGTCTCCTGGCGCTCTTGGTTTTGTAGATATATGGGAGTATGTGATTCACGGGTACTATTTCTCCCCGTAAGGTAGAAAGGTTGATTGGACGGAATCTGGAAATGTGGTTTAGTGTTATTCAATTTGATTCGTTTGTGTTGTGGAGGTGTCTGGGGTATCTCGAAGGGTTTATGTTTGCAAGGTCTTGTAACAGTATTACGAATTATGATGGGTTTATCTGGGATGAATTGATTCATTTTGGTAGAAACGGGGTTTGTGTTGTATGGATCTGTTTGGCTATGTAATTTACTAGCGTATGACTGGTCCCCACGAATTAACTGTATAGCTTCGTATCTAGAGATACGTAAGGATATTTTATCAGTGATCGCTTGTTCGCGCAGAAAAACTGCGCAATGTTTGTCGTTAGCACGGTGTGGAAGTGTGCAATTATTGCATTTCAAGATGTCGCTATCACAATCTGAGATGATATGGTTGTCTGTACAACGCATACATGTGGTATTACCACGGCATGTTTTGGTAGAATGACCGAATTTAGCAGACTTGAAACATTGTAATGCTCTTTCTTTGTAAGGTGAAATTAAAAACTGGCTGTAATATAAGCGAAAATTTCGAGGGAGCATTTGCGATCTAAAGGTTAATAGGTATGTTTGAGCGGGTTCGTAGGTTATTGTCCCATTATCTGATAGCACACGTCGTTTAAAACGATACACATGTTGGATTGGATAACCTTCTAAAGTTTGTCCATATTTTTGGATTTCTGCTTCTGTGATTTCAGTATCTATGTTATGTATAACTCCTTTTGTGTGTATATAGTGATGTGGTATATATGCCTTCAGCTGGTTTTTCGAAGCAAAGTCTGAATTGAGTAATGCATTCGCGGCAGATGCGGAGGGTAGAAATATTTCTAATCTATTTTTTACTGTTTTTATAATTTTCTCTACTGCTAGATTTTGGTGATTTTCGAATATTAGTTTGCCCAATTTAAGTGGATGTAGTTGGGTTATGGAACCCACTGAACTAGTTAATACTACTATAAATGGTGCAGTATCTTGATTGTCGTAGTGTAAAGTTGGTTTAACTATTTCTGTATTCGATTCAATTACGGGGGTGAAACCCATAGTCACTGGAATATTTTTCTCGTGTTCGAGAACGTCCGTAAGTGGCGGGGGAGCCTCCCCCGCCATAAGGAAATATAAGTTACACTAGCACTCGCGTGATGAATATGTGCACGCAATAGAAACCAAAATGGCTACTACTCGACACTGAACTAAAGTCAGTGAACACTGCTCTCTTGTTACACTCTTCGACTATTACCGAACTCCAACGCTACTGGAATCTGAATGTATGTAGTATAAGGTTCAAGCGATTGCTTCTTTATAACTACAGTTTTAAACTAAAAACTGTGATGCGAGGAAATCGAATCTGCATTCCGTCTACAGCCTACATTTAACACTTGCAACATCTGTGGTCACAGTATATACCAGTCTCATCACGCAACGCTTTTCTTAAATAATACAAGTTATTTGGTTTTTAAAAATATCAACTTTCTAACCAAACATAAATTGCTGCCATATCTGTTGCCAACTGCTTCGAGTATGTAAACAAAAGCAAAACTTGTTTTTGTTTTATAAACGAATAAGGATTTCTTCTTTTATTCCTCTTGGAAATAAATGAGGAAGACCAAGAGCGATTTAGATCCCGGTAATCCCACTAAGAATTACATACGTGCTCCAACCTTAAAATTACACGAATCAGATAATCCAACAACTAGCCTAGCAATGATACCATCAAATGTAGACGATGATATGAATGAAAATGCTTCACTAACGGAGTCAGTAAATCATGAAATGGAGCATGATTACCAGCATTCTCCTACAACACCAAACAGAAAGCGAATGCGTACTTTAAATCCCTCAAAGGAGTGGCAGCAAGATGAGGTGACATCTATTAAGCTTAACGCAGGAGTGTTACATGCATCCCCATCGCGTAGCACTTATAGTTTACCAACTTCAATAGATTTGCAGCACTGGGCAACCTGGAGAATCAGGAGACAAATGAAACGCTTGATGCATATACACCTAAAGCTCAACCTATTTTTGTAACAGGTGTAAGGAATATCCAAGAATTTAAAAAAAGTGATGGACTGTAATTTCTAAAGAGAAATAACACATTAACTACAATGAAATCTGGACATCTTGTGACATTGATGCCAGTGGACATAGAGAGCTATAAATTCTTTAGAGAATACTTCTTAAAAGAAAATATCAGTCACTACATTTATTAGCTGAAACACGAACGAGCGTATACGGTAGTACTTAGGGGAATGCACTACACGGAAGACGTAAACATGATTAAAGAAGAACTAGGCACACTAGCGCACACAGTAAGAAATGTAGTAAATGTGTTGCATCGAGTTACAAAAGAGCCTCTGCCACTTTTCTTCATCGATTTAGAAGCAGCTTTTAACAACAAAACAATATTTGAGGTGAAACACTTAAACAATATGATAGTAACCTTTGAGCCACCACACACAAAAAGAGAAATTGTTCAATGTGAACGGTGTCAAAGGTTTGGACTTACCAAGAATCACTGTAATCGCCCTTTCAGATGCGTTAAGTGCGGTGGCGATCATCCGACTGCCGTCTGTAACAAAAAGCTTGACACTCCAGCTACTTGCGTAGACTGCAACCAAAACCATCCTGCAAGTTATAGAGGATGTCAGACATATAGGGAATATAAGGAGAAGGCACTTCCACCACATAGAGAGAAACGTGTTTCACTAACAACTAATACGCCACTAGCAGCGGCACATATCACCATACAAAGTCCTACCGTATCAGACAAGACTTACGCAGACATAACAAACGGAAACATAAATTCAAATAATAATGAAACCACACAACTACTTTCTGCTATGGAACAGATGTTCACAAGGTTTGAAAAAACTGTAGAAAAAAATTATGGACAAAATGATGGATAGAATGTTCGATCTCATCAAGGTCATCACCAGCAGAAAACAAAATGATTAAATCACTAAAAATTTCATCATGGAGTGCCAACGGCTTGTCTCAACGCAGACAAGAATTATAATTATTCTTAAAAACAGAAGATATAGATATCATGCTTATTATTACAAAAATTATTTAAGAATAGCAGGTTATGCAATATACACCACAAACCGTCCCTCAGGTACAGCTCATGGCGGAACTGCCATTATAATAAGAAATATAATTGTCCATCACGAAATGCCTAAAAACGATAAAGACTTCCTGCAGGCTACAAGCATAAATGTAACCACACCAAACGGTCCCTTAACTATATCGTCCATCTATTGTCGTCCTCGACATGCCATAAACAAAGTGGCATTTGAAGCGTATATTCCCACTTCAAAAAAAATGATGGCACTTGGGCAAGAAGTAGTCAAGAAAAGGCGGACCTATTTGCCGAACATCTTTCTTCAGTATTTCAACCCTTTTCTTCGTGCATCCAGAAAAAAGACGAAGATGAGGTTAATGAATATCTCTATACTCCATTTCAAATGGCACTTCCAATTCCGCCTATATTATATAGAGAGACAATAACAGTTATAAGCCAGTTAAATGTAAAAAAGACCCCAGGATATGATATCACTGGACGAATGCTTCAGGAGCTACCATTTAAAGCAGTCATATTCATAAATTGTATGTTTAATGCTACATTAAGGACTGGTTACTTCCCTGGAGCTTGGAAAATAGCACAGATCATAGTCATTCTAAAGCCAGGAAAACCTCCACATGAAGTAAAATCTTACCGACCAATTAGTTTGCTCCCAGTGCTTTCTAAATTATTTGAGAAGTTACTTCTCATTAAATTGAAACCTCACTTGTCTTCACTGATTCCCAGCTTCCAACCCCAACACTCCACAATTGAACAAATACATTGAATAACTGAAGTGATTAACCATGCATTTGAACGACAGTACTGCTCAGGAGTATTTCTTGATGTTAGTCAGGCATTTGATAAAGTTTGGCATACTGGACTAAAGTTTAAGCTGAAGAAATCTTTGCCACATCATTTTTATGTGTTATTAAAATCTTACAGAGAAAACAGATATTTTCAAGTAAAATTCCAAGATAGCCTTACAGAACTTCATCCTATTAAGTCAGGCATAACACAAGGTAGTGTGCTAGGACCAATTCTATGCATAGTGTATACTGCTGACCTACCAACAAAAGAAAACACAGCTATAGCAACTTTTGCAGATGATACAGCCATTCTGTTAGCTCATGAAGATCCTACTACTGCTTCCCAAATTGTACAAGACCATCTTTCTGACATCGAAATCTGGCTTAAGACAGTGGCGGCTCGTGCCTTACAACCTAGGTGAAGAAGTTCACTTAGGCATGCTGAAAATACAATGCAAAGCCGGTGTCCCAGGGTCCAATATTTTTTACCAAACGTTTGTATCCAATGGAATTGTACAAAAAAGAAACAGTGTCTGCCAGCATTAGTGTAACATAAAATAAGCATGCCCGACTCACCTATTTCTTGAAAACTAAGTCGATCCTCCTATTTTTTAGAGCAGTAAATCTGTCGATGTCATCATAAAAGGGATGACGTTCCATAAGATCAGCTAGTAGCTCCTTCTCAATGGAAATGATCACCAAAGATGAAAGCCGTTCTTGTGAAGTGGCGTTCCTTGACCAAGTCTTGATTCTCTTCAGACAAGAAAAGCTTCTTTCAACGGATGCACTGGTTGAGGGAATTGTTAGAACCAGGGAGAAAAGTTTGTAGGTTTCCTCAAACACATCACAATTTTTCTGCAATGAGCACAGCACTTCTTGGAGTGTAAAATCCTTATAGATCAAATGATCTGCGTAAAACAAGCACAGTTCATTTTTAAGGCGTTGCAGCTTGCTGAATAATTGAGGGTAACACTGTTGCAACTGGCAGAGAGCGTTTGAAGGAAAATTCACGGAATGATTTTGAAATTTTGACGAGTCGACAAGACACAGAAACTGCAATTTCTCACAATCTTGAAACCGAACGCTTATTTCATCAATACGTTGTCAAGAATTTCAAAGTAAATGAGCTTAGAATTCTGGAAAGAATTGTCCGCTGATTCTCTTGTAGTACCCAGACTGGTGAGCTGTGACGCTTTGTTAAACAGTGTTCTGAAATATTCTTCATTGCGTCTGCTTTTTATTAAGTCGCTGGTATTTTGAATTTTCGTAACACAGTAGTTAATGTCGAGAGACTTTTTCTGTAGGATATCAAACAAAATGTCCGTTAAACTGAAAATATCATCAAATACCACTGCCAAAATGGTAAACTGAAAATTGTTTATTATGTTGAGAAACCCTTCACTAGATGTGATTGTTGTGTCATCTGAATCTACATCGTTTATTAAAACTTCAAACACACTTTTCTGCTTTTGGCAATTGTGAACCATTACATGGATGACCTTTGAGTTGGAACTCCACCTTATCTCAGTTAATGTCGGTATTCTTTTGGTCAAAACGGAATCCAACACGTACGACCGGTTTGCCGCACAATGAAAAAATGATGGAATACCACTAGCATTCGCAAAAAATATGCGACACCTAGAAACGGCTCTACAGCTTTGTTTTAAAATCAAATTTAAACGGTGAGCCAAACAATGTACAAAAATTGCTTGAGGAGCACTATTCTTGATTCTTTTATGAAGTCCATTCAAATGCCGTGACATAACACTCGCTTCGTCGTAACATTGTGCAACTAATTTACGTTCATAATTAAAATTTGCAAGATTACCATGCAGTAAAAGGGACAATGTTTCTGCAGACCTGTCAGCACTCACATCATAAAATCCCAAAAATCGTTCAACCAATGTGCTCTGTGTATTCACGTACCTTACAATGATAGAGCACTGAGACAGTTGGCAAATATCTGTAGTATCGTCAACTTCAACAGAAAAAAAAAATCTGAGGCATTAATTTCAGCTCTAATATGACCCTGTAAGTATTCCGAAATACATCCAATCAGCTCATTTTGTACAGATTTAGAATCACCGCTGAATACACTTTTGATATTTGGATTTCTAATGGACTTTCAGAGATTAATACGGACACAAGCTCCTTGAAATTTCCCCGACTTAGTGAAAGCGCACTCTCATCATTGTGTTTCTGTTTTTTTTTTTTCAAAAGTATTTAATTGTAATTTACATTTTAAATGTTCCGCCGAATCATTGTGCTGGTGAAGGGAACGGGTTATGTTAATGAAATATGTGAATCCCTCTTTGTTCCACACGTTAGTTTTGTTGCTAAAAAGTAAACAAGGCCAACAGAATAGCAATTGCAAACTGCGACTACTGCATGACCAAGAATAATTATCGAACCAAGAGCTTTTGAATTTAATGTTATTTGACTTTCCTACTTTCTTGTCCTCTCTTTTAATGCGTATATCGAAGATATCGGTGAGCCGCCCAAAGTTTAAAACATCTTTCTTGTCTTCATCTTTCCACCTGGGAAATGGGGTTTCTAACAAATTGCAAACTATATCGTTCACTGGATTCATAACAAAGCACTTATATTCCGTAATTTAAATATTAAAAGCACTGGAGTCTAGCAAACTCGCAAATTATACCGTTCACCGTTATCTAAAACACAACGTTTTAAGTTCGCCACCAGCTCTTCCTCGAGGTACACGACTACTATCTTCTAAGCGCTCGAAAACGGAAACCATCCCCTCTACCGTGTTCTGTGCCTCTACCCAAGTGCAAATATTTATTGTTTGCCTGAAACATGTGCATGCCCGTGTTATTTCCCCGTAGTTCATCATTTCGTGACGTTATGTTGCCATGGCAACCAAGCTGTTTAGTGCATCAGTTTCTTTCCTAATCCTGACTGCGGCACTTGTCCTTGTGACCGATCAGAGGGTGCCCTCCCACCAACTTTCCCTGCCGACTGCCTGGCTGTAAGTTCCAAACAAAAGAAGGTTTGGTCACTCGCCCTGCTACGGCTGCTAGCAGTTGATATTTGTGACTAAACTGTTAGAATGGTAGTAATAATGCCAACATTAACAAAAATAGAATACTGCTACATTCAGGTGAAAACCTCTTCACCTGCTTCACTTGAATAACCGCTACTGGCTTAAGAAGGGGAGAGTTAAAGTTAATGAATCTAAAAGTCACCACGTAACATTTACACTCCGTAAACGCTCTTGTCCACCTGTTACTCTTAACAATCAGATTATTCCAGAAGCACAAGACGTGAAATATCTAGGCATGTACATTGACAGACGACTCACCTGGAAAAAACACATATGCCCCAAACGCAAACAGCTAAATTTAAAATACTCCAAAATGCACTTGCTTCTTGGACCTAAATCACAACTCTCAGTGACAAGCAAACTAATAATCTACAAAACTATGCTGAAACCAATTTGGACATATGGAATTCAACTATGGGGTACAGCAAGCAACTCAAACATCGAAATACTAGAACGTTTTCAATTCAAAACTCTGCGAACCATTGGTAAGATCCCCTGGTACGTCGGTAATAAGTACATATACCACGATTTTAAACTCCCAACAATGAAACAGGAAATCGCAGCATACAGCCTGCTATGGGCGTCGCGAAAGGGGGGCAAGGGGGAGGGGCGCGTCCCCCCTTGGAAAAGAATAAATGTAATGTGCAATCACTTACTATTAGACTATTGCTTTAATTTTGAGGTAAAGTACACATTTTATTTAGCATAAATTAACATGCTTATCCGTCACAAATACTATAACTCAATTTTTACAGTTTTTGACAACAGAATAATGAATTAATTGCAAACTTCCAACATGCGGCCCCTCCCTGAAAAAAAGTCTGCCGACGCTCATGCAGCCTGTGCTACCAAAAGCGTCTATACAGTCATCCCAATACACTGGCAATGAATCTACTTGACAACAGGAGCACAACAAGCCGACTACAGAGAAACCAAGTCTTGGAATTGCAGTACAGATTTGCACCCAAATTATAAGCAAATTTATGGCCAATGGGCCATAGTTTGTAAAAGTAATATGTTATCATTGTTACTTATTGTTCAACTATTGAACAGATTGTAATTTTGCAAATGTATAAAAAAAACTTAATTTTCGCTAAATTCAACAAATCCTGTCTAAATGGAAGTGCTTGTCATCTTGTTTAGGCCTCTATCACACTATCCCATTTCTGTGTCACACAATGTGACATGACCTCATTTAATGGCGAATATATTACACTATGCCAAACCTTTCATTATACGCTTTAAAATGGAAACCCAAAAACTAACATGTACTGCAATTGTAAACGCAATAATGGCTTCTTTGCGGTAATACTAAACAAAAAATCTGATGTGTTGCACTCACATGACTTTCTCTACTCTTGTACTAACCATTCCCACAAACTCTTATTCCTATATCTTTTTTCTTGATAGCTGAGATACACATTTGTACAAATTATCTTATTGCTTATTTCCTTGTAGATACAAGGGGAATGCTAGAATACAGTAAGCTTCGTGCGATAGTCAAATGTTTGAGATTCTGTTGTCTTTGCACACTTAACATATAAAAAAAGGAACAACGATGATCCATTTCACGAAAGTTCTAAGTTTTCCTAAACTCACACACATAAGAAGGAATATCTCCGAAATGGTTCACCCTAAATGAAAATTTATTGGAACATAAATTGTGTATTTTAGCAAGATCTACATTGTTGTATAGTATAATTTGGTATATCCCTAACGGTTTACCAGTTATGCAAAAGTCGTCCAGAGTAAATACGACTACAGGGGCTATAGCCAGAAAATTCAAGATATACATTTCATTTGTCATCAAAATATCTCAAACATATGACATTTTAATCAAAATCGTTAAGAGCTATTTTCAAGAAAATAAAAATTTTCAAAAATTGCCCATGTAAAGGGTAGTTTAGGGTGGGGCTATGTTCTTCAAAATCTTCGTGTCGCATCCTTGAAAGACATTAAACTTAAATACTAACTTTGGTTTTTAACCGACTTTTCGTTTTTGAGTTATGCTGTCCACAGTCTGACACACACACACACACACACACACACACACACACACACACACGGACTTTTTTTCTAAAAATGCTTTTTTTTTGGATTCAGGGGGCCTCAAGACATGTATTTCCGGTGAAATCTCGACATCGAATTTTTGGGTGGAATACAATACTTCCCCTACTTACCAGTAGAGAAAGTAAAAATCAAAGAAAAGATCGTGATTCCTCATAAATATTGGCTTCTCGACCATTTAGTTTGTTCCTGACCTCTCTTGCTATACATGATTCACGTACTTACATTTCCAGTACATTGTTTTTGGTTTTATATTTGTTTTAAGTTGTACAGAATTTTATGCGACTCATGATATGAAATGACAAGTGTGACGGTATAATCTGTGAGGTAGTTAGTGATTTATTAGGTATGTCAGTTTATTTATTTTTCTGTGTTCCAATTATGTGCCGCGTTTATTTTTACCATTGGAACAACTGCTTAACAACACATTCCCTTACCATGGTCCTAAAATGGAGGTCGCGAAGGGAAGGGGGACGCCCCCCGGAAGTTGGTCAACTTAATGTGCAAGCAATCACTGACTATCAAACTACTATTTTAATTTTAATGCAAAGATCAATTTTTATTTAGCACAAATTAATTTGGTTATCTGCAACAAATATAAATTTTGTCAATAAAGTAATGAATTAATATTAGCTGATTGCAAATTTCCAACATGTGCAGCCCCCTCTACCGACGCTCATGGGCAGGCGCGGATCTAGAAGTATTTGATAGGGGGGCCTGGTTCTGGTCCACTACCATTTCTTAATAATTAAATTAATGCTAAAACATGACTAGCTAAATATTTAACTGAAAGAAACAATGTTTAAAGTAGTACATACCTATACAAATGTTCATAGAAATCGGTTTGTCCATTTTGCGTGATGATGAGGTAACACACATACAGCAATAACGTAGGATATGACGGGGGGGGGGGGGGGGAGCTATCACCCCCACCTGGATCCGCGCCTGCTGATGACTCCTAATCTCTGGGTTTGAATCAATTTTGATTATTAGATTAAATTCTCTCTCTCTCTCTCTCTCTCTCTCACACACACACACACACACACACACACACACACATGTACTTCCATACTCTACGGGAATAATCCCACCCTCCAGGTGGGAATCCAACCCGGACCTCTATATTTGAGGGTTAGAATAGAGGCTGTTTGCCATTTTCACTTTTGTGTCACGTGTGAGATCAAAGGTTCTATGTTACACTGTAAACTTTTTCTTACGTATCTTACCACATTTCTGAGAGAGTGTAATAGAGGCCTTAGGGAACCTTCCACCAGATACTATGTCTAAATTTGTTCCTCTCAGATCTTTGTGATGTTTCAGTTTAGCATACATTTCGTAACCAAAGGAAACAAATAGGTAAGTTCTGAGCAAAATAATTCACCAATTGTAAAGTGAAATTTCACAGTCACATTAAGCAACAGTTGTTCCTAGCGCTTTAATTGGCAGGTCGTTTTGCTATATAAGCAATTCTTCCTCTTAATTCCTAAACATCTATACTTGCTGCACAATTTTCTAGAAAAACGGCAGTTTTACGTCCAAGTGGGCCGCTCCTCCTCACGGGAGCGAGTGATGCGGGCTGGCGTCCCACAAGGGTCAATCATGTCCCCTTTTCTGTACATATTATTCACTAATGACTTCCCAGTGGACGCCATGTATGCTGACGACACTGCAATATACAACCACCATAGAAATCCACGTTTCGGCCTTGCAGAAATGCAACGTTGTGTTAACAACTTCCTCTCATGGCAACATGACTGGAAAATCAAAATTAACCCCGACAAATGCCAGCTAATTCATTTCTCTAAGCGGCGTCACACTTTGGCAAAGGACCTAACGGTCGGTGGTCAAATATTGCACTGCCGTCAGCAGATTAAATACTTAGGTGTCACCTTGGACCGCACAATGTGTTGGTCCACCCACATAAAAAATAGCGCCAATAAAGGCAGACAGCGGCTAAAGTTGTGCGCCCCCATCTTCCGCAGTAAACAGTTGCGACTGAAGTCAAAACTGATATTATATAAGTCATTTATTCTCTCGGTGGTCCTGTATCCATGTGTGGCCTGGGCTAATGCCTCCAAAACCGCCCTGAAATAACTCCAAACCCTCCAAAACCTCTCCCTCAGAAAAATCCTGTCTGCTCCACTCCTCACCAGTACCCAAACACTACACCTTGAAACCCGGATCCCGTTCATCCCGGAGGCAATTGAAAAACGAGCAACGGCTGCATGGACGCGCATTAGAAACCACGAAAACGACGTCATCGCCAACATTGGCAAAGGCGAGCCGAAGCACCGCAAGCATAATAGGATCAAAATGTTCTAGAAGCGGCTCGGCTCGCCGACTAATGCGCGTGCACGCAATCTCGATCCTAGGCCCCATACATGTTCCGGCAGAGGCCCGGGCCTCGAAAAATATTCAGGAGCTGCCACCGCGGGACAAAGCAGTGCGCTGGGACGCATATCTCTGGTGTGCCCAGTGAAGATGTGTATATGTGTGTGAGAGTGTGCGTGGGTGAATGCGTGCGTGTATGTGTCTGTAAATAATTTGTATAGCGTGTGTAAATAGTGTTTTAATGTGCGTGTGTGTATGTGTGTGTGTGTGTGTGTGTGTGTGTGTGTGTGAGGGCATATCTCACGATATGCCAGAGTGAAAGCAGGAGTGAATGCGTGTAAATAAAGAAACAAAGTGTAAATATGTATATAAACAAAAAACAATATCAAAAACACTGTAAACTAAAAACCCAAGACATTACAAGAGGGAACTGTTCTCGGTGGCCCAAAGACGGCCACTGTATGGGTTTCCTAGAAAAACCACTGTATATAACATGCAAACCAAACAATTGTATATAAAAATGATGTTAGTCTGTAAGCTGGGCCCGTTGTACCAGCACCAGACACAATTGGTTAATAAACAAACAATTCTTAAACCGGTTTTCGTATCCCTTTCGGAGGCACGTTAGCTGAATCGATTCGAATAGCCGTGATGGTTAATGCGATGTGCAATGAATTGGCCAGCCATTCAAAGCCGAACGTTGCGAGTTCGACTCCAGGGGGGGTCCCACTTGGATTGCGGTGTTCTGTGTTCGACTCCCAGCACCATGGCACGCTTGGAAGCTCACAATTGTGTGGATTTTACTTTTTCTTAAAAATCACTAAGACAACTGCAAATACTTGAAATTATTTATTTACGTTAGCATAACAACAAACTAAAAAGAAAGAGGCAATAAAGTGTCTCAAAACTTAAATTTATATGTAGCTTGTAAGTAACGCTGCCAATTAAAGGGTTAAAGTAAACCGGGTTTTCTTTCCTAGGTCGTGGGAAAGCAGAAAGATATCTTAAAACAGGGTAGTATACTGGTACCCAATCATAGAGGCTAATGTAACAGGTAAATTACAATAAAGCTATTCATTGACCGTAACACTGTTGCGGAAGAAAAGGAAAAAAAAAGTCCCGTTTGCCTTAATTATTAACATGGGCGTCGCGAACGGGGGGGAAGGGGGGCCGCGGCCCCCCTTGGATATTGATGAATTTAATTTGCAGTTAATGACTATCAGACTAGTGTTTTAATTTTCATATAAAGAACGATCTTTTATCTACCACAAATTAATATGGTTATCTGCAACAGATACAACTTTTGACAACAGAATAATGAATTAATGTTGTTTGATCGCAAACTTCCAACATGTGGCCCCTCCCTGAAAAAAAGTCTATCAACGCTCATGATTATTAAGGTTATGGCAAAACATGACAGAAAAGCAAGTTCCGGGCAAATTTCATTGAAGATTCACATGGATATGACATTATCAGTGTCACAACAGACAGTTTTAAGACGCCTTAAAGATATGAATGTTAGGAAAAAGCACAGAAAAAGAAGTCACATCTAACAACGAAGCTCATCAATGACAGGAGACATTTCGCAGTAATGCATGAGAACTGCACTGCTCAGGATTGGAAAAGGGTTATTTTCCAGATGAAAAATTCAATTTGTATGGCAGTGATACTACTGGATGGAGCCAGGAAAGGAATTGAACAAGGTCTGTATAACTGAAACAATTAAGCTTAACAAAAGTCTCGCGTTGTCGGGATCAATGTGTTCTACAGGTGTGGTAAGAATTAAGGTTTGCACAGGCTCTATGAATGGTTTGAGTTACGAAATTATAAAACAATGAGGCGATTAATACTGCCAGAGATCATTTTAGTGGTTCTTATCTAGGACCTTTCATTTACCAAAATAATGCAACATGTCATCGAGCAAAGGATGTCAAGAAGACTAAGGCTAGAGATTTCTTCCGGGCTTAAAAGCCGTGGTCTGATGGAGTTTTGAGGTACAGACGTTTCGTCCACACCTGCGGTGGACATCATTGGTGGCATAGTCTGAGTCTTCTCGGTGAAGGTTCACGACGAGCTGCTGGCAGGCTGAGGTTCAGCCCGGTGGATTTTGATGCGTGCCTACCCCCAATAGGGTTTAACCGCAGATAGGAAAATATATTGGGATGGGTATATAAGGGTGGTGTTTTTAGATTTCTAGGTTGTTATATAGAAGGAAGCTGTTGTGGCCCTTGACAAATGACTCACAGGATGCAGTAAGGTCTGCATTCTGACGGAAGAAAAAAGTGTTAAGATGGAGTCTTTTTAAAGTTTTTAATTTAGAATTTTGATTGGGGTTAATTTTGAGAGCCAAACAACTCTTTGTTGGGACTATAAAGCTCAGCTTTAGCTTATGATGGATTGTCTTCTTGGCTATGTGGCGTGCCCGCAAGCCATGCGGGGAACTCTATATGATCTAAAGCGGCGTATCCTGGGGTCATGGTCCCCAAGAGACCTAACCAGGGCGCTTTGATGGCTTGGTAACTTGTAGAATTTTGCTGCCCGGCGCCTAATTTCATCCTCCACGTATGGAAGAGATGAGGCTTCGTGAAGTAATCTCACGGGAAAGGTATTGGGACATAAAAGATGGACCGGAGTCCTCTATTCTACGCCCTTTGGAGCCAACTGCCTGCTGCCATGCCCCACACTTCACAGGCGTAAAGCATGAGGCGGATTATAAGAGCCCGGAAGAGGTGTAACTTCAGACGGACTGCCATCTCGGACCCCAGCATAGGATACAGTGAAGCAATAGTCCCCTGTGTCCTCGCCGAGAGATCTCTGATGTGCCTGCGCCAAGTTAGACCCCTATCCAGTTTAACTCCTAGACGCTGAATAGAGTGGGGGACAGCACAGAGTCTTCGGGGTCTGAGGAAGCAGTGTATGATAATCATTTGTGTGAGTAGTCCCAGTTGTATGAGTTTGGATAGGAGCCCCGCGTGCCAGGCCGTTGAGCTCTTTTCCACGTCCAGAGATACCGTAGCAGTGAATGCGCGTTCCTGAAAACCCAGGGCAGCAGCCTCCATCACCCGCAGCAATTGCTGAGGCGTAGAGTGCCCAGGACGGAAACCAAACTGGTGTTCAGGGATGGCTTGAGCGTCTCCCAATCATGGGGACAAGCGGTTTAAGATCATCCTCTCGAGTACTTTCGAGAGGGTCGATATGAGACTTATGGATCGGTAGTTGGAGGGGTGTACCGGGTCTTTCGCGGGCTTCAAGATGCAGATCACTCGAGCCTCTCTCCACTCTCGTGGAAAGTGACCCAGGGTGAGACACATGTTTAACACCCTAGTCAGAAAGAGCACGGCGTTGAAGGGAAGGTGGCGAAGCATGAGGGGGTCAGCCCATCAGCTCCCGCCGCCTTTTTGGGTTTGAGGCGCTTGAGTGTGCCATGGAGTTCACTGGGGCGTATTACCGGAGTCGTTCCGCATCCTCCGGGGGGCATCGAAAAAAATCGACGCACAGCCCGGCGGATACGTTCCGAGAGTCTGTAGTCCTGGGGGTTGTCTCTTGGACACATGATGCGTTCCAGATAGTCGGCAAACATTTACTTTGGCTTCAGGTTCATAGGCCAGACCTCGGGTGCCCTGGAGTGGAAAGGTGCGAAGACTTTTGGCGATCTTCCACACGTCCCCACTTTCAGTGACCAGGCTGGCCATCTAGTCCTCCCACGCTTGCACGCGGTGCTCGCGCAGGCGGACTCCCTCTCCCATTCAAATTGCAGCATTTAACTACTACTATGACTCAGGTCATATTGTCAGCTTTGCCTTTAAAAGCAATTCCTGGATTCAGTTTTTACTTAGGTTTGATTTCTCAATTTTCCAACCCCTTTTATTTATACTTCCAGATCCTGCCTTCTTTACCTGATTGCCCTCCCGTTATATAGGGCTTACAAGCCAGTATTCAGGGTCAGACACCTGTCGGGGACCACAGGAACCTATGGACCGGACAGTGTGGAGACCTGGAAGCGGGTGGTCAGCCAAGCACCAGGTATGATAGGCAGTGTTATGAAATGCAGGCAAAATCGATGATTGGAAAGGTGATAATGGAGCAATTGTTGGAATGAGTGGCTGGAGCAACCAGACAACCCGGAAAAAAACTCGCCTTGACGGCACTTCATCCACCAATACCACATGCGGGTCCCTGGGATCTAACCCAGGCTACCCAGGTGGAAGGTGAATCCTCTAACTGTGCTGCCATGGTGCCACCTAGAGTTGCAAATGAGTCTAATTGAATACAAATGCAGCTGGAAATTGAACCCAAAATCTTGGGATTAGATGCAAGTATTCTGATAGAAAGTATTACATTCCATTTAACATACATCATTGCTAAGAACTATCTGAAGTAGCAAGACATGCAAACGGAAGAAGATATTCTCCATGTTAGTGAAGTGATACAAGTTGTATCCAGTCATTGAAAGCAAAGAACGTTATAAGAAACAAGAAAACAGAGCAAGCCGATCACAAGAGACATAGAACCCCACCTACCAGCCAACATGCTCCTGCCCACTGTTGGCCTACCAGCAGACAACACACATAGTTTAAATAGAGCAAAACTGACAGTTAATGGATGAGACACAGTGATACCTTTGCCAAGGAGTCTTCGACAGTGCCATTGAGAACGTCTACAAAAACTGTAGACAAAATGTCTGCAATCTCCAGTAGGCCATGGCAAAACAGCCCAGAAGAAATTTCCGCCGGCTGTGAAAGCATACATATTTCAATGTATAAATTAAGATTAATTGCAGGACTGGATTACAGCCCTAGCTTAACTGGTGTATAATTGCATTTAAAAGTGGTGTACTTTACCATATATTACATACTTTACAATACACTAATTTATTATTGCATGAATGTTTCCTACCAGCTTCGTGGGATTGATTTGTAACCTCTAAACTCACATTCCATATACCGCGGAATTGTTATAACACGGCTAAAGCTTGTCCCCCAACAACTGCATTATTTTGGGATTCTGCTGTAATTACTTTTAATGGAAAATAATTTCCATTGCAATGCTAAATTATAAGCACCAATTACTATCACCACAGTGATAAATAATTTTGTTCACCCTTTTTGTATAGAGAGCTATGCATTCAGAATAGAATATAAGCATGATACCTGTGGTGAGGAGTTGGGTAACAAATAAATAAATTGTACACCACCACTTGGACATGTTAGCACCCAAAGACAAATCAATCTCCACTCAAAACACTTTTTGTTTAAAAATTTAAACCAGGCACTCCGTAAAGAATCGAGCTCTTGTTAAATAATTCTACCCAATAGATTTTTATTTCTCTGGCTGTCTCAAAATAAAATATTTTCAAATGTCTCCTATCCACCATCCCCATAATGATGTTTCTGAAATGAGCAATGCCACCATAACATCTTGATGATTCTGAAAAAATCATCTTGAAAGATTTTCAAGGTTTCTCTAATCTTTTGGTTTACATAAGTTGCTCTTATTTTATATTACTTTGCAAACGTTCCATATCTTTTCCTGACCAAAACTGATTTCCCTGACTTACCATATTTGTAGACACCCCAATCACCCAGACCACATTACAAAATAAACATCTCCTCCCATTATTATTGTAATGTTTTGACATTTTATGCCTATGCTTTTTCAAATTATTAAAACAGTAAGGAAGTACACAGAAGTAAGATTACACCTGCAGTGCCTATGCTATCGCTGTGAAAATCACTGGCTGAGGTCACATTCTTCCTGTCCACAGAAGGCTGAAAATGATGGATGTTTTATTATAGTCAAGGTTAGGATTTTTAGGTGCACACCTTTTTCTCTTAGGGTAAAGTTAAGCTCTTTGAAAAGATACCACAGTGTGAAGTTCTGTTTGTAGTTGCCAAAATATACATTTTTTCATGCACCGTTTTCCCTTTTTGGGTACTTTTATCCTTTTTTCCCCAACCATGCCCATAATCCCCTTTTCCCTCTTTTTTTTTTTTTTTTTTTTTAAGTTTCCTCCCATTTTACTCTATATAATTTTAATCAATATAAAATATTTAACTTTTAATTGACATCTTACTGTGGACATGTGAAGAGCAAGCCTATCTCTTTCAGTAAATGCTGTGCAGGAGTTGAAAGCACATCAACAATGGAAAATAATTGTGTACAACAAATCCTCTTTATCTTGCTTTACCGCTATAAAGCAGCTGCAATAATGCAACTGAAAATGACAGTCATTGTATATC
The DNA here is from genome assembly GCA_030765045.1 of Tenodera sinensis. Taxonomy (NCBI): domain Eukaryota; kingdom Metazoa; phylum Arthropoda; class Insecta; order Mantodea; family Mantidae; genus Tenodera; species Tenodera sinensis. The sequence goes on along the minus strand of CM060961.1, from coordinate 166,330,110 downwards.
ATTCTATCCTTTTAATTTCACCGGAATTGGTAGCCTACTGTTCGTGAATGTGAGTTTGTTACTGTGACAGGTGTCATCTGTTCATGTGGATTCCAAGGTCATGCAGAGACAGCAGTAGCTGTGCACACATAGTTCCAAGAATTGACTCTGGGTTTTGCTCGAAGCTACTAGAAATTGCTGAGACTGCAGTTTCAGCATGAACGAGAACATTTTGGTAATTGTCACAGTGTTATATAAGAGTGTGGACAGCAAATGAATGAGTTGTGTAACAGTCACATTGAGTTAGCAAGTGGACTGGTGTTAGTCCTTTGTTACACTACTAAATGAGTGTACTACTAGATTTTACCATGCCAAAGGTATGCAGTACTCTACTTATTATCCTGGCTCAGGAATTCAAACAAGATTTCATAGACAAAGAAGGAACTGTTATTTGATGTGCTATTTGGGATTCAGGAATTTCGTTACATGAAAAACACCAGCGAGATCGCAAACAGCTCTAAGCATCAAATCAACAAATGAAATGAACAATTTCTATTACAAAATTTGTTTCAGAGTTCTTCAAAAAGTCAAAATTTTAAGGAAATCAACATTGAGTTGTGTGCAGCTCTTACACAAGCAGGAATTCCTCTCAATAAGGTGAATCATCTAGCCCTCAAGGGATTTCTTGAAAAATACACAAATATGTCAATACCGAATGAGAGTATTTTAAGAAAAAACTACATGGAGCCTGTTTATCAAGAAACTGTACAAAGAATCGAGGAGAAATTGTCTCACTGTGATGTGGGAATCATTGCGGATGCAATCATAGACTCAATGGAACAATATATTTTCAACATTTTAGTTTTTCCCTTAGCAGGGAAGAAAGTTGTTAAAAATATATGAGCTGCAGAAAGCCAATGCCAGTACAGTAATGCAACTCTGGCCTGCTGGTATCGAGTTTGAAAAACTTCTTGTAGTTACGGACCAGGCTTCATACATGGTTTCAGCTGTTAACCAACTGAAGCCTTTATTTCCCAAGTTGAGTTGAAACATGTTTGGTTCATGCCCTTTACAGGGTTTGTGAATCCATAAGGAACGAATACAACATCGCAAATCAGTTCATTTCTGCCCTGAAGAAGATTTTATTGAAAGTTCCGAATCGTGTTGTGGTTTACAAGGAAACCACTGGCCTGCCCCTTCCGAATTTCCCGGTCGTTACTCGCTGGGGATCTTGGATCCAGTGTGTGTAGTGTGAGAATTTTGACAAAACTAAAGAGTTTATGCTTTCTTTGGATCCAGCTGATGCAGGTGCAATTTCCAAAGCACAGCAACTTCTGCTACCGGAGAAAATACATGATTTGCAGACAGAACTATATTGTGTCCATAGTTACAAGCACCTGACTGCAGCTGTTAAACTATTGGAAGAACAAGGTTTGTAAAAGGAGAAACAATGGGATATTTTTACTTTCGTGAGGGAGCAGTTAGATGGCTTTGCCAAAGATAAACTTGAGTTTAGTCTCCAGAAGAATCCAGACATTGAGGATTTTGTTACATCTGTAAAATTGCCATTCCAAGTGAATACAAGATTTGCCCCAATGGTTTCTGTGGATGTCGAAAGAAGCTTTAGTCTCTACAAAGACATTCTATCTCCTAATAGAAACAGACTTGCTTTTAAAAATGTAGAGATGCTTAATGTCTTGAAGTATAACAGCTTCATGTGATTTCCTTCTTCTGATGAGTGATAATTTGATGTACTTGTTTTTAATTCAATAAATTAGAATAGAGGAAAGAGAAATTGTTGAATTAGTTGAATAAACCAGCACCTTTTTTTTTTTTTTTTTTTTTTTTTTAAACCTTATTTGAGCACCTTTTTCCTTCCTTTTTTCATCTGAAATTTGCACCCAAAAATCCTAACCCTGGTTATAGCACTTAAAACATATTAAAACACTTCACATTTCTTCCTATTCTCTAGGATTATATTTAAATGGATATAAACTTATATTACATCTCTGACTTCATTCATTTTATTATTCTGATTACATTTTCTCAATAATATGATTGAACAATGGATACACTTTTGATCTATTTTTGGTCACAGATGCTATATAAGACATAAAAAAAGGAAATTTATCTTTAAACTTTCTTACTTTGTACTGTAAAACATTTACAATGTCAGAAATTAAAAGATTCATATTGAACTGGACTATATCTAATCAAACTTTCTTTCCTGTGTTGCAGTTGCACATTAATATGGCTTCCTGTAAGAATCAAGTGCAGATGGTTTCGAACGACCATAAATGTGACCATAAACCGAAGGCTTCAAACTGTGAGAGCCACCAACAGACTCCCTTTCATAACCTGCATTTCTACCCACATGCATTCTGCTTTCATTGCCATATGTTTCCCTGCCCCCAGCTAACGTATCATTGGCAAAACCTCCTCTCCAGTCACCTTGTTCTCTTTCACGTACATTTCGTGAATATGGTTCATCATTTGAATGGCCAGGCTGCCTTGTGTCTTGTCTCCAAGATTCAGATCTTCCCCTGTTCATGTCATCTGCCCAATTTCTTCTATACATGTTGTCACCTTCATTTCTCCACATTTCATTTGCAGTCACTTTCTGCCCAGGCATTTGCTGCACTGATGACAGGCTACGGTTAGCTTCAATATTAGGATGAAATTTTAAGCTAAGCAATGACACAGGCCTATCTTTAAGACCTGCTTCAGTTTCTTTTGGCCTTCTGCTACTAAATGGCATCATCTCTCTATTGTCCATGCTTCTTGTGGGTACATCTCTATCTGTCCTGAGTGATGACATTCTTGCAGTATTATCAAGGCCTCTATGGTCACCTATTGGCTGTCTTTCATTTACTCTTCTATTGCGTGAGAAGTCATCTTTAAAAGCTAAGTTTCTACCCTCCCGTAGATTTCTATTGCCTGATCTATCAACAGCAACAGGATTTCGATGATCTGTAGCAAAGTGGGAGTACTGTGCATCAGGCATTATTCTGTCTTGGCCAGAGTGCTTCATTGCTTGGTCTTCAGGATTAAGAATCCCTGCCCCTCTAATAGCTTCTGCTATGACATGCTTTAGTTTTACAGCAGCATTAGTATCTAATCTTGAAAGAGCAGCTTCTTTCATAGTATCCGATAAAACCTCTTGAATTGTTGGCTTTGAAGATAACTCCCGTAATTCCCTTTGTCTTGTTTCAATTAAAAGTCTACGCCTGTACTCTTCCTCTTCTAATGCTCTTAATCTCTCTTTAAGCTGCATTTGTCTGTACTCCTCGGCCGCTCTTTCTTCTTGCAATCTTCTTTGATACTCAGCTGCTTCTCGTTGTTTTTCTCGTAACAGTCTCTGCCTGTATTCTTCTGCTTCCCTTTCTTTCTCTTCAAGAAGTCTTTGTCTGTACTCCTCAGCTTCTCTTTCTTTTTCTTCTAGAAGTCGCTGTCTATATGCTTCAGCTTCTCTTTCCTCTAGAAGTCGTCTTCTCTGTTCTTCAGCAAGTATCTCGTTGTTAATAAAATCTTGCCTTTGTAGAATATCTGCATATACCATTTTTGGATTATTCAGAGGGTTTATAAGTTGATTTTCAACCAATGCAACTCCTTCAACAAATGGCTGATTTACTGCTCTTGGAAAACCTGTCAAATTCAGATTTCCTAATGGGAGTGCTCTCTTATCCCAAACACTTCCAAAATCTTGATATCGGCCCATTCTGTTTGGTGGCATATTCTTCCTTGATGGGAACTGCTTTCCCAATTTTGCAGCAGTATGTGCTCCAGCAGCCTCAGGCTTTGGTAAACTGTCTATACAAATTCGTTCCATCAAGATTACCATTGTGTAATGCTTGGCATTTGGCATTGTGTCCACTGGCACAATTTCCTTTGGAAAAAATGGACTTTTCAACTCCTCACTATCAGAAGGCTTCATTAATAGTGTCAAAGACCGAGAGGTGTTCACTCCAGTAGCCTCAGTTATAATTACTATTCGTTTGATTTCTGCTTTCTTTCTGAGTTCCAATGATAGTTTTGGAGCTGAAATGTAAAGAAAAATAAATCAGAACAGTATCAACAAAGGAAACAAAATCAGTTTCTAATATTATACTAATTCTAACACTACACTCTGACTTTGAATGGCACAAAATGACATGCTTTGGTTGAGCCTATGAACAGTATAGGGTTCACCTTCGATCAAGTTCAACTCCATTTGTCTTTCTGTTTTACAATTATAAGTCACCTAAGAAGGAGTAGGAACTGCATTTGAACCCTGAAATTCAATACTCTTAAGAGTTCATCAGCTTCAAATTAATTAGACATTTTGGGTAGTGTAGATGCAATTTTAAATTACTGATTGACTGTCACCCATTTAAATGAAAGCTTTTATGACTACAGATAAAGAAAATAATCTGCTAGAATTTATTTTCGTAACTATTGTAATTTAGGTTAACACTGTAATTGCCAATAGCTGATATCGGTAAAGCTTGGATGAAACCCCAACCAACTTGGGATCTCTTAAAATATGATTTGAAGCTTTCCTGGCAACGAACATACTCAGGATGTTCTCGGGCTTCTAGCCAGGTGTAGTGATGCATAGCCATCGACATTTCGGGAGTGTACATCTCTCCCATCTTCAGGATGAATGACTAGCAAGAGTGAAGGGACCAGATCTGGTCCCATCTTCAGGATGAATGACTAGCAAGAGTGAAGGGACCAAATCTGATGTACACTCCCAAAACGTCGATGGCTATGCATCACTACACCTGGCTAGAAGCCCGAGAACATCTTGAGTATATTGGGATGTCTTGAATGTGAAGCTGATACCATTTACCACAGGCATGAGAAATCACAAACATTTCACAAAAAATTTTTTCAACTGCATAATACTATATACAGAGTGTAAATGAATAACACAGCATGAATTTTACTGGTGATAAACAGTTCATAGGCAATCAATTTGAGATAGGAAACCTGTGGTCTAGGATTACAAATTACAGAACTGTGCCTTAAAATTGTTTTGAGGGTATGCACGCCACTGATCATGACCAATGCAGCTATAACATTGTTTTACCATTACTGTTCTTCAAAATCATCAAAAATTATTCAAACAAGAACAAAATATGGTATGTATAGATGGAAAATACGTCAATGGAAACTCCCCTCCTAAGAAATATAAATACCAAAAAGTCACTTGCTAAACAGCTTTGTATTGAGACAGAATATTGACTAATAGAAAATTGTTCATGTAAATATTTTTGTAAGAGTGTGTAAATTTTTAATTCTTTTAATTTGAATGTATCAGGGACCTATTTTTTTCAATACTCAAAATAGACAATGTCTTCTCAACTGTTTGAGTTCGACCAATGAGAACTGTTGCGCGGATGGATACATAAGAATGGCGGTGTTGCGTCATAGGACGCTCAGAAACTACTTTCATTAGCGTCTGTGACTTCAAAGTGTAAGGACGTATAATTGTTAATGGCGTGTGAATATGTGAATTACACCAAAACTTTTAAACAGCATGGACGCTATCCAATTTTAACAGTTATTAACTAGCTGAAACTGTAACGAGAAGTGTAGATAACTAATAAATGTGTTTGTAATAAAAGTACGTTGGTTTATGCATTCCATTCTACGACCACATCCCCTGCAGAAAAGAGTGGCGTCTGCTCTAACAAACTTTCCACCTTTTAGCAAAAACAATGCTCCATTAGCTGCTATATTCACGCTAATATGTGTTAACCATCCTTTAGAATAAAACCCCGCTACAAATGGCTTGCCCAACGTGGAGCGCGAATTTAGAATGGAATGCAAAATTACGAGTGCGATAAACATAAAAAAGGACGCTATCTCATCGTGCAGGAAAAAGACGCCATTGAACATCGTTTGATATCAACGATCCGTCAAAACATCGATACACGGAGAATCAACGTGGGAAAAACACCGGAGATCATCTGGCGAAGTCAACTACCCAGGAGACGTAAATAACTGGACGAAGAACCAGCAAAAAAAAAAAAAAAAAAAAAGTAGGATCTAAACTTTTTATCTTTATTTTATTTCTATAATATATGTTTTTAAGAAGTGGAAAAGTAACAGGACTTTCAACATTAAGTGAATTAGATAAAGGAATTAAAATGTCGCGAAAAGAGATAGAAACAGGAGTGGGGGAAGGGGCAGATAGGCCTAGTTATCAGGAAGGATCAGAAGGTGCGGAACAGGCGGAAATAAGCAAAGACCAAAGGTTAATGATGATGATGTTTGAAAGACTGGAACAAAGTTTAGGTCAGAAAATGAAACAAAATAACATAGAATTAAAACAGGATATAGAACAAAGTTTAGGTCAGAAAATGAAACAAAATAACATAGAATTAAAACAGGATATAGAACAAAGTTTAGGTGAGAAAATAGAGGGAGTGAGAGAGGACTTGGAAAATAATAAGAAAGAGATAGGTCAGAAAATGGAGGAAGTGAGAAAAGACTTAGAACAGAAAATGGAATTAGGTAGACAGAACTTAGAACAGAAAATAGAATTAGGAAGACAGGAGTGTAAAGAAAATATGAAAGTAATGGAAACTAATTTAAAATTAGTTCACAAAAACTTAAATGAAACAAAGGAAGCCTTAGAAGCTAGGATAGAAATTGTAGGAGATAGGATGGGAAAGATAGAATCAGAGATGAAAGAGAATAAAATAGTGTTGGAAGGAGAAATTGCTAGATGTAGGGATGAAATAACAGAATGTAATACAAATGTAGACTGTAAGATAACAAATGTAAAAGCAGAAATAACTGAGGAATTAAGGAAAGAGATTGAGGTAGTAAAGAAAGACATTATTAATGAAACTGTAGAACAAATTGTAATCCCTAAAATTAAGACAATGAATGATGTGATGCTTTCACAACAGGATGCTATAAATGATATGAAACAAAGCCACTTAGAAATAAAGAATGATTTAAAATCAATTTGTGAAGAAATGAAAAAAGGGAAAGAAAATTTGGCTAATGTAAATGATGTTGTGAAGGCATTACAAAGACAAGATGATTTAGATGTAAGTAATGTACAAGATGAGAGTTACTTGAATAATGTACAAAATGTTGACTCACCATATAGAGAAAGAGGTTCACAACCAAACAATGACACAACACATAACACATGTTACACCAACAGCATATTACATGAAATCACACCACCTACATTTGACGAGGAGAAGGGAGACGATCCAAAACTCTTTGTTAAAGAGATGGAAGAATACTTTAAAGTGAAAAGGATACCAAACGAGCTTAGGATGATGATAGTTAAGAAAAGCTTAAAAAACAAGGCATTAGAATGGCTCAGGTTAACACTAGCTGGTCATGAGTCTTATAGCTCATTCAGAAATTTATTCCTATCAAGGTATTGGGGCCCAGCTAAACAAAACCAAACTAGGGTAGAGCTAGCGACAGGTAGGTACGATCCAACCAAAGGGTTGTCGCTAGTAGATTACTTTATGAAAGTAGCCAACAAAGGAAAGCTATTAGACCCCAACTTGTCGGAGGCAGAACTAATTGCAAGCATAACAAGACATTTCCCAGACACAGTGAGAACAGGATTAATTGTTGCGAGGCCAGTAGATTTTGCAGATATGATAGAACTGCTGACAGCCTTCGAAACACAAAATGGTCGGCCTAATGAGCATAGACATAGGAACGGTCACCCAAACTCACCCATCCTAAACCAGAACACGATTACGAACAACCAGAGTGAGGGAGAACATAGAAATACTAGGAGTACCCATGAAAGGGGGAGAGGGGCACACCATTTCCCACAACCGCATAATCATGGCGAGAGGATGGAGAACACAAGACAGCGGTACCACGACACAATACCGAGGGGTGAATCGAGGTACAGAACGCATAGATATGATCGTGGAAGACCAGGAGACCGTACCCATCAAGTGAATCATATACGATTCTGTAGGGAATACATGAACAGCCATAGGCCGTCGTACAATAGGGGTTCACGTCAAAGGGGCAGAAACCAAGGGAACACCGACAACGTAAGACAACAGGAACAGAATGAAAATATGCCGGATAGGACCGATACTGCACAGAACACAGAAACGACGATCACCTCCAACGTCCAGGAAAACTAAGTACAAGTCAACTTTGTGTCCCGGAAGTTGACCTGTGTGGCAGTAGGGGCAATATTGACCAATGTAATGTAGGTACCTTGAGAAGACAGGCGAGTGGAAGAAAGGAGATAACCAATCCACCAATGATTAGGCTGAAGGTATGGGGCATCGAATTGCCAGCGATGATTGATACAGGAGCCAGCACATCAGTATGTGACGAACAGCTGTTCCAGGAACTGATAACTAAAAGGAATGCTGAATTCTTGCCTGTGTGTGGAGTATATTGCAGCACAGCAATTGGCAAGAAAAGGGAACATGTTAAATACCAGGTAAGGCTGGTAATTGAAATCGGAAGTTGGAAGTTCGATTTTATTGCCCTAGTAATACCAAGATTAACAGCTACCCTAATCATTGGCAGTGATTTGCTTAACCTTTGGAGATCAGTAATTAACTATGACCTACATGAATTTATCATTAAGGAAGGAGCCTCAGAATGCACTGCGAAGTTCCTGGAGGAAGAAACATGCCAGGAGGAACCAGACCAGACAGGGATCCATCCGGATGAACAATTCTTTGTGGAGAACATCAATGTCCACGAGAATAGATTGGTAGACCTAAGGGTACATAAGAAGAAAACAGGTTGGACGAGCGATGAAGAAACTAACGTTTGCAGCCATTGGATCTGCACAGAAGACGAGTATGTTGCCTGGGACAACTACCAACCTGAACTACTACCAACAGATGGAGAAGAATCGATGTTACAGCTAATCGATGAGAAGGTCTGGGGGGCACATGGCATCTCTGAAGAGGAAAGAAGCCAACTTAAGAAAATATTGGTTAAAAACAGAAAAGTTTTCGATAAAAAGCCAGGTACGTGTAACAAGTACGTACATACTTTCACAGTAACAGATATAACCCCCTATTCACACAAATCCAGGCCCATCCCCAACTCCATCAGGGAGGAAGCTGACAGAGTGATCCAGAAAATGTTAGCGGACGGAATAATTGAGCCGTCGGACTCATGTTATGTGAATCCAGTAGTATGGGTCCATAAGAAAGGGGGAAAATTGAGGATGACCATAGACGCAAGGAAGATAAATGCACATACCTTGCCGGATCACTACAGGCCTGAAGGGGTAGACCAACTAATATCGAAATTGAAGGGAGGTCAACATTTCACTAGTCTTGACTTGACAGCATCATTCTGGCAAATTCCTCTTCATCCAGATGTCAGGAAATATACCTGTTTCTTGCACAAAGGAAAGGTATACCATTTTTCAAAATGTGCCTTTGGACTATCGACCAGTAGCAGTGCACTACTGAGAGCTCTGGACAAAGTTTTTGGAGATACCATCGAGACTTTTGTGACGCAATATGTAGACGACTTTTTAATATACAGTGAGAATCCCGAGTCGCACTTACATCACATAGATTATGTATTATCCAGGTTCCAGGAAAGCAACATGACCCTAAATTTAGAAAAGTGTGAGTTTTTCGTCAAAGAGGCTGAATTTCTAGGCCACATCATAACACCTGATGGTATACAACCTAATCCGGAGAGGGTCAAGGCCATAGAGCATATACCACCCCCACGTAACTTAAAACAGTTGAGGAGGTTTCTGGGCATTTTACAGTACCAGTCGAAATTCGTGGTCAACTACGCTAAGGAATTGGTACCCCTTAGAGCACTGTTGAAAAAAGATACTAAGTGGGAATGGAATGCTGAACACCAGGTGGCCTTTGAGAATATCAAAGAACTTTTCAAGCACAGTATTCTCCTGGAACGACCGGATCCGAATTCACCTTTTCTAGTATACACTGATGCTAGTGCGCACTCATATGGTGCGATATTAGCACAAGAAGATGCAGATGGCAACAAACATGTGATTGCCACAGCTTCTAGATTTTTAAACAAAATAGAAGCCAATGCCTGCATAACCGAACTGGAAATAGGTGCAATCCATTTTGCGTTGCAAAAGTTCAGACAATATATATATCTTTATAAAATAATTATATATACAGATCATGTAAGCCTGTCCTTCATTCAAAAATGCAAGCTGACCAACTCCAAAATCTCAAGGTACATACATGAGATCATGTCATACGACATAGAGGTCAAACATATCCCGGGGAAGGAGAACATCTTCAGTGACTTATTGTCAAGATTAAGGTCGGAGAGTCACATACCCGAGACGATATACAGTCCGCACCATGAGATCAAAATTATGCAGATAAGTAGCAAAGAAAGCAACGAGATCTTGCAAGACTTCAAGAACATAGCAAAGCTACAACAAGAAGACCCTGAATTGAAGAGGCTATTCGACAAGGCTCCAGACATAATACCAAGATTGGATGCCAAGATAGGCAAATTTAGGAACATCCTATTTAAATTGCATGGTCGCGACGTGAAGAAATGGAAAATGATGGTACCAAATTCCTTACAGGACAAGGTCATTTTGGCATTCCACCACTCGATGCTTCACTCCGGTACTGAGAGGACAATGCTTGCCATCGAGGAGGTATTGTACATTAAACATCTTGGCAAGAAGGTCAGGAAGTTAATTTCCTCATGCGACCTATGCCAAAAGGCCAAGCCAATTAATGTAAAGTACGATGTCATCCCACAATCCATTGTGAGGAACGAGAAAAATGCATTGGTGTGTATTGACGAGCATGGAGAATTGCCAAGGGGTAAAGATGGAAACAGATACATATTTGTCATGTTTGATGTTTTTACAAAATTCACCAAAATATACCCCATTAAGAACATCAAAAGTAGAACCTGCTTAGATAAAATCGTCAAGGACTACATCCCAAAATATGGGAGAATAAAATGTATCCTATCGGACAATGCGACCATGCATAAGAGCAAGTTGTTTCAGAACACCTTAGAAACATTAGGAGTAAAATTGTACTATTCCTCAGCATATTATCCCCAGGGAAACCCGACTGAGAGAATCATGAGGGATATTAGTATTTATTTTCGTTTGCTCTGCCACAGAGACCACACTTCCTGGACGGAAAAATGCGGATATATAGAGGAGGTGATTAACCATTCGGTGAACCCCACGACCAAGTTCGCACCTATCGAGCTAATGACTAACACGAAACCAAGAAAATTAGCAATTGACATTGACACTACCATGGCTGCCCAAAGAGAATTATCAGAGAAAGAAAAATGTCAATTGGCATTCAGAAGATTACAGCAGAAGGCTGAAAAAGGAAGGAACAAGGTGAAAAGATTCGTCAGGAAATGGTCCCCACAAATTGGAGAAAAGGTGCTCTTAAAAAGCCACAAAGCATCCAAGGCATCTGAAAAAAGATCTGGAAAGATGGAGCTATTGTATACTGGACCACTGGTCATAACAAAACAGCTGGGTGACCACACGTATGAGCTACAGAATACAAATGGCAAGTTGGTAGGAAGATACCATAAAAATAAATTGAAGCCATACAAGGAAAGAACCAAATAACCTTTGTCAACGAATGTGTAAGGCAGGAGTAGTAGAGATGAAAGAAGATAATTTTTGATGGGTTACTTATAGGAAATTATGTTCAGAATAGGAATTACAACAAGGAAGAAAACCAACATAGTCATTGGCTATATCGACCACAAAGAGCATTGTCAACAAAGACAGATGAGGACACTGATTGTCATTAAATAAATGAATCATAGCGACGGAAGATAATATGTTTTTGACATAAGGATGTCAGGGACAAAAGTAAAAATGAATCAATTATGATAAAAAAGATATAATATTTCGACACAAAGATGTCGAGAGTAAATTGAGAAGAAAAATAATACAATTACAGAATAATTGTAAGTATAGAAGTTTTCTCTTATAGGAATAAGAGACAAAGAAATGACAATTAGTGAAATGAGGAAAACCATAATCAGAAAAACAATGCCCATGAATTAAGATGAATATAGCCAATGCTAAGCTCGAAGAAATGTTGAACCAAACAACAATGAATAATAACCCAATCAAGAAAATTAATACCATTAGTAACATCAGAGTTTAAGAACCGACTCAATAACCTGCCTATACGTAAGCTTATAAGACAAAGAAGGCAAAGAACTGAATAAAGTATTGCCATAAATAAGATCATAATCATTAGCTCAAAATTTGTATCCTGTTTTTCCCTCCTCATAGCAATGAATACAAGTCAAAAACCACATGAAACACTTAAATTATATTTGTGTCAATGTCAAATGTACAATAACTGAGTATGTGTTGTATAAGAACTGAATATATGTTGTACAATAACTGAATATGTATTGTATGATAACTGGATATATTGTGTAATAACTGAATATTGAGTGATAACTAAATGCATTATGCAAAAACTGAATGTGTATTGTGTAATAACTGAATATGTATTGCATAATAACAGAACACATATGTGGTATGATAGCAGCATATATTGTACAATAACTGAATATGTATTACATAATAATTGGACATATTGTGTAATAACTAAATGTGTTGTACAATAACTGGATATGTATTGTATAATAACCAAATGCATTGTGTAGTAACCGAATATGTGAAACTTATAAAGACATATTGTATTATGTCAAAACAAAGGACAAAGACAAACAGTGAAGAAGACTGTAAAAAAAAAAAAAAAAAAAAAAAAAAAAAAAAAAAAAAAAAAAAAAAAAAAAAAATTGTACAAAGTGATTGAATCATAGGAGTAGGGAGAAGTATTGTATTGTGTTTCAAGATTGTAAATAAGGTGACAACTTGAAAAACAAAACAAGGGGATATGAGACAGAATATTGACTAATAGAAAATTGTTCATGTAAATATTTTTGTAAGAGTGTGTAAATTTTTAATTCTTTTAATTTGAATGTATCAGGGACCTATTTTTTTCAATACTCAAAATAGACAATGTCTTCTCAATTGTTTGAGTTCGACCAATGAGAACTGTTGCGCGGATGGATACATAAGAATGGCGGTGTTGCGTCATAGGACGCTCAGAAACTACTTTCATTAGCGTCTGTGACTTCAAAGTGTAAGGACGTATAATTGTTAATGGCGTGTGAATATGTGAATTACACCAAAACTTTTAAACAGCATGGACGCTATCCAATTTTAACAGTTATTAACTAGCTGAAACTGTAACGAGAAGTGTAGATAACTAATAAATGTGTTTGTAATAAAAGTACGTTGGTTTATGCATTCCATTCTACGACCACATCCCCTGCAGAAAAGAGTGGCGTCTGCTCTAACAAACTTTCCACCTTTTAGCAAAAACAATGCTCCATTAGCTGCTATATTCACGCTAATATGTGTTAACCATCCTTTAGAATAAAACCCCGCTACAGTATGATGCTTTACTTTTCCACTGTGGCCACCGCACAGCAGCTTACACATTGGCCATTGCAATTCAGACTACTGCAGAAAACATTATATCCCCACCATCTGTCTTGTGCTCTCATAGTTAGTCATTATTATAATAACAAGCACATACTACTTCATAAAACTTCTGCAGAAAGGTTAAATGCAATTTGAAAATTATTTCCCAGTTTAACTATCCCACAATGAAAAACTGTGGGGAGATTTATGAACAAATATGTGGGAACATGGTCTATTTTATAAAAACAGAGTAAACAAGTTAGTTCTTATTAAGAAGATAGATGAAGTTGGAGAATGTTTACAATACTTATCTCTAAAATCTCTATGGAAGTTTGAACAGGAAAGATAAGTATTAATGAGCTCAGCATGGCAAGCTATCAAACTACTAAAATTGAAACTTTACAAGGTTACTGTGGTCCAGGAACTATCATGTGATCAACAATCTGACAAATTTCTGTCACTGAATTTTGCAAAATGTAAATTAAGAGTAATGGACCCACACTTAACATTCTTACAAGACATCTTAATACTGAATTTTGCATTTGTTGAGCTCTTATGATTTAAATTAAGCTTGTAATATTGAACCTGCCTTCCATTGAGTAGTAATGTCTGGAAGTTATATACATTTTTTAAAATCCAAACAAAAATTAATGCTAAAGGGAAAAATGGTATCCTCTTTGTAGCCTTAATATCAAATAATTCTGATTAACGGGAATGCATGTTTAGCATATGTGCTTATATGATTTTCCTAATAGAAATAGTTTCAAATTTGCTAGGGGTTTTTTCTCCATGTATTTTGTAACATTTATGTCTTTCACTATGCTTTATGGGATGATATATTATACAGAATATTGTATTTAACAATTCCACATTAGCATCACTGCGTATTTATTCTCATTTCATAGTTTCAATCCTAAAATTTTATTATCTAACATAAGATTTGTCTCAGGAAAACCCACTTTAGGAAACCAAATTGGCAGCTCTTTAAGTAAAAGTGATGTCCAGACCTGGTGTTTATTGTCCTTGGTGTAGGTTATTAGGCTATGGGAATTTTGTTCAAAATTGTCACACATCGATGGAAGATGTCAAACTTAACTACCAAGTTGATATTTAACTTCATTATGAGTTATGCATAATGCACATAGTAGTTTTTCCAAAAATGTTTTCTTTTTCTGATTCAGTAAACCTAGAAACTAATTTCTGGTGAAATCTTGGAATTGAATTTTTGGGTGGAATACAAATACTCTCTCTTTCTTATTATACGAGGGTGGTCTGAAAAGTTTCCGACCTAATAAAGGTGCAAGACATTTTTTCAGAATTTTTATTTTTCAACATAGTCTCCTTGTAACTCTACACACTTCTCCCAGTGACACTCGCATCTCTGTAACCCGTCCAAATAGTACTCAGCGTTTTTCTCTGCAAAATAATTGTTCATAAAGGTGATTGTCTCTTCATTTGACGAAAATTTCTGTCCTCCGAGAGTTATTTTCAGATGAGGGAGCAAAAAGAAGTCACTTGGGGTTAGATCTGGTTAGTAAGGTGGATGGTCAAGCAGTTCAAACCGTAATTCATGGATTTTTGCCATTGCAACCACTGTGGTGTGAGACAGATTTTCTTTTTCTGCAAATGTGGCTGTTTTTCCGCAAGTCCTGCCTTTAGCTTGTCAAGTAATGATGCTTAGTATGCTACTGTAATGGTTTTTCCTTTTTGAAGATAATCGATTAAAATAGCTCCATGACTATCCCAAAAAAAAACAGTCACCATCCCAGTCGAAAAAACAGTTTTTGCTTTTTTTGGAACCGGTTCCCCCTTTGCAGTCCACTGTTTGGACTGTATTTTTGTTTCGGCCATATAATGGTATATCCAAGTTTCATCTACAGTAATTAATCGGCGCCAAAACTTGGATTTATTGCACCTAAACTGCGCCACAGAGCATGGGAAATGTTCATTTGAACACATTTTTGGTCTAACGTGAGCAAACGGCACCAAATGCGTGGACAGCTTTCTCATGTCTAAATGTTGATTTAACATGCGACAAGCACGTTCTTTTGACATGTTCATAGCCTCTGCTATCTCTCTCACTTTAATTCGATGGTCGTCTAGCACCATTTGGTGAACTTTGGTGATGTTTTTGTTGGTAGTTGCAGTTTTTGGACGTCCCGAACGTTCGTCTCCCAAGCTCTTACGGCCACGTTTAAATTCAGCTGCCCAAAATTTCACTGTGGTAAACGATGGTACAGAGTCCCTATACAGAGAATCCAACTCATCTTTGATTTACGTAGGCGTATTGCCTTTCAAAAACAAATATTTAATGACAGCTCGATACTTGATTTCATCCATTTTCATAAAAACACTCACACCAACTCACTCAAATGACTGTTACATAACAACTGAGCATCCAAAATGGCCGAACTTTGGTGAGTAACTGTCAACAGATGAACAACGAAATTCACTAGTTTTCATTTACGAGTGCTGCCATCTTTATGTTGAGGTTGGAAACTTTTCAGACCACCCTTGTAGGTAGGTGATAGAGGAAGTAAAAATTGAACCCACAGTTTTAACTCAAAACATAAGACTCTCGGCTCCTCACTGATGCTCTTCTCATCAGCATTTTTCATTGAATTCAAACATTGGCACAATGAGTGAAAAATCTATGGCTTACGCCCTGGCTATGGCATGGAACAGAGTAAAACAATTATCGTTAACAGATAATCAAAATATGGAAATTTAAAGTACTTGCAATATTGCCAACTGCCTGGAGCTACAGTTGAATTAGCATAACTTGGGTATACTGTGCGTTTCCGCTGTGCCACGTGCAAAACATGTAGTGTTGCCGCTGTTAGTCAATTGTCAATCATTCCTCTACTGAGTGCAAAGAGACACGTAAGTAAAGATAAAACTTCTTTGCCTCAGCTTACAACAGATAACCATAAACAGATTAAAACTGTGATTTGCCAAAAGTACACCAGTAAACTTTTGGATGGTGTTAATTTTATAATTTTTCATGCTGTGTGAGAATAACCAAATATTTCAGTAATTGTCTTATGACAACATCTGGTTTTTCCTGGGGTATCCAATAATGCTTTGGAAGATTCAGACTCGATTTCTGAACTTCCTCTTTTCTTTCCATTTCTTTCCCTATTCTGACAATATTTTTACTTATTTTAAGTGCAGCTGCTGTTCTGTCCAACATTTTATTTACATCAATGATCTACCGTTCTCTTTCCAGTTCAAAATATTTCCTTAAGGCATACACCATCTCATGATCTTAACCATGAATTACTGTACCTTGACCAAGCTTACCACACTTTTTCTTTGGATAACGCGTTTGTGGCTTACCTCTTCATTTTTTCCTGGAATCAGACATTGTCATTTACACAAGAATGCAGCAGAAGCTTAGAAGTCTAAAATTACGTAGCACACATTTTATACTTTGCTGATTTTAGGTTTAAACTATAATATCGAACTACAGTGCAGCAATAAAAACACTCCTAGAGCACAAAGAAATTGAAACTACACTTAATAGTTCAACTTTAAAATATCGTGCCAGTGCGAAAGCAAAGAAAGCAATGTCACACATGTCTAAGATGTGGCAACAGTACGGGCGTAGTTTATGGAGCGATTACGTAACCAGGAGAACTACTGGCTATTTTCAAACCTGGTTGCCATAGCAACGGGCACATATGCCACGCCATGCCCAGAACGCATGCCGGGCGAGCTGTCAGAATCAAGTTATGTTAATTCAAGCATAATGCTCCACATGTAAGTATTTAAGCAGGTTTACAGGATACTTGAATCAGATGAGGTTTAATACTTAGTTCTGGTAGCGATGAACTTTTTGGGTCTGATTCAAATCTGCAACTTTCTGTCAAAAATATGGCTATTGTATTAATAAAAATAAAAAAAAATGTTCAATCTTGATTGATTTGTAGGACCAGTATTGTTTCTGTAAAAGAAAAAAACATTTAATCATGCAATACTATGCATGATCAAACAATTATTTGCATACAAATTCCAATGAAACAACTTACCCAGGGCCTGAGGTGCTGTGGTAATAACAGCACAAGCTTTTGCATTGGTTATTTTCAATGTTTTCAAAACTGCATCTGACGTTCCAGGATAGTACTGACATTTGGAAGATTTCTCCTTTAACACACTTTCAGCTGAAGCAGGCTTTGTACCAACGCACAATACCTCACTCCCAAACTATAAAAAAGAATATATATCAAAGGAACAGTCATCCCACCTGAATGAGCTAGGGCTAACAATAAAATAAATCTATATAAATAAAAATGAATGCTAAATGTGTTGCTAAACGCAAAACATGAGAACGGCTAGACCTATTCGGCTAACTTTTTCATTTTCCAAATATTCGAAGTTCGAGGGTCTTATGGAGGAAAAAATTGCAGAAAAAAGTGAACACCAGATTTTTTTTTTCCCATTCAAACTGTTCCTAGCTGTCAACTCTATGGATGGCAATCTGAGATAAATTAATCAAAGAATCAATTTTTTGGGGTTGTAAAAATTGATTTGAGCAACTAATCTATCTCAGACACCCTACAATTGACTTTTGATTCATTTACTTACTGTTTCGTTTTATTCAAATAAAATAAAGGAGTACCAAACCATAATGCCAAATTCCCTTTAGATGTTTGGACTGGCTGCGTTATCTTTCCTCACAGTTTTTGTCAGTTTACTGAATCAAAAACCCAACCCATTAAAAATATATTCCCAAACATTGCTCACAATTTGGTTGAGTGAACAAGTCATATTGGCTGCCAAAAAAATGGATGTAAATGAATTAAATTTCAAAATTCAAAATGAAATTGCCATTGAATTGAATACATACAAATCCACCGATTCAGCTGCTAACCAAGATGTCAACTATTCACCCGAATTTCTGAACTTGCTGGATTTGCCAGGATTGCTCGCTCACAATCTTCAATTAAAATGATCATAATGTTGCAAAATATCAACCAACCACGTGTTTGTAACAGCACACGGCTAGTGGTGACAAGATTACTGAACGTGACCGAAGCTACCATTCTAAAAAAAGAAGACTTTTGATACCACGTATACCAATGTCCATACCACTAGAATTAACGAGTGCAGTTTCCACTGTGGCTATTACCATAAATAAACCCAGGGGCAGTCATTGAGTGTTTGCAGCATTAATCTTGAAAACTCATGTTTCTTGCATGGCCGATTGTACGTTGCCTGTTTCCTTGTTGGAAAGCCAACAGTTTTGTTTCTTTACACGCCAGGTAATCAAACAAAAAATATTGTGTAACATAAAGTATTACAATGAAAATATTAAGATAATATTACTAAAGCATTGCAGTGTACCAAGTATAAAACTGAATTTTGTCAGTAATTATCATGAAATGAAAAATACATAGAAAATTATATTAACGTAATGCAAATTTATTGTTGATATCACGGTAATTATTTGATAGTTCATAAATAAAGTGATCATTCTGAAATACATTTAATATTAAATTTTTTGTTTAAATTACACATGTCATTGTATATTATCACAAACTTAACTGTTCTGGTGACCATTACTGAAAAGTAAAGATGTCATCACAACATGTACACTTTACAAGCGAGGTTATCTTCAGAACTTGATCAAAAAAGATAAGTTTTTGGGACTATCACAGTCAATAGCTTTTGACAGAGCGACGTCTGTCAGGTCAGCTAGTAGTACATAAATAAATACAAAAGACTGTACTGTTAAATTTGTTTATATATTTGACAGTATTGAAGCAGAAGGTGAACAGATCACTATTTCAGAACATGAGCATCTTTTCATTAATAACATACTATCATGCCTGACTACAGTGCGAAGCTATCAGAATTTACAAACATCTCAACAATTTTGAAAAGAAAGAAGAGGCTCCAGAACTCATTAACTGGCATTCAGTCATCGAAGACAAGAAACGTTGCATAGCAGAGCACAAAGTGCGCCAATCAGAAGCGAACAACTCCATAGAAGCAGCCTGGAACTCCCTGCCTCCACTAGCTGTCTGGCCTCCAGATTAATCAGTGGAGGGTGCTCTTGGTACAAATATAGCAGCACTGACAGTCAATGCTTCAGATGCAGCTATACTTTCTCTGAGGAGATTTTGACTGTGCCACTGAAGATTTCTAGTGTAATTGTAGATGAAACATTTGGAATGTCTTCCTCCAGCAACAAATTACTATATAATGAATAGAATCTGATGCTTTGTCATGTACGTGATGAAAACCTGGGTACACTTTAAATGTATTATCTGACAAAGCCATGAGGCGTATCGGAAAGAATGTGAAACTACCCATCTTATTGCACATTCATGGTGAGACAGTATATGTATACTATGTCCAGATGCAATCTTATCTTCAGGACATCTCATACTGGCAGCAGCGAGACATCATTCATTTGCATTGCATTACTGACTGTATGCCAAGTTACTAGTATTTTGCTGTTCTGGTAAACAAAATAAGCAATTGCAGTGCTCGACAACTAAGGTCAATACGCCTCATCACTTTCCTAAGTAGTACCACAAAGGCATAAAATGCCTACAATGCTATAATTATAAAAAGGCAATCCAATATATTTTATGGCCACACCATAAAAATTGGCAACTTTTCTTTATTTATAATTATCACACACAAAGCAAATACCGTATTTTATCGTATAAGGCCCCCCCGTCGCATACTTCCCTCTCCTAGTCCGTTCTTATTGGAGCGGCCTTCAAATGACTTGATAATCGACAACAATAGACACAGCGGTGCCTGTCAAGGCCAACAATGGACGCAGTGCTTACCACAAAAATACTCCTATCGCCATTGTCACAACGTATTGTAAAATTGAAATGTGAAGTTGCAGACGTGTTTCTAAGTCAGTTTGTTACAAGTCGTCATATTGTTAAGAAGAGTTTAAAAAAAAAATGGTATTTCTTGTGCCATTAATGGTTCTGACGACATGTTGTGGAATAGTTAACATGAAGATGTGTTATCTGAGCCAGATATGAATGAAAATAGTGATGATAGTGACGAAAGTGAGACCGCAGAATAGTCAGAGAAAAGAAACAATGAAACAATACATTGTAGGCCAATGAAACCGTGGTATGTATCCAGTTCATTCACAAATTACTATATACATAATATTACATTATAATATACATTTACATAATATTACATGGTTTCCCTTCCTTTCTGAGTTCCTAGAAGCACCACTCGCATAATTTCCTCCCTAGTGTTTTCAAGCAAATTTTTTGAGAAAAAAAGGGGGGGAATTATGCGATAAAATATGGTAATTAAACGATGGGAGAAGAAGCCATGTTAAGCACTCAATGACTTCTGGTCATTTTCAGCTGCTGATCAAAAGATCCATGCAGTTCCTCTTCGCCTGTTGAAATTTTAAACTTCATAATTTAATCTCTGAAGCTTTTGATGTTCTTGTAAGTTCACTTCTGAAGAGTTACACACTTATTTTAGCATCTTGACGTGTGATACTTGAGATTTTCTCCCCAGAAGTGGTTGATTGGCTGATTTATTTTTTTTGTTTCCGATATTTCTGAAGTGTTCTCTCTTGTGTTTAATGGTTTCCCTTGGTTTTTCCTGAGAATGATTTCTTTTTGTATTCCAAACAATATTTTGTATATGCCTGGTTTCTTTCTGATGGGGTTCTGCGGTTTTAATTTCAAGATTATTTTATGCTGGTTTTATGTTGCTTTTATTTTGCAGTGCTAGGACTGTGAATCTGAATTCTTTGAAGATAGTCTCTGGTCAGTGATATGGGAACCTTTTAAACTTAGATTTATCTTTGTTGGGGTTTAGTGTAATTACTCCTCAGCTGTTTCCGTTTCTTGGACTATTAAATTACTTCTCAATACTTCAGTTTTGAGCCTGTTATATTCAGCAGGTTTAATATGTATTGATATTAATCAATACATATTAAGCAGCTGATCACCCGTGAAGCCTTGATTAAAAATGCTCACCATGAAAGCTTTAAGTCTTGTATTGATTTTCTTTCTCCAACTTATGCTTGTTAAATGTGCATTTACCAATCTGCAAGTTGATTGTAGCATATTTATGTTCCATAGAGTTAAACTGTTGGCTTTCAGGATGTAAAGCCTGAAATCATATTTGTCATGAACTGTGGTGAGTTTTACATCCAAAAAGGGTAATGAGAGATCTATTTCAAGTGAATATGACTAGTTTGACAATTTGGTACTTTAAGTCAGTTATCTACTTTTTTAATTTATCACAGCAAACACATTACTTATGTATCTATATCAGATCTTAAATATGTGAGGAAATTCCTTACTGATGTGGATCTCAAAGCAGCTCACGTACAGTCTCACCAAAAAATAGGGCAGAAGTGAAACCCATGTCTAGACCCGTTTTCTGGTTTGTATAATTTGCGTTTGAAACAAAAAATCCTTAAGTCATGCTGATTTTTTCAATTCTGTTCTTTCTACCTTGAGTGAATTTAGCCAATCTTGAAAACTAACCCAGCATCTTGGTCTTCCAGATATCAGGAAAGAGATTTGATACCTTAAAAATAAGTTGGTCACCTGAGTAGTTTCACATTTTTAATGTTTTCAATTAACTCTGAGTTGCTGGTAAATGGTGACAGTTTAGAACTTATTTAAGAGTCACTTTGCAAGAAAACATACTGAAATCATAACACACATTAGAATCTCATTAGAAAAGAAACCATGCAATTATAAAAACATACTGTTCAAATGGAAATAAAAACACGTTGGAAAAACCAAGCTTAAACAAAGGGACCTTCAGAAGTATCTGAAACAATATCTGCTAAAAACTCGAAAACCCTTTCAACCGCTCACTTATCATCTGCCAGGATCTCTGCAAGACTAGCAGGCAACTGCACATAATTTTGAAGGTGTGCTAGGGAAAGCCACTCTACCAACATATGATGAACTGATAAAAAGGTTGTTGCACAATGGAAAAACAGGAGCAGGGTCCCATTAAACAGGAATCCATGCAAAAAATTGCAGTGTCCAATGTGCAAACCAGCAAGTTAATCTCCTAGCGATGAGATATGCGAGAGGAAGTTACCCAGCTTATGGGAAGTTCTTTAATTTCTCTAGGCTTATTACCACAGAGAGCTGACCACTCTTCGTACCAGCATGACAGCATCGCTTTCTGCACTACAAGCCTAAGCAACACAAGAGATGGTAATACCGGGTTCTGTGGTTGCTGCCTTTGCTGACATTTCATTCCCCGGCAAACCTACATGACCAGGAATCCATGCACACACCATGTTAATGCCAGAAGTGTGTAAAATATAGAAGACATCGTGGATACATTGTACACTAGGATGGGAGTTGTACAATTCATGAAGGCTCTTAAGTGCACTAAGAGTATCACTCAAAATCAGCAGTCATCTAATTATGGTGGGGCACAGATAAAATTGCCCAGAATATTACATACAGCTGTAAGTATAAATGGAAGTGCTATTGTGAAAACTGACTGTATATGGTTCGGTTACATAAACATAAGCACAACCAACACCACCAGTGCTTTTTGAGTCATTGGTGTAAATGAAATGTTGGTCAGTGTAATCCAACAAAAATTCTAAAAACCAAGTGCAGATACTAGAGATAGGCATCGTGAACTTCTGGTGCACACTCATCCCAAAATCTACATGGGATGCTACACAATCAAGGAGGGTATAGTCTCTCTACCTTGGGAAACATATTAGGCATTTCAATAGCGAGCTTCCTAAGAAGCTCCCAAAAGGGTAAACTTGTTGGCTTAGGACTAAGGATGCTTCCATATCGCTCACTTAGCACAGTGTTGAAAAGGGAACCAAACATTATGTGCTTAGGCATACACCTGAGGGTGCAGCCATAATTTCCTAAGAGAATGTTACGCTGATATTACAGAGGAGGTTCTGCGGTTCAGTGTAGAGGCTCATAACTGGGCTTGTTGGAAAGGCTCCTATTGCCATGTGTATGATCCACATGAGTGGCTCCATATTTATACTGATGGATCATTGATATCATACCAAGATGGAGCAGGTGCTGGAGTCACATGTCACCTCTTTTCCTATTACAAATCTGTAAGTTATGGAACTACTAACTTTGATGGAGAAATTGAAGCAATTCGAATGGCCCTACAAAATCTTTTGTACAGAATTTCACATTTTCAGCAAGCAGTTATTCTCTCAAGATTCCAGGGCAGCAATTATAGCAATTACTTCCAAGTTGTCACCAAAAAACCAAACTATTATAGAATGTTGGAAGATGCTTAGCCATCTAACAGCACTTCAAAAACACCTAGTCTTCCAATGGATACCGACTCACTGTGGACTGAGTGGTAATGAGAAAGCTGATTTTCTTGCAAAAAAGGGTACCAGCGGTGTACAAAAATCTATATTTAATTTACCATTTTATGCAGCTAAAAGATTAGTCAACTCTGAATTCAAAAAAATTATTGAAAAATATTACTATGAAAAATCAAAGAATAAAAGATGGGAACTACCAAACATGCAAATAGTGATTCCTGAGTATCCTCGAAAAACAGCAGTTGCAACCTTCAGGTTGATTACAGGACATGATTGTCTGGCAAAACATTTAAACAGAATTGGGATATATTCTTCACCACTCTGTCCTCTACGTGATCTGCAAGAGGAAATGGACCGAGACCACCTTCAAATATGCCCAGCCACTTCTAGTGCCCCATCCATCAGTAAAAAATATTGGAGAGCAAGAGGATTAATGACTTCATTGTCAGAAATCCAGCATTAGCTAACAACAACATAATGGGCTGTGTCTAATCTTCTCAGCACAGATGGTTATGCCAACAAATAAATGTCCAATGAGCGATACAGTTGCAACAAAATTGTCTGATCTGCTTACCAAGATTTGCCATTTAGTACACACAAGATATTCAGGGAACCGCCAAATCATGCTTTTAGATGTGCTATATACGTTGACCAGCTAAGCTTCCTATCCAAGATCAACTGCAGGAAATGCTTCTGATCTGCAAAAGGAAATAAAGCTGGACTAAAATGAAGCAAAGGTGGTAATCGTCTCCTGTGACACCAGAAATTAACGCACACTGACTTCTCAGTTGAGAAACGGAAGCCGTTTTTGAGCTCCATTCTCAAAGATCATCTAAGCCTGCTGCACACGGTGTTACAAAAACAATGTTTGCTGAGAAGTACAATAAATGGCGGAGTTGTTTGCGAACAGGCATGACGATACTCCAGATGGAGTTAATTGCTATAGGAAATACTGTGACACTTAATACTGAACCCTGAGGTACTCCACTCTCCTGAACTAAAGAATTAGAAAAAACCGAGCCGACCCTTCCTCAGAAAACATAGTCCTTCATAAACTCCTGAATGAACGGTGGTACTTGTCCAGGTATGTTCCAGGTATACAGGGAACGTAGAATCCCTGCTTGCCAACACATATCATAACCCTTCTCGAGATCAAAAAATATACCAATGGTTTGACTGTTCTTCATAAATACCTTCATTATGTGTCAATATCGACACAAGATGTTCTACAGTTGAACAGTGGCATCAAAATCCACACTGGATATTAGTCAGTGGGTTGCAAGTTTCTAAGCAACATACCAACCATCCACTGATCATGCATTCCATCATCTTGCAAAAGCAACTGGTGAGGAAAATAAGATGGTAGCTGACAATGCTTTCCACCTTTCAAAATGGGTATAATGGTAGCCTCCTACCAATTTTCTGGAATTGCACTGTCGACCTAAACATGATGATAGACCTTGTGCAGGAATGCCTTCCTTCAGGAGAGAGCTGTTCTAACATTTGAACATGAATACCATCTGGTCCTGGAGCTGATAGTTGCGAGAATGAAAGAGAGCGCTCTAACTCCACCATGGTGAAAAGGCAATTGTAATCTGTTTCTGGAACGAAACACACAACTTTGGGATTTCACCTGAATCTTAATTGGAAGGAACTGAGGGATGTAATTATCTGAGCTAGACGCTAGAGAAGCCACTGCAAAGTTGTTGGCCATGTTAAATGGATCAACAGCTCCTGTACTGTTTTCAGTCCCGCAATTGGTATATGGGTCAATTTACTGGCTACATGCCTTGACTTATCCCATACAACTGAGGAAGGTGTATGTTGCTTAAATGGAGCTACAAACTTGCTACATGATGTCTTTTTGCTATTCTTAATGACTTGTCTGGACCTGGCATGCATTTTCTTGTACTGGATTAGGTTATCCAATGTAGGGTAATGTTGAAAAGCCTTAAGAGCACAACTTCGAGCATGAATGGCATTTCCGCATTCATCTGAGCACCAATAGACAGGAAATCGATGAGGGTGAGAAGTTGACCATGGAATAGATTGCTCTGCTCAACAGTAGAAGGAATTCCCTTGGTGAGATGCTGCATCAAAGCATTCACTGAGTCGTGCTCACTGTAAGTAAACACAACCAACTGGATGTAAAGGTTCCTGTTGCCATAGTCCAACCGCCATCTAGGCATATGTGTGGATGATGTCTGTTGTGCTAAGAGACTATAAGACATGGAAAGTGGTCACTAAGGTGTAAATCAGAGATGTCATTTCACTGTAAGCAAACTGCCAACTGTGGTGAACAAACTGCAAGAATAAGGTGGGAGAATCTATTGAAAGAGTCAGAAAGAAATGTAAGTTTTCTGGTGTTGAGGAGTGCTAAGTTATAATTATCTATGTCAGCAATGTGCTTCCCTCTCACACAAGCATGATTTGAACCCTGAAGTGGGGTGATGTGAATTGAAGTCTACCAGCAACAGAAATGGTTTAAGAGGTAGAACTGGAACTTAAAAATTCAATGCCACCACTGGGATTTGAACCACAGACCTTCCGCTTGCCGGGCGGACGCTCTAACCACTGAGCTATTGTGACAAACTGCCACACACACGGCTTGTGTGTTTAAAAACACCAACAGTAAGTTTGTTGGCATAAATAAATAATAACAGAAATGGTGTTGGTAACGTTGTTGTTGTTAGCTAATGCTGGATTTCTGACAATGAAGTCATTAATCCTTTTGCTCTCCAACATTTTTACACGATATTGAAGAGAGCAATAGCAGTAATAGTAACCACTTTTTAGAGAGCACCATATTTTTATGTTTTGGCGGTCACATCGCTCTCTCACAACCCCCAGAATGTCTGGAGGACCACACCTGTCATTGGTTTATGGGTCTCACCGACCTGACCGGGAGAGTTATCAAAATAAATTCACCAACCATATCCTCCGATTACCAATCAGAGGACGTATTACATGCCATGACAGGTCAGCATGTTAGGGGTTAATATTTTAGAGAAATGGAGAGGTTGGAGAAATAAAGACTCCCTAGCCCTCGGGAATCCTAATAGCATCGGGGTCGGAAGAGAACAAGAGATGACCAAGGTAAGGGTAGATAGAAAGTTACAGTGAGGAGCAAAACACCAGTAAGTGGAAGTAATGTTCTGCTCAGCTTGGGTACCTTGTGGTCGCTATTCACATATCCCCTAGACGGAGACCCCTGAGTCAGGTGTTGGTAACTGGGAAACTAGGTTTTCTAACTCAATGTGCAAGAAGTCATGGGAAGGAGGCAAATATAAGTTATGAATAATAAACTGGATGTTTGGCAGTAGGATATTTACAGCAATTGACTTTGACTGTATGTCAGACTATAAGGGTACAGATTCCACATATACATCACCTCTGACTAGCATCACAGCACTGCCATGTGCCAGAATTACCTTTTCTGATGTAACATCACACCATACTGGGGTGTATTGCCTTAGCTGGAATGCATCTTGTGGATGCAGCTTAGTCTCTTGCGAACATGCACCAAATTTAAGTTAGAGATTTCTTTCGGGCTTAAAAGCTATAGTCTGCTGGAATTTAGAGGTCCAGATGTTTCGTCCACACCTGCAGTGGACATTATCAGCGGCATGGTCTGAGTCTTCTTGGCAAAGGCTCAGTTACAACAGAATCGTTTATGGCTGGAGGTGCCGTATTTATATCTGGACTGCTCACAGGGGATTGACTGGGCTTGAGCAGGAGGTGTGTGTTAGGCAGGCGGGGCTTCTCTGCTCTGACTGCTGAATGGTTCATGTGATTTCTCTGCATTGGTGCACCTTTTTTATGCTCAAGTATCAGATGCCAGGTTTTGTTCAGTTTTAGAGCTTCTTCCTTTCCGTTAAAATTATTGGGGTGTTTGTAAATTTCTATGGCTTCACGTTGCAGTCTGGCATGGTAGTACGGCATAGATGAAAGAACAGTAGTCTCCCTATACTGAATTATGTGTTTTCCGACAGCCCATATTGCATGTTCTGAGACCGCTGACTTGTCTGTCCCAGCTGGCAGCATCTCTTGTGTTCTGTGAGTCGGGTGTTGACACTGCATTGGGTGGTACCTACGTACACTGCACCGCAGGAACACAGAATCTGGTAAACGCTGGCCGAAGCGAGCGAGTCCCTGGGATCTTTGGCTGACTGAAGCAAGGCATTAATCTGTCTGGTAGGTTTGAAGATAGTTTTGATGTTATGACACTTGAGTAGGCATCCTATTGTGTCCGTGACAGTTTTGAAATAAGGCAGAAAAGCAGTGCCTTTGTTCTTGGGTGGATCCTGTTCGAGGTTGGCAGGGTGAGGCCTAGGTAGGCATATTGCTCTGTGAACTTCTTGTGCCGTGTAACCATTTGAACCGCTTTTCAAATAAGTTCCTTCACCCTTTACATGGAAACTTTTTCACTGCTTTTGAGTTTTTAAACATGTCTACTGATTTTGTTTAAAATATCTAAGCCTATTATATTTGTATGCCAAATAAAATGTCTATTTGGAATTTTCTATGAACAGTTGTGATGACCTCTACATTCTGAATGACTTTTATACAATTGGTAAACTGTTAGAGATAGAGAAAATCGTACTACAAAAAATGTTGAAGCAGGCAATTTATATCAAATGATTTTTGTAAGAGTAATTCTTGATCCTACAATCCAATTTGAACAACTGATGTGTTACACTCGCATGACTTTCTCTACTCTTGTACTAACTATCCAAACACTTATTCCTCTATCTTCATGTCTCCTGAGATAAACAGAAATTATTGCTAGTGTTCTTGTAGATGCAAGGGGAATATGAGAGAAAATCCTGTAGTTGGATAGCTGTCATATTTTAGGGTTGTCATAGACACACCTGCTAATAGATCTGTAAAAAGGAGTTTTAAATATGAATGATAAATGAAAGAGAATCATATAATGTAAAAATATTTGATATATGGAGTGTAACAATGTACAAAGTTATTATAAAATTTGGAAATAGGATTGCTAACCATTTTAGAATTATTTAATTTAGTGTAGTATACAGATGACTGTTTAGAATGTACAAGGAATCACAGACAATTTGTAAGCCAGTATCTTCTAAAACAATTGCAATTCAAAACGGCGTATCAAATTAACAGTAAATTTAGTAATCACTCCATGAGCACCAAAAGTAGACCAATCACTTCCCAATTTTAAATTTTGTATTTGCCTCTTAAATAAGAAATGCAAGGCTCATAATGTAGTTGTTTACCCTTATAGACCACCTTAATTTGGTCTACTTTTTTTCAAATCGGATTGGAGAGTCAAGAATTAATCTATTTTGTTGCGTGTCAATGAAAATTATGTCTATTCTTTCTTACAAATAAGGTTAGAAAATGTGTTGTCTACATAAATAACGCCATTTTGAAACAATCACAATGTATACATTTCAATAAATAGTAATTATTCAGTGATACAAAAATCTTAGTAATATTTCAACAAACTAGTATGTATCTAAAGTAAGAACAAATTAGAAACTAAAAACTTCACTTATCTTATTAAACCCCAGGGTTAGCACCAAAACAATAAGATAAGTGAAGTTTTTAGTTTCTAATTTGTTCTTACTTTAAAATCTTGTTGCTTCACTGTTAATAGCTTCAATTTTTCCTTATTTAGTATGCATCTTCTAAAATTAAGCAAAACAAGAAATGTGTGTTGCCAAGTGAAAATAAAATGCCTTGTCATGGCCTATAGGGCTTTGAGCAGTAGTTAAATCTTTAAAAGTTGGTCACAATATGAAGGCTTTAAAATTTTGTTCTCTCTGCACAGCTAAGATGAAGAAAATTAAATACTGACCTTCCATTTGAGGAACGTATAAGTATTACAAAACTCTCACAAATATGGAACGTCTCCAAAATGGTTCATCACACGAAAAAATTAATTTGGACATAAATTGTGTTTTAAGGTGGACCAAAGAAAATTTAATGACTGTTAATACAACAAAATCAAACTACCAAATCTTTTCACTAAGAAAAAAGCCACTAAAAATAAAACTAAATTTTGAGGGTCAACAATTACCAGAAACAAAGGAAGCGAAGTATTTAGGAGTTACATTTGATACTAAACTTACATGGACCAAACAAATAGAAAATGTAATAGAAAGAACAGAGAGGCACCTTTCACTGTTAAAACGTCTTACAGGAATTAAGTGGGGATGTTCCAGAGCAACTCTTAACACAACATACAATGTATATATAAAGCCATTATTTACTTACTGCAGCGAAGTTCTCGTAACAGCAAACACAAAAAGATTCAAATCTTTCAAAACCAAAGTCTGAGATTAATTACAGGTGCTATCAAAACCACACCAATAGCAGCTATGGAACCAATACCCCATTGAATATGAAATAGAAAAAGCGGCTCTTATTCAACACGAAAAGTTGATCAGACTCTCATTCAACACATGGCACAAAAGAAATTTTACACATACACTAAAGACTCAGGAGAGTCTTGTTTCCAAAATTCAAGACATCAAGAAGAATGTATACCTTCCTAATTCAAAGGAAAACTTTATATCTAAAGTCAATCCGACACAAACATTAGACATCACATATTATTTACACCTGACAGAAGTAGTTAAGAAAAGTGATACTCCAACTAGTGTTCTAAAATTATTGGAATAGAGACAATCCATACTACATTTCCAGAACTCCATATTTATACTGATGGATCATTAACCTCTTGAGGGATATCGACGAGAAATACGTCCATTTAAAATGGCAGATGAGCAATATGGGCGTCCTGTGCGTTTAAGCATTTAACCCTTATTTATCCCTTATCCAACTCAACTTATTTTAATTTTCCCTTTATGAAACATTTTAGTAAGGTCTATATACTTTATTGGCTTACCTTAATATGTTCGTTCTGCAGTGATTTACCTCAAAACAGGGAAAAACACACAATGGTACGTACATCTCCACATTCGCGAATTCCCTTCTTGCGGCACACAAAACACTTTCGTAATGGGCGGGACTTCTTTGCTGTTGGTGGTATCCTTTAAGGATAATGTTTTCCCCTAAGTCTGAGGGGTGCAGGGGTTTTGGATTTTCAACCCCCAACGTGGTATTGTTCAATTAGGCTGCGAGTTATTTATAGTCGGTAGTCAAGGTCGGTCATTGTCCTGTGTGGGTTTAGAGATCTGTCCAAATCCCCAAACAATTGTATATGGTTATATCCAGTTGGTGCAAAACCACGTTTTTATACCACTTCTCCCTTCAGCTACAAGCAGGAAAGAATACGTATGTATTTCAACAAAGAAAGACATGGACTCTACTCAGTTACGAAACTCGCGTAAGCAAAAGTTGTAATGTTGATCTATTCTGATGACTCAAGAGACCACGCATGCAGTAGCGCTTTATTACACAGTATGCTGACGCATAAGGCACACATACAATGGGTGTTTCTTTACTGTATCTTTCCGAGAACTTATATTAGATGCGTTCGACAGAGCAAAGTTGACTTTTCACCACAGTGAAACAAAATTGTGCCATTTCAACGTTTTGTAAATACAACTCAACTTTGCTGATAACGTACATTTATACTGCAAATAACGAGTTTTATGCCAGTTTTTGTTTCATTAACATAACTTAATATTTACACAAAATACAGCTGTGTATATACGAAGCGCATTTAACAATTTAAATGCTAGCAGTTCTCGGCTAGCGGACGTTTAAATGGCCATCGCTCAAGAGGTTAATATCAAACAAAGATGGAGCAGGTGCTGGAGTCACATGTCACCTCTTTTCCTATTACAAATAATTAAGTTATGGAACTACTAACTTTGATGGAGAAATTGAAGCAATTCGAATGGCCCTACAAAATCTTTTGTACAGAATTTCACATTTTCAGCAAGCAGTTATTCTCTCAGATTCCAGGGCAGCAATTATAGCAATTACTTCCAAGTTGTCACCAAAAAACCAAACAATTATAGAATGTTGGAAAATCCTTACCCATCTAACAGCAATTCAAAAATACCTAGTCTTCCAATGGATACCAGCTCACTGTGGCCTGAGTGGTAATGAGAAACCTGATTTTCTTGCAAAAAAGGGTACCGGCAATGTGCAGAAATCAATAGTTAATCTACCATTTTATGCAGCTAAAAGATTAGTCAACTCTGAATTCAAAAAAATTATTGAAAAATATTACTATGAAAAATCAAAAAATAAAAGATGGGAACTACCAAACATTCAAACAGTAATTCCTGAGTATCCTCGAAAAACAGCAGTTGCAACCTTCAGGTTGATTACAGGACATGATTGTCTGGCAAAACATTTAAACAGAATTGGGATATATTCTTCACCACTCTGTCCTCTATGTGATCTGCAAGAGGAAATGGATCGAGACCACCTTCAAGTATGCCTGGCCACTTCTAATGCCCCATTCATCAGTGAAAAATATTGGAGAACAAGAGGATTAATGACTTCATTGTCAGAAATCCAGCATTAGCTTACAACAACATTCTTTATATAGTAAGATCTTTTCTATCTCTTATGGTTTAAGAGCTATGCAAAAGTTATCAAGAGTACAGAGGGCTAAGTGGGCTATAGCCAGAAAATTTAAAATATACATTTGCCATAATTAACTGACTTTGTTTAAATTAAGCTACACATATGCACACAGACACACAAACCTTTTCCTAAAAGTGCTTTTTTTTGGGATTCAGGAGACCTCAAAACATATACTTCCAGTGAAAATTTGATATCGAGTGAGTGAGTGAGTGGGATTTAATGGTCCGTCGACAATGAGGTCATTTGGGCCTCGATATCAAATTTATGTGTGGAATACAATACTTCCTCTACTTACTATATGTAGCAGAGAAAGTAAAAAACTGTAGATCAAATTAAGGAGATTGATAAGGGACAAAAAACATTATGAGCCTTGCTTCCTTATTTAACAGACAAATACAAAATTTCAAATTGGGAAGTGATTGATCTACATTTTAGTGCTGGTGGAACGATTACTAAATTTACTGTTGATTTGTTCTGACAATTTGAACTGCAATTAAGCATTTTAGAAGATATTGGCTTACTAATTATCTGTGATTCTTTGTACATTTTACACTATCATCTGTATATTACACTAAAATGGAATTTACAAATTTTAAAATAATTTTGTACATTACACTTTACTGAATATGTAAGGGGTAGTAAGGGGTAGTGATGCGCCTCCTATAGCCTCTCCTACCCAATTCCCATCCTCATCCTGCCCGTGGTGCACCCTGCTTTTAACAGATGAGGCTCTGGGGACCGAATCACAGCGGTATAACTGTTTCATCTAAAATGGAGGAAATGTCATTTACATATGTGCTGCCCTATCACAGCACAACAGCGTCCCTCAGAGGCACATGAGGGGAAGGTCGGTGGATCTAAATATCATCTGTTTAGTCCTCCCGGCTAGGTCCGATGGACCCGTTGACCAACGATAGGTGTGGTCCCCCTTGCAAAATGGGGGTTTAAGTCGGGTGATGTAACTGCCACATTGTAAAACTGGTGCCCGTTAAGAAAACAGTTACATGAAAGCCACATACATGAATAATTTTGTACATTACACTTTACTGAATATTGCAAAAGTGATGGAAAGAATGGTGGCATCTAGACTTAACTGGTTCCTAGAATATTACAACTTAATTAATAGTTCACAGACCGGCTTCAGACAGAATCATAGTACAAGTGAAAATGTACTCCTACTAAGCCAAGACATCAAGGAAGCTTTCAATAGAAAGGAGGATACCTTGGCAGTATTCATTGATTTTAAATCAGCATATGACTCAGTCTGGAGAAATAAATTAGTTGAGAAGTTGCAATCAATAGGTGTGAAAAGTAACATGCTTAAGTGGATAACTCAGTTTATTTCACAAAGATTTTGTGCCACAAAATATAATACATACATTTCCAAATATAAACAAACACACCGAGGACTTCCACAAGGTGCTGTTCTGAGCACAACACTCTTTAACATATATATAAATGACCTTCCATCAATAATAAAAACTTTAGAAACCAAAATTGCTCTATTTGCTGACGATGTAGTCATTTGGACTTCAGGCTCTTCAAAAAAACCTGAATTAATTAAAGACAGAATAGAAACAGCCCTAAACAAAGTACATGAATGGAGCTCCAAAAACCTCATGACTATCAATGTGGAAAAAACAAATTATGAATTATTTACACTAAAATACAAACCAGTTAATATTAGCATAAATTATAATGGTAAACCACTCAAAGCAGTTGATGATGCCAAATACTTAGGCATCACTTTCGACAGAAAGCTAAGCTAAGTTGGAAAAAACATATAACAAACATCTCAGAAAAGGTTGAAAAGAAATTGCAAATCCTGAAAAGGTTAGCTGGTGCTAAATGGGGCTGCTCAAGGAGAGTCCTTAACACAACATACAAAATGTATATTAAACCAAACCTCTTGTACTGTTCTGAAGCTTTAATAACAGCAGCAAATGCTAACATCAATAAACTTGAACAAATACAAAATCAGGCTCTTCGCCTAATCACTGGAGCAGTTAAATCCACACCTATTGATGCCATGCTTGCCTTAACACGGACCCCATCAATAACAACAAAAATAGAAGAACAAGCATTGCTCCAACACGAGAAAATGTTACGACTGCCAAACTCTAAATGGACAGAAGAGAACCTCCCCCCTTCAATCCTTAAAACTCATAGTAGTTTCTTAGAAAAGGTAACACAGATTAAATCCAAATTGAACATTCCTAACACCAGAGAAAATCTACTTATTAGAGAAAATCCATTGGAATTATTGCAACCTACCTTCAATTTGGAATTAATAGAGGAAATAAGTAAATCAGACACACCAAAAGAAATACAAAAACTTCTAGCTCTGGAAACAATCAATACTAGGTATCCCACAGAAGAATGGCTGCACATATATACTGATGGATCCTCGAAGGAAAACCTTACTGGAGCTGGAGTTACATGTTCACATTTTTCCTTTTATCATTCTGTTGGCAGAGACACAACAAATTATGATGGAGAAATAGAGGCTATATACATTGCTCTCCGACAATTATTAAATCTTCCCTTAAATAAATTTAACAAGGCAGTAATTCTTTCGGATTCTAAAGCTGCAATTCAGGGAATATGTTCAAATACTACAAAGAAGTCAACAAAAATTAGAGAATGCTACAAAATGTTAACACAACTCCAAAAAGTTAATAAGACTGTTCATCTCCAATGGATTCCAGCACACTGTGGAGTCATGGGGAACGAAGCTGCAGACTCACTTGCAAAGAAAGCCACAACAATAACACAAAAGTCTAAATTCAATTTCTCATATTCCTCAATAAAACGCTTGATCATTAAAAATTTTTGTCATTCATACCTACAAGAAATAGAAACAAATGCCAAAGATAAAAAATGGATTACACTACTTTCCAATCCAGATATAATCCCCCAGAGACCAAGGAAAACAGCTGTTGCAGCCTTCCGACTATTGACAAATCATGACTGCTTGGCAAGTCATCTCTACAGAATAGGTATCTCAGCCTCACCGATATGTGTCCTGTGTAACGATCCAGCAGAAATGAACGAAGAACACTTGAAGACCTGTGAAGCATTAAGATCAGAAGAAACTACAGTTCAAAAGTATTGGAAAGCACGAATGCTAATGGCTTCATTGCCAGATGCAAGGCACTAGAAAACAACAACAACAACAACTTTACTGAATATTTTTATATTACTTTTTTTATCCTTCAACATTCAGTTTATTTCACAAAGATTTTGTGCCACAAAATATAATACACACATTTCCAAATATAAACAAACACACCGAGGACTTCCACAAGGTGCTGTTCTGAGCACAACACTCTTTAACATATATATAAATGACCTTCCATCAATAATAACTTCAGAAACCAAAATTGCTTTATTTGCTGACGACGTAGTCATTTGGACTCCAGGCTATCCAAAAAAAAAAAAAAAAAAAAAAAAAAAAAAAAAAAAAAAAAAAAAAAAAAAAAAAATTAATTAAAGACAGAATAGAAACAGCCCTAAACAAAGTACATGAATGGAGCTCCAAACACCTCATGACTATCAATGTGGAAAAAACAAACTATGAATTATTTACACTAAAATACAAACCAGTTAATATTAACATAAATTATAATGGTAAACCACTCAAAGCAGTTAATGATACCAAATACTTAGGCATCACTTTCGACAGAAAGCTAAGTTGGAAAAAACATATAACAAACATCTCAGAAAAGGTTGAAAAGAAACTGCAAATCCTGAAAAGGTTAGCTGGTGCTAAATGGGGCTGCTCAATGAGAGTCCTTAACACAACATACAAAATGTACGTTAAACCAAACCTCTTGTACTGTTCTGAAGCTTTAATAACAGCAGCAAAGCTAACATCAATAAACTTGAACAAATACAAAATCAGGCTCTTCGCCTAATCACTGGAGCAGTTAAATCCACACCTATTGATGCCATGCTTGCCTTAACATGGACCCCATCAATAACAACAAAAATAGAAGAACAAGCATTGCTCCAACACGAGAAAATGTTATGACTGCCAAACTCTAAATGGACAGAAGAGAACCTCCCCCCCTTCAATCCTTAAAACTCATAGTAGTTTCCTAGAAAAGGTAACACAGATTAAATCCAAATTGAACATTCCTAACACCAGAGAAAATCTACTTATAAGAGAAAATCCATTGGAATTATTGCAACCTACCTTCAGTTTGGAATTAATAGAGGAAATAAGTAAATCGGACACACCAAAAGAAATACAAAAACTTCTAGCTCTGGAAACAATCAATACTAGATATCCCACAGAAGAATGGCTGCACATATATACTGATGGATCCTCCACGGAATACCTTACTGGAGCTGGAGTTACGTGTTCACATTTTTCCTTTTATCATTCTGTTGGCAGAGACACAACAAATTATGATGGAGAAATAGAGGCTATACACATTGCTCTCCGACAATTATTAAATCTTCCCTTAAATAAATTTAACAAGGCAGTAATTCTTTCAGATTCTAAAGCTGCAATTCAGGGAATATGTTCAAATACTACAAAGAAGTCAACAAAAATTAGAGAATGCTACAAAATGTTAACACAACTCCAAAAAGTTAATAAGACTGTTCATCTCCAATGGATTCCAGCACACTGTGGAGTCATGGAGAATGAAGCTGCAGACTCACTTGCAAAGAAAGGCACAACAATAAAACAAAAGTCTAAATTCAATTTCTCATATTCCTCAATAAAACGCTTGATCATTAAAAAATTTTCTCATTCATACCTACAAGAAATAGAAATAAATGCCAAAGACAAAAAATGGATTACACTACTTTCCAACCCAGATATAATCCCCCAGAGACCAAGGAAAACAGCAGTTGCAGCCTTCCGACTACTGACAAATCACGACTGCTTAGCAAGTCATCTCTACAGAATAGGTATCTCAGCTTCAGCAATGTGTCCTGTGTAACGATCCAGCAGAAATGAACGAAAACCACTTGAAGACCTGTGAAGTATGAAGATCAGAAGAAACTACGGTTCAAAAGTATTGGAAAGCATGAATGCTAATGGCTTCATTGCCAGATGCAAGGCACTCGAAAACAACAACATTCATGTTTATAATGTCTCATTATACTCAATCCATGATTCTTTGTACATTTTACACAATCATCTGTATATTACACTAAAATAAATAATTCTAAAATGGAATTTACAAATTTTAAAATAATTTTGTACATTACACTTCACTGAATACTTTTAGATTACATTTTTTTATCCTTTAACATTCATGTTTATAATGTCTCATTCTAAGATTAGCAGCCTGTATCTTTATGACAATCCTAAAATAGG
Organism: Tenodera sinensis; assembly: GCA_030765045.1. Classification (NCBI taxonomy): domain Eukaryota; kingdom Metazoa; phylum Arthropoda; class Insecta; order Mantodea; family Mantidae; genus Tenodera; species Tenodera sinensis. Next base: position 166,292,481 of record CM060961.1, on the reverse strand, counting down.
ACAGTGATCCAACTACTGGACTTCCTCTCTCTCCATTTCCCTGAAACTGTTATTGATCTGAAATTTTCAAATACTTAAATCTCACAACATTTAAGATGAAAATGAAGCATCAAAACAGTGAAACATGTTATTAAAATCTTAGTTAACATAATTATTTCCCCACTTACTTTAAAATCCAGCAGAACAATTTTCAGATAGGCACCTCTACATCAGCTGACTAGTGTATGGAGAGGAGCCTCTCTGAAACTAGTTCTGTTGGATTTTGAAGGGAGCAACAATTGTTTTTAAGTGTCAATAAATATTTTAATTATTTAAGTGGAAAGTCATCATGTGCTTTTTATTTCTTGTGGTCATGGAAGGAGTGTGGAATTTCAAAGTCATCACTTAGCGACATGCTCTTTAAACATCTATCATTTTACTTCTTGTATGTTTCTTATACCTACACAAAAAAATGTGTAATGAGAGTTAATATAATTTAAGAAGTACGACAGAAGAGTGACTAAAAGTCATGTGACTGCAACACATCAAATTTTCTTTCTTATAATTTCACTTGACTTTGCTTAAAAATATCTATCACACATCAACCATTAACATACAAAGAGATCTGCATACCTGCATTTTTGCCATGCCACTTCATTTTCTACTTGTAATACCTGGTAATCTACATTCAGTATATAACCAAAAATAAAATTTATTCACTAGCAAAATATTTATTTTCTTATACTCTTACAGCTTTAAATATACATTTGTATTATTTTTTAAGTAGACTTTTCTTAAACAAGCAGTACTGAATACTTGAGAGCTAGAACTGGAACTTAAAAATTCAATGCCACAGCTGGGATTTGAACCACAGGCCTTCCGCTTACTAGGCGGGTGCTCTAACCATTAAGCTACAGTGACAACCTGCCAGAATGACAGGTTGTTGGCATAAATAAATAATAAGTACTGAATACTTTGATAAACAAAATGCAAGGAATGTTTTTAAGGAATTAAATATCTGAGTAATAAATTTTGAGATGTATATAAATAGTCCAGTATAAGAAATGCAAATGATTCCTATCGAACACACAATACTCTCTAGTTTAGGGATTTACCAAAAGTAAATATACCAACCTTTGCTAGATGCATTCCTAAGAATCCTGAGTAACAACCAATTTCAACTATTGATATTCTTTTGGATGGATTCAGCAAATCTGCAACCGTATTGCATATTATTCCAGCAGCATGAACATTGAAATAGAAAAATGTTTTAGGATCCAGCAGTAATCTTATACCAAGAAACTTTTCTTCTAGATATTCTCTGCCCCAAGACAGTGCCATAATGGAAGCAGGGGAGCGTTTCTGCCGTTGACTTCTGCAAAGAAATAAAAGCATGTGTTATTTTAATGGCGTAAACATAATGTAAATAGTCTGCATTACATACACTAACCCCCCTTTAGAAGAGAGTTATTTCAAAAATAGTGTATGGTGTATTACATTAAGCAGATAAATCATTAAGCCTTCCAAATTCACTTTTAACAAAATTTGCATGCAAAATTTAACCATTTTATAGTTTTATGTTTTACTTAAGGGTCTTTAATATCTGAGCGATTATTATTATTACTATTATTATCATATTATTTCAGCAGTTTTCATTTAACTGAAAATGACAATATCTAAATTAAAATTAAAAAAATTAATTAAATAATTACAATTAAGAAAACAAATTCTAATGAGTATTCATTTTTATCAGGTATAGGTTATTTATGAACATTTAAATTCACTAAGTATGAAAACAAGAGAAAAGAGAGAGGGGGAGAGAAAACAAGAAACCCAGACACACAAATGTACGAAAAATACTTTAAACTAAAATTTTCGTAGTTTGTTTTTCCTCTCATTTTCTTTTAACTCCATTTTAGTTCTTTTTATTTTACAGAAAAATAAATATGCCATCAATTGAAGAAAAATGAAAGTTTTTCTGGGGTGAGGTTTCTAGATATGGTTTATACACTGACTTTTTTTCTATAGATGTGAAAACATCCAAAGTTACAATGTTTGCTAACAATATTTAAAAAGTCTACTAAAATTCAACTTTTCTGCAATATGGTATTCATGCTGAGTTTGGTAGAAACTTCAGTTATATGTATAACACAATAAGCATCTACATATTTTATGGGAGGGGAGTGGAATACTTGTATCTTGTCTTTTAAACCTTCCATTGGTCACTAGAGGACTGAGAGACCCCAAGTTTATTTAAAACGCTTTTGAACAAATGCACCTATACAATTGCCTGACTAGAACATCTAACACTATTCAATTATTTGTTGCAGTAAGAACTGTATGTATTTCTTTGGCTGCAAGAATGACTAACCATAAATTATGCATCACATAGGTCAACCAGACCCTGCACACCTAGTCTCACTACATATTCCTGACATTTGTTTTTCCGTGCCAGTATTATATTACACTGCCACTGCAATGGGCTATTACTTCTTCATGAACATACCAAAGGCATAATTTACAAAATCCCAAGGATTTATTGTATGTTGCAGCAATGCATTGCCTGTGGATAACAAATTGTATGATCCAGAAGCTGATCACGAAGAAGAGGAAGGTGATTGAAAGCAACCTGTGCGATGAGTTATTTATGATGAGTGATGAGCTATGGAATGAAAGGGGAAGGGGGTAGAGGAAAAGACACCTTGGAAAATAATATACTGACCAAACTTTCCATATTAGGAGCTGTCAAAACTGCAAAAGCAGCAATATAAAACAAAATATAAATCTGAAGAACCCACAGTATCCTTAATGAAAAGGAAACAATATGAAGACAGCCAAAGACAAACAGAACTGCAAAACTAAATATGCATGTAATAAACACAGCACTCCCCGGAGTTTGAGGTAACATAGAAACATTATTTGCATTGCTTAGTCAGGGAAAACACAGAAGAGGTGGTACATGATTCTGAGTAACTGAACATTTCAAATTACAAGTGCATGTTTGAGATTGTAATTTATTTTCTTTACATGTATTGTAGCCTGCCTGTTTAGTGTACAGTATATGGTGTCACAATGTGAAGGTACGCACCTATTTGTGCAGGTTCAAATACCCATCAGCTCATATTTTGGCCACCTCCATAGCGCAGTTGGTAGTGCGCCTGCCTCTGGCATGGAAGACCTGGGTTCGGTCCCCACTACCGGCATGGGATTTTTCCCCCGCTGGGAGGTCTGATACAGGGTTGCACTCAGCCTCGTTAGGTCCCTGAGGGGCCAATTGAGGAGCTATCCTGATAAAAAAGTAGCTTCCCTAAAGGTCAAGTAGTTATTTTACGGTTGGGGGAGCCGCTGTGCTGACCCCCACTACCCCCAACCTTCACTTCTCCGTGGCCTTGGTTGCAGCTGGAGGATGCAGTGGCCGGGCGAAAAGGGTACCCTCTGTAAAGGGGAGACGTCCTAGGGATTACATGTATTGTAATACTAATGATATACAAGGGTGAGTTAAACAAAAAAACCGGAAAACTGCTCTAGAAAATTTAAAACTTTCCTTATTATGATCAGACCTGATATATGTGCGTGTGGACTCTCCAACCATCATTTGGTATTGGTCCCTAAATTAAAAAAAATTATTTTGTTGTTTAATGACGCTGTCAATTGCTATGATTGCATCAGCATCATTGGTGTGCCGGAATTTCACATCGCAAGAGTTCTTTTACATGCCAGTAAATCTACCGACATGGGGCTGTCGTTTTAAACACACTTAAAATCCATCGGTCTGGACTGGATTTGAACCAATGACCTTGACATTGCTCCCCCAACCCTATGTGACCCAGCAGTTCCCAATATGGTGGCCCCTCTGTTGGAATGCACCAAAGCAGAACAGTGCAGAGTGATCTGTTTCCTACACAGTGAAGGCACAAAACCAATAGAAATCCATTGACACATTTGGCACAGTATGGAGCTGCATATTTGTCACAGGCTCTGGTGTACGAATGATGTACGAAATTCAGCAACGGCACAAGTTTGGCGGATGTGCCAAAACCAGGACAGGCCAGGCACATTGTATTGTGACAGCTGAGGCGATTGCAGCAGCGGAGACGATTCTGCAGGATAGAAGGGTCACCATTGATGGCATTGCAGTGCAATTACAGGTGAATCATGGTTCTGCTCATATTGTCTATGATGAGTTGAAATACGGGAAAGTAGCCACAAGATGGATACCTCGTCAGCTGACTCCCAAAATGGGAGGTGAATCTATGCCTGCCAGGAACTGCTGCACCACTATGAACTTGAAGGTGGCAGAGTTTTGAAGGGGACTGTGACTGGAGACGAGTCCTAGGTCCATCACTACCAACCAGAGACCAAGTGTTCCAGTATGGAATGGCAGCATTTGTTATCTCCAAAGTCAAAAGGTTCCACAGCCAGCCATCAGCACACAAGGTGACACTGACCTTGTCCTGGGACCATAAGGGTCCTATAGTGGAACATTACACCAAAAAGAACAAGATGGTGACCAATGCCACTTAGTGAATCGATATGCCACATTCTGAAACCTGCCATACACACCAAGTGCAGCGGACTCCTCTCAACAGGTGCTCTCATCCATCATGACAATGCACAACCTCATAAGGCTCGTGCACCCTTGGTGACATCATTGACATGTGTCTGGAGTGCTTCCCCCAACCTCTCGCCCTCCGATTTCCACTTCATCAAATGGACTCCTTAGGTGGCATTAAGTTTGCAACCGACAGGCAGTGCATGAGTGATTACAAGCACAGCCAAAATATTCCCCTCCCCCCCCCCCCCCCAGGTATTCATGCCCTCCCAATTCGGTGGCAGAAATGTATTGAAAAGCAGGGGGACTACACTGAAAAATAGTGTACTTGCTTCAAATATTTAAGGTTTTCATTTGATTCATCCTTGTACGCTGTATTCATTATATTTTTAGGTAATGCTAAATAAGATAATACTAATAAAAACCACATATACTTAACATAATAAAGCTAAATATAGAAAAAATACAAAAACTAATTTAAGGTTTAACAGTAAGAGAGAGGAGAGTGGGGGGGAGTAAAGAAAGAACTTGAGATAATATAATGATCTTTTTGTAACTTCAGTGGCAAAGAGACTTCCTACACTAAAGGGTGCACGAAATAAGAAGGCATATGAGTATCTCCAATCCCTCATCACCTATGGTGTGCTGTTACTGGAGCATAACACTGCACAAGAAATAGAGGGGATATATGCACGTGAATGTTACCTGTAGACAGCAGCAAATCCGGTGAAGGATTACAAGGTGCACACTTAACCCTAGTCATAACACTTTCTCTTTCATTAAAATTAGTTGATACACTCTCTAATCCTGCAATTTGCTTCAATTATAAATTCCTCGCCTATGCAGGCAATTTTCATTTGCAATCCAATGTTACAAAGGAGTTTTTATCCTTCAGCATGAAAGTTAGGTCTAAGTGATAAAAAAAAATTATGATTTTTATTATTTTTTATATCAGATTCTCTGGGAACATTTTCATCTAAATATTGTTATTGGAGTGAAAATCAGAGATTTCATGGCAATTTAAATAATTCTAAGCAGATGTTGAGCATTTGAGGAATTTTCTAATATTTCTCATATTTTTCTACAAGAGTTTATGCAAAACTTCTGCACATATTTTAATCAGCCTCTAAATTAGGTATTCAAGTAAAAATCTACATTATTTAATAACAAATGCCTAAGCAAAATTTCAGACCAGTTTTCACGAGTAATTTTCCAGTGTGGATTTGTCGGTTGTGTATTTACTTTATTACATGTCAAATTGCACAACATTTTACCTTTGCATCTCCGATTTCATTGATATTAAATTTACATGTTCTGTGAATGAAAAAATTATATGCTTATTCTCATGTTAGTCTATAAATTATTTTGATAAATATAAAACATTAAATTTTTGGATATTTTATGCACACTGTTCTACATAAATATTTCTTTGCGTAAGCTTTTATGGCCGGTGTCATAAAATATACAATGAATATCTGGGCTTGTGGGCCGTGGTCTAGTGGAAATTCTTCTTCCACACGTTTCATTCGAAACTGCATAGAACACATCAGTGGTGTGACTGCAATACTCTACTATTGGCAAACTGACTGGAGCCGTTTGATTTCACAGTGGAACCAGGAGTTTTATGAACAGAATGGAGTGGCTATGGGCAGTCTGGTGAGTCCAGTTATTGCTATTACATGGAACATTGAGGCCACCGCTTTGGATTCTGCTGAACAAAAACCCATATGCTGGCTTCGCTATGTAGATAATGTGTTCGCCATCTGGAGCCACGGACAAGAGACCTTGATAGATTTCCAAAGGCATATCAACTCCATGCATACAGTTCACAATGGAAATGGAGAACAGACAGCTACCATTTTTGGATGTACTCACAGACAGGAAGTCCGATAGTGTGCTCTCTCACACAGTCTACCGCAAACCAACGCACACAGACTGGTACCTACACAAACTCTCCAACCACCATCCCGGCCAGAAGAGAGCTGTAATTAAAACACTGGTAGATCATGCTAACCACATCTGCCCACGACAAGTGCTTCGCCTGGAACTTTCTTACATTAATAGTTACATTAACAGTTACACCACCCAAGAAGTTAAATGTGCCTTAAACCCCAGAAGGAAGCCTCTTTCTACACCAAAACAATTTGACCCTGCAGAGAAGAATAAAGCATATCTGCCATATATGAAAGGTATTACTGATCACATTGGGAAGGTTCTTAAAAAACACGACATCCATGCTATCTACAAACCCACACAACAAATACAGAACATGCTACATTCAGCAAAAGATCCAAAAGAACCACTCTTCTGCATGTATTTACAGAATTCCTTGCTCATGTGGCTCTCTCTATATAGGGACCACAGAACGTACGGTAATGAGGGCCACGCGTATCATCACTCGCAGAGAACCATCCAGCCTCATGCAACTGGTCTTCGCCGATTCACGCGACCGGGAAGCTGCCTTACGCATGGGCCTGCCCCTGTTAGGACGGTGCTTGCACACTGAGGTGAGCCGAGCGGAACGCCAAGTACCCTGCCGCCGCTGCTGTGCCTATGGACACGAAGGCACCCACTGAACCGCTGCTCCTCGGTGCCACTACTGTGGCGCCCAGAACCTCACCAGCGACTGCACATCACATGATCTTCGCAGACAACGCTGGCACTGTGCCTCCTGCAGTGGCTTTGGTCACTTCACGGGACAAGCACAGTGCCCACTGTATCCCCGGCACGGACACACATACACACCAGCACATCCCAACGCAGCTTCACGGCCTGCACATACGTCAGCACCTTTCACCGCAGCTCCACGGCCGTACACACGAGCGGCCCCAACCACTACAGGAACACCACCAGTCACCGCAGTCACAGTCACATTGCCACAGACCGTAGCAGTCCCAGCACCCGTCGTCGCCGATAGCATCCTTCGAGACGCGGTTCAAGGCCTCCACTCAGAGGTTCTGAACATTGGCTCTCGGCTGGAGGCTATCAGAGAAAACAACACGCCAGCAAACAACACCGTCACTGAGCTCATATAGCGCCATGACCATGCCACAACCAATGCCCTAGCAGCAATCCAGACACACCTCACGGAGCTCATACAGATTCTCACCAAAACCAGCGAAGAACTCGCCCGACTACGCCAACACATTGAGACCATCTACCGCAACACACAGAAAATCCAAGGCACCACATCAACCAGATATACGACTTCATCACACTCCCCAGATTTCCCATTGGTCCCCCAATGCCACACATAAATGCTCCAAGTCGTAGGTCAATGTCAGGGCATCCGCCATGATATTAGACCTGCCTCCATGCACCACCCATCATAATATGCACCCACAATTTTCCGGTTTGCTTCGGTGGTACCGGACCTTATGTCACCCCTGGTTAACAAATAAATTGTATCACCACAGAATAACTTTAGTTTAGGGGAAAAAAAAAAAAAAAAAAAAAAGGTAAACACACACACATTACAGAATACAAGAGATGTTGCTGTTTGGGGCAAACAGAAAAGTCTGCAGTCGCAGAATATGCATTACTAGCGCTGGGGGAACACATTACACAACATTCGGACACAGCTATCCTGTCTTCCACAGTGCATTATTACACTCGCTTAAATCGTGAAGCCATAGAGATTTTCAAACATGATGATAACTTCAATTGAAAGGAAGAAACAAAGCACTTAAATAAAGCCTGGTATCCAGCATTATACAACGCACGCAAAAAACCTAACCAGAAACAAACTCAAAATCACGCACCAGCTTCAGCTACAATAAATACCAGCCCTTTGAGAACTATTGACAACAATGGAAGCTCCCACTTTAAACCAGCCCATGCAGCAGCTAAGCCTATAAACAAAGACCAGACTAACCGTCATACACCCACACATGCTACGCATATAAAACCTGTGAAATCAAACAGATTCGATCAGTTTGCCGATAGTAGTAGAATGCTGCAGTCACACCACTGATGACGTTTGATGCAGTTTCGAACAAAACATATGGAAGAAGAATTTCCGCTAGACCACAGCCCAGAAGCCGGAATATTCATTCTGTATTTTATAAATATCTCTCGTATTATTTTTTAGATAAATATGATCTGTGGTTCATTTTGAATATTGAAATATATATTTAATTTATACGTTAAACAAAAAATAATTAGTTTACTATTTTCTATTTGTACAAAGTAATTAACGTTACTATTACAATAAATTTCTGGAAACAATTTTAAAATGTAGCTTGATTATGCCATAAAATCCTACAGAAAATTCAAATTGAAATTCCAAATAAATACAGAGAAATTAAATAACCTACCAAGCTGTGGAGACAAACAGTAACGGTGCCTTCACGTAGGTCAAGAGGTACACACACCCTGTGCAGGTGATTGCTTATGTGTTGTAGTTCTGTCAAGGTCAAACTGTTAAGCGCAAACACTGAAATACAGTCACCGCAATTGAAATCTTTACATTGTTAGTGCAAGGAAAATCCTTACGTAGACAATGTGCTCAGTTTGTTCTTCTCCCGCTACTATACAAAGGAGTGGACGGAGCTGCAAATCACGTGATTTTTGAGTGCACAGTAGCAGCTTGCTTCTATTAGCAGGCCAGGTCTCAGTCAGTCTCTGGAATTTGTACAGAGTGTTCTGTTTCCAGTTTGTCGTCGTCATTAAATTTTTAACCTGAGTGCCATTTTTAAAGTTGTGTATTTCTCATTATAATACAAATAATGGGACACAAGAAGCTCACTTCTGAGGAGAAGACTCATGCTTTAACTCTATTGGCAGTAGGTACCTCTGTAATTCGTGTAGCTGCCGATCTAAAGGTTTCAAGACAAGCTATTTATGACCTAAAAACAGCGGCAGCATCTTTTCTACCTGGCAACACACCAAGACGAAAAATCGGCTCAAGTGGTAAAAGAAAGACTTCAACAAGAACTGATGACCTGCTAAAATGTGAAGTGATGGCTGATCCATGGATTACAGCGGCAGGGTTAAAGAAGAAACACCCAGATCTTCTCAACAATGTTGTAATAAGGACCATTCAGCATCGACTTCAAAAAGACTTAGGTTTACCAAGTGGGTGTGCAGCCAAGAAGCCTCTTCTCACTGAAGCTATGAAGAAGAAAAGACATATCAGCACTGACATCAGAGGACTGGCGTAAAGTAATGTTTTCTGATGAAAGCACTTTCTAACTGGTCAGAGGAAAGTCCAAAAGGGTGAGGAGGCCAAAAAATGTGTCACGATATGATCCAAAGTTTACTGTCAAAACTGTTAAACATCCAGAAAGTGTGATGGTATGGGGTGCTTTTAGTGGTAATTATGGTAGAGGTGGCTTGTACTTTCTCCCAAAGAATATCACAATGAAGGGAAGTAACTATTTAGAAGTGTTACTACAGCATTTGTTCACATTTTGGCCGATTCACCAGTGTCAGTACTTCATGCATGATGGTGCCCCTGCACATAGGACAAAGATGGTTCAAAAGCTCCTGAAAGATAATAATACACCTGTACTTCAATGGCCTGGTAACTCTCCTGACCTAAATCCCATACAAAATGCTTGGAATCAAATGAAAAATAAAATAGAAGAGCTGCAACCATCAAGTATTAAGGAGCTATAGGAAGTGTTGAAGAAGTTGTGGGTGGAAATGGACAAAAAATATTTTGAATATCTAGCAGACTCAATGCCTAGGAGACTCCTGAAAATCATAAAAGTTAAGGGAAATATAATTGTACGCAGAAGTTAAAAATAAAACCATGTAAAGTCGGAATTTCTTGTTTTTATTACCTTGTAAAGATTTCCATTGCGGCGACTGTAGCTATTGCAGATACTTTGGTCCATTACTCTCTTCACATGGCACACAGTTAACATTCCACGATTTAAAATTCTAATAATAGATATACACATGCAGTCGCTACACCTTGAGTGACACAGATTTTTAACCCTTTCAGTACAGTTTACTAATTATGTCGTTCTTCCTCCAACTCGAAACAGGTTTAGATTAGGCAGTCTGGAACACCTTCAGCCTGCTGGCTTGAATAGCCATGATCGTTAAGGCAACACGTAGTGCACTGGCCATGCACTCAAAGCCTGAGGTCGTGAGTTCGAGTCTCTGCAACCACAGTCAAATGTGCCTGTGGTAAAGGATGGGGAGGGCCCACATAAAATAATAGGTGTTATGGTACACATGGATGATAACGGGGTATCACATGACTGCGGTTGCATGGATTTTGCATCTTTTCTTATAAAAAACACACTACAATACAAATTGTAAAAAAAAAAAAAAAAAAAAAAAAAAAATTTTAGAATTCAAAATGTCTCAAATACCTATGTTTAATTGGTGACAGACAGTAAAACAATAATATAGCAGAAAAAACAGTTAAAACTAGTAAAAATAGGAAAAAAATGCCCATGTCCATGATTATGGACACCGGAACTGAAAGGGTTAAATGTCCACCACTCTCAATTTATTTTGAAAAGAGTAAGTTTTTTGTTAATGCTTGAAATGGGGATACTGGAATAAAACAGTGCAACTGTAGAGTAACTCACACTACTCTTACTTGATATGACAGAAAAGTATTACCATACTTTGTGTTCACTATCGGAGAAAAAGTTGAAGACAATTGTATTTCCAGTGAAATTTCTGCATCTCAGGCATTTATAAAAGCTATTTGTTTCAAAGCAAAGGGAGAGTGGTGGATATTTAAAAATCAGTGTAATGACTGCAAGTGTTAAATCTATTATTAGAATATAATATCGTGGAATGTTAACTTTGTGCCATGTGAAGAGAGTGATGGACTAAAGTATCTGTTATAGCTATTAACAGTTTGACCTTGATGGAACTGCAACACAACATGCAATCAGCTGCACATTGTGGGTACCTCTTGACTTATGTTAAGGCAGTATTACTGTTCATCTGCACGACTTGGTTAAGTTATTTAATTTGTATGGATTTATTTGTAATTCCAATTTGAATTTTTTCTGGGATTATATACCACCATCAAGCTACATTAAAACTTTTTATGGAAATTTAATGTAAAGAGGAGGTTATTGTTAATGATGTTTGTAATATTAATGACTTTGTAAAAATATAAAATATTTAACTACTTATTCTTTATTATTTATTTATGCCAACAAACTTACTGTTGGTGTTTTTAAGCACACAAGCCGTGTGTGGGCAAAGTTTACCAGGAGAAATACGAACTGGCTTGAGAATTTAATGCCATTCTGGCAGTTTGTCACAATAGCTCAGTGGTTAGAGCGTCCGCCCGGCAAGCGGAAGGTCTGTGGTTCAAATCCCAGTTGTGGCATTGAATTTTTAAGTTCCAGTTCTACCTCTTAATTATTCTTTGTTTAAAATATAAATATAGTATAGATTTTAGATTTCAATATTCAAAATGAACTGCAGATCAAATTTATCTGAAAAATAATGAGAGATATTTATATTTATGTAGAACAGTGGACATAAAATATCCAAACATTTAATGTTTTATATTTATCAAAATAATTAATTTACAGACTAACAAAAGAATAGCTGTATAATTTTTTCATTCACAGAACATGTAAATTTAATATCAATGAAATCAGAGACGTGAAAGGTCAAAGTTCGTGCAATTTGACATGGAATGACTCATTTTAGACATTTTTCAGCACTTAAAATGTTTCTTCCAATGCAATTTTTTAGTTATACTGAAACTCCGGAAATAGTTTCTCCAATATTTGTTAACTAAAACCTGCTATGTATTTATTAATAGAAGACAAGTGTGTTACGCCAACCTGCTGATCAAAGTTACAAACACACACACACGGAAACCCACAATTGAACAAAATTTATGTTTGTTTAAAACCCAATTGTGTTAAAACTGTATTTCATAGCAAACTTATTTTATAGTTCAATAAAGGACATAGGAGTATTGTTTAAAAATTGTGAGCGTTACATAGTGAGACAGAATATTAGAAGACCCCAAAAGAAAATCGTTCATGTAAATGTTTATTAAAAGTGTAATTCGTTTTTTGATGTTGGTATGAGATAATTAAATGACGAAAACATGTTGATAAGGTTCATTGTTACGAACAACTAAGTTTGCACAAAGACGTCATAAATCTTTCCATATTTGATTTTAATATATGTGTATAAATATTAGAATTGTTTGTGTTCCATAATAAAAGTAGCGGACGATGAATAGGATCGCTTCCCTAATGAGAAAGAACTATTTGCGCGGATGAATATGAAAAAGGCGGTGTCGCGTCAAAACGACGCCAAAAAACTACTAGCATCTATATCATTGGTGTAGATGGACGTATTTTTATGTGTACGCGTCATGAAATAGAAAAAGTGAATTTACTAAGTGTTTAGAGACCTTTAATTAAATTTCGGCGATGCTAGGGAAGCTGATCCGCTAAAATAAGACTTTCTACTGTGATATGATTTAGAAATTGTGAACAAGAAGGTGCAAATAAAATGTTTGACTAAAGTTAAACCCGAGTGTATGTTCATTCCATCCGTTACCAAGCCCTGAGATCAAAAAGATCTCATTAGCTAAAAGACATAGCGTCCTTAATAATCGCAAAAACAGCACCAATAGTAAGGAGAATTAGTTATCAAATAACTTGCTTTTGTGGTTGAAACACGTAATCCAGGAAAACATACATGAACCAAAATTTGCAGACACACTTCTTTATACCTACAATACATGTATTAAAATTTTAAAACACTCTGTAAAGCACTTTGGATTTTGGAAAATTCACATATCGATCCCCTTAAAATACAATATCAAAAACACTTTAAAGAACGTATGTGCCTTGAACCACAAAGGACACAGAATGTTTACTTACACTGTATGCCTTAGCTGTTGGCGCCGGACTATTTAAATGCAGTGTTTGCATTTACTTCAGAAGCCAATTCTTTTATAGAAGTGCAAATACTGAAAATAATAGCCTGTATAGCTTTCCCTTTCGATCTACTCGTCTGTAAGCCACTTATACCAGGTTTTGATAATTACATGTTTCTTAACAGCAGAATGAGTTACAGTAACCATAAGACACACATCACTGTAAATGTCACGATTTGGAAAACTCATAACAAAAAACTGAACTCCTTTTCTGAAGGCATTTCCCCGCTTGAGAAGAAAATGATTTGAGATGACTAAATAAACAACCATGATGCAAGGCGTGTGGCATTTGCTACTGCTGATGGCAGTGTATATTCAATTACTCATATCTTGGGCTACAGGCCACCTAAAATATTGCTTCTTGGGCGGTCAGCTTAAACATTTCTGGCTCTTTTCAATGGAATAATTTATAATGAGCTGTTGTTGGATTTGTTGGGTGCAAAGAGAATAGTGAAAAGCAAATATTGTGCTAGATAGTGGATTACTGAACAGAGCAACACTCTCTCTAGGATAGGCTACTTGCTCTGACACACCTCCCTCTAGCTCTGTCTTGCGTGCCTTATTTGTACACTCTTTAAGTGTAGATGAAAAGTAGTGGGAACGCTGCAGCATGCATTTTCGCATCTATGTTAGTCAATGAGTTGCATGGAACCGTAGTGGAATTGTCGAGCACCTCCTTGCAGATGGTGGCAGTTGTTTAGAGAATGTGGTGCAGTTCTGTGAAGTTGATGTGAATGGAGCAAGCGCTCAAAGCTTTGAAACAAGAACAATGTTTATGGCATTTATCATGATGCTTTATCAAAATTGAAGTTGCACAAGGTTGAGGTGCTAAAGATTGTTATCATGGGGTATGTGAAGCATGTGGTGGTAGGCATTGCATGAAGTGACAAGATGAGTGAAAGCATTTCATGAAGGCTGGGATACTGTTCAGGACAACCCCAGACTAATAGCCAAACAATTCAGTCCTTTGCTTCACATTTGCATGTTGATCACCGATGAACTGCATGTGAATTGGCTGCAGAGGTAGGCATATGCTATTAAACTCTACTCCATTTCTGCACAATATTCTTGTGTTCTGCTAAATTTCAGCAGGTTGGATACCCCATGACACCTCATAGGCAAAACAATGGCATCGTATGCACTTGCACAGGACGTGCTGAACTGCTACCAGCGACATGACTTAATTGGGAGGATCCTCACCATGGACAAAACCTGAGTTTGTTCCTAGATACAGGCTTGAAACAGCAACTCAATGAATGGAAACACCCTTTTTCTAGTACAAATGAGGCGTTAAGTACAACAGTGGCCCAACCCACAAAAATTCAGAAACTGAGTTATTAGCACAGACATGTTCCCCATATCAAAATCTAGGAGAGCAGTAGTGGCCTATACCACATTACTACAACCACCGACAGATGGCATGAGAAGTGTGTTATTGCATGGAGCTGAATCTGGCTTCCCGAATAGAAACAGTGGCCCAACGTTCCTGCATGTATGTAACTATGTATCACAATGTCAGTGCTATATTGATTAACATTTCCAAATATCATGACTCTTGTTTAGTTATTAAACTAAATATAAAACTTTCAAATCACAAGATATTTTTTACACTCCATTATCTCCATTGTGTACATTTAGTGGTTGGGCCACTGTTGCGCTCAACACCTCAAATGTAGTGCATTCTGAGCACCGTGTTAAGATGATCACTGAGGCATAAGACATTCATTGTGCACTGCACCATACAGCAAAGGTTAGATGCTGTGTACTATTGCAATTTCTTGAAACAACATCTTCATCCAGCACTGAGGAGAAAGCGATGATACTCGCAATGCAACCCATCACCCTTTATGACAATGTGAGGTACCACACTGCTAATGCTGTCAGAAACCTCCTGCGTTGATGGAACTGGAAGATACTGTAACATCCACCACACTCACTTGGCATGAGCCTTTGTAACTATGATCTCTTCATCAAAATGAAAGAACCACTTTGAGGGAGGCATATCACATGAAACGCTTATCAACATTGTAGGGTGGTCCCTACAGGGTGTCAACAGAGATGAACATGCTGATGTCACATGGGGACTTTCACATTTGTGGTAGATGGTAGGCACGACAGAAGATTACATTTAAGAAATATATTTTCTTTCTTCTGATAAAGTTCTCTAGACATTACAATATGGTTGCCATTTTCATCCAATCCATGTGTATTAATTATTGCAAATACAACACATATTTGTTTTGAAATGTACTTATTTTAAGTTATACCTGTGCAGTTATAATTAGTATTAAAATTATTGGTAAGGTTTTTAATTTTCTCATGAAAGGGAAATCTACAGTATAACTCCTATAACATGCCCAAAAAGCATAAGTATGCAATAAGTGGAAAGCTGTTTTCCAAAGTAATTTAGGGCATGCAGGTTATATTTTGATACCACTTCATTGGAAATATTTTGGTCTCACTATAGCACAAAATGATTACATCAGAGTTTTGATATATGTGTAATTAATCATTTTTCTCTTGTAGAGAAAGATTCCTGATCTGCCTTTGGTGCCATCACCAATTACTGTACAGTTATATTTCAAACAAGCAGATTTTACAGGAGCGAATATTGAAAAGGAAATCTCCAGTAGCTGCAAAGCTAAGTTGTAAGCTAAGTTGGGTCATTCAGTTAATGTTTGAGGAGGCAGATTCTTAGTTGTGGAAAATGAGGTTAACATTTATATATCTCCAAGTAATGAGTCACAGCATATTTCAACATGTATTTGAAAAATTAAAAATTTTCACCGTTTATGCAGCACTTTTACTTATTTCTGGTCCTGGCACCATATACAAACAATTTAGTGGATGGATAAAGAGCAGTACATATTTATGGGATATTTACTGTATGATGCTTCAAGAATCTCCAGCTACACAAAAAGTAAAATTTAGTTTTCATTTCAACAGTCTTTTTTCTTACATTGCTTTTGTGCAACCTAAAAGAAAAAAAGTTAAAACTGCAATATTACAGAAGCAGGATTACCAGACAGCAGAGGGTGAATATTTAATTTAATGTTTTAAATACCGAACCCAACAAAATTTAAATTGTTCACAAAATTTGTTGTGTGCATCATCAAACTGGTACAGTTTTTAGAAATGGGTCTTTACCTAGCAGCAGGAAAAGATTCTTTACATGGCATACCGGAGATAATGTTCTTACTGAATGATGAAATGTGTGATGTCAGACGCAGTTATCTACAGGGTCGAGGTCACAGAATGGAATGCATAAATCAACGTTCCTTTATCACAACATATTTATTCGCTAATTTACACTTTTAGCACTATGTTAATTAGTTAACAACTTTCAAAATTCGATAGAATCTACACAGGTTAAAAGTTTGGGTGTAAGTTACATGTTCACACGCTATCAGAAAATATACATCCTTTCACCTTGAGCATACAGACGCTAATGAAAAAAAGAGTCCCAGGCGTCTCTATGACGCAACACCGCCATTCTTATGTATTCATCCGCGCAACAGTTCTCATTGGTTGAACTCAAAGTGACGAGAAAACGTTGTCTATCTTGAATATTGAAAAAAATAAGTCCCTGATACACCCAAATTAAAAGAATTAGAAATTTACACACTCTTACAAAAATATTTACATGAACAATTTTCTATTGATCAATATTCTGTCTCAAAACATTATGCAAATTTACAAACGTAAATGGTTTGTGGACAAATACTTTTACATATTTAAACTGCACCACAAATATGCAGAGAACAAAGTTATTTGCAAGCATCCTTTAGCATCAAATATGCAATTAGGAGCATTCATTGATGAAAAAGGTATATGGAACTTATTTCTACATATTAATCTTACCCTTCCAGTTTTGTTACTCCTTGATTACTTTAAAGCAAGCATTTTATCTTCTTTTTTGCAAGCAGGAAGTTCAGTGAACAGGCACTAAATATTTTCTCCAACTTGTGCTGTTAACATAATGCAATATGCAGTAGTGGTTAAATTAAGGGCTTCCTACCAGGTAAGGTAGGTTCAACCACAAAGCTATCAATGGGAGCAGCAAATGTATCAGCATCATTCAGGATTCCTCCAGGTATCCAATTTCCATTATCAATCATTCTGCCAACTGTTATGTCCATATTCCCATTATCACCCTATTAATCCACAGTCTACTGATAATGTTCAAATTGAAAATACACTACCAATAAATTGATACTGAAATTTAGATTCAAATCGAATGGGCTTGATAAAGACACGTTTTAATTTAATTGCCGGATGTGAGATTTGCGATAAGTGTTGAGTAATAACACAGGTAGATAATAGAGTAGGAAGTGTTGTAAGGTGAGCAAAATATCAGTAAATAATAGTCATTAAATTTGTAGTAGGATAAATGCATTATTGGTTTGAAATTAACGAGTCATGACGTCATACCACACAATTTGAAATTGCCATCAAAATTTAAGGTTAGCCAACGTTTGAAAAACTAAGCTAGTTTGAAATTCACTGTCAAAATTCAGGTCTGCCAACCTTAAAAGTCGCGTGATATGTTTAATAAAATATAAAGAAAACATTGTTTAATCATAGGAAGGTAACTATATATTCGGAATTCAAAAAAGGACATGTTTTAATAGAAAAGGACATTTCTAAATTGTGAAAAGGAATGAAATAGTATTTTGGATGAGAGGTTTTCTTTTGATGTCATGAAATTTGAAATCGGGAGGAACTTTTTTTTTCTAGCATGGGGAGATGCCAGTAAGCGTTACCAGATCGGTGGAGAACTTAGCTGTGGACACATGTGAGTTGCAGTTGCTCTGCGAGGATATATATATTGGAAGTCGGCATAACTCCCGAAATGTGTTAAAGAGTTGAGAATAAATAGTCTCCAAAGTTATTCTGGGTGATCTATATTAAATATACCCGCGTATACCCTGGATTAAAGTCTCTTGTTCGAGCATAGCCAGAGCAGAACTACAAGAATCGACAACGGTCGATACGTTACCACGAAGCCTCAATTTTCGCTACAAATTGGATCCCATACTTGGGGCAACCAATAAATACTTATCGCTACAAAATGCTGCCCTGTGACTCCTAATTTCAAATGCAGTGCTGTGTGGTGAATTAGACTGGTTGCATATTTTTCCATAATTATACTGTAAGAACTGGTTTCACCAACCTATGTTAAATTATAATTCAATGTTTAACTGATTTAACAGTGAATTTAACAGAAATTTTCTTTCATCAATATTAATTTTAACTAATTTAAAATTGATATTAACATTTGCTTACTCCTGAGTTAAGTTTAACACATGTTAGAAAGTCAGAAAATGGCTGCAGCACATCAAGCTCTTTATGTGAGTTTGCTGTATTTAGCATTTAAGAATGCCATTGTTAATAGAAGAATGAACACGCATCATAACAAATTTGAAAACCTGCAAAAGGAGAAACTTTTAAGGGACAATGGGAATAAAACTTCAAATTTCCTTAGTTTTGAATGAATGTTTCTGAAAATTTTACTGTGATTGCATAGCTTTTAAATTAGTATGAATATACCAAATCTCATTTGAATTGGATGAATACTTTTGGAGTTATAAATTATTTCATTTTTTTTGTAAACATATTACATATTAAAAATGTTACATGCTCCTCAAACGTTAAGAAATGGGTTAGTATTTTTTGAATTGGAGCTTTGAGCCACAAATAAAAATTCTATGTTTTGACTTTTTTAATAAAATTGAGTGATAGATTATAATTTTTTTAATATGTTAGAAATTTTAATCCCTAAAATTAATAACCTTTTCATTGAATTTGTTTTGAACTATTACTAGTGTTAGCCTGTATTTTGCAAACTATTACTAGTGTTAGCCTGTGTTTTGCAAAATAAAACATTACAATGGATACTTCTACTCATTTTGATAAAGTTTAGTAATATTCAAACAAAAATTGAGATGCACAGAATATTTGGAATGTGTGAAATAGAAAGTTTGAGAAAAATGCTATTTTATAAAATATGCTGGAAAACAGTGAATGGTAATGCAATATAGATATAAAAACCCTACTCATTTACAATCCTGTGTTTTTACTTTCCTTTGTGTCCTCCTGTACTTTTGTTCCCTTTCAGCCACCTGCAGACCCTTTCCTGTTTGTAGCAGTAGGTAACCTGCTTTTGTAGAGTTGAGTTGTACGCCATTTCTGACAGATCTGTGAAGAAGTTGATCTTCAGCAACCACAGATCTGAGAAGCTGAACAGCCCATATTAAGAGCAGATACAAAATTTAAGGCCTCAATTTCAAGCCACTTCTTAGAAATACATTTCTTTGGGAGTTTTGCAATTGTATTTTGTGCCCCTAACTAGTACAGAGTACTAGTTCAGAGCAAGCTAGTCTCTGGTATAATAGGAACAATGCTTCTAACCATACTATCATCAAACTGAACAGACAACTTGTAATGGCTCTGCAGAGTCTCACTGTGAGCTATATTTGTATTATAGAAACACCAAATGTGAATGTCCTGGAGTCTATGCAATGCAATGACATATACTTATACATGCAGATCTTTTCCATTTACCTTGGCCACCCAGACAATTGTAAATTGGAGCTAATTTTCCATGTACAAAACAAAGTTTTATTTCTATGAATCGCCACATAATGAATCCAACACAAATGCAGCAAAATAGCAAGGACAATAAATTTTGTTTTTACTTCTTTCAACATACACATTTTATATAGGTAGCTGACATAATGCACCATAGGTGATAGCACAAAGCAGCAGCAAAACATTGTTAGTGGAAACTTTATTTTAAGATTCACAGAAAATGTAAAAACCCGGAGTAATTTCTAGGGACATCAGGGAAGTGTGGCTGATTTAACAACATCCCTAAACCTAATTAAGTTCAGGTAAAATTTACTTAGCTTACTACCAGGTCCCATAAAACCATGGGCTTGTCTGTTAACAGTTATCAAGATAAGCCCAAGCTGTAGGATGGGTTATTGTATACTTGACACTTCTGGGGGATACCCCAAAGATGGGCTCGGGTCCTATGAAGCTCAGGCCCACACCCCTCTTTGCCAAGACATGACATCTCATTACCTCCAATATCAGAATTCTGAGGCACCCACATAAAGGTAACCGAGCAACTGACATGGACGTGATTTACCATCCTTAGGTACTGCCACATTGAGTTGGATGTGGTTTTGACCACTGTTAGGGCTTCAAAGTGGCCAGCTGAGCAGATTCTGATCTCTGTGCATTTGCTATGCAAGGGCTAGAATTGCATATATTTCAGCCTGGGAAACAGTGGCAGCACTACCAAGACTAGCCTGGGCCCTGTACCCATCCTGCTCCCGAAACAGGATCCATCTGTATATGTCTGGGACCCCTGAGGAGAAACCTGATCTCTGGGCCCCATGCCTCCCTGGACGGTATTGCCACTGCATAATCTGGCTAAGATTGAATGCTGTACCCAACAAGTCCCTTCTTATTTGGGTAATAGGACATGTCTCTTGAAGTCCAGATAGGATCAGAGAGTGTCTTATGGGGTAGTTTAAAGCACCACATTCCTAAGATCAGAGGTGATGCACACTCATCCTTGCAACCTCCTCCACAAACAAATGCAAAGGAGGAAGGTCCACCAAGATCTGCACAGCAGACTGTGGGATAGTCCACATCATCCCCATTATCAAACATGTGTGAACTCAGTTTGACAGTTACTGTCCTCACTGTAGAGGCAGGCTACTAAATCAATGCTACATAGATTACTCAGGGCCCTGTGATCGTAGTGTACAGCTATTTGACCACTTTGGTCAAACAGCTCCACCTGAGTACTATGGGCCTCCTACAAGCCCACAAAGCATTGTGCGCATTCTTCACTTTATATTCCATATGGTTTTTTTCTGGTGAGCCTACACCTACGATAACTCCCAGTGTCATTATAATAAACATACGGCATACGCTATATTAAAAGAAACTTGAGGCGTATTTTGCTTGTCTCTGCTGACAAAGACACAAGCTGAGTAGAGAGCTTTTGGCCACGGAAACCGAAAACAAAAATGTTTACTGGTAGAGCCAGTGGCTTTCGACACCACAAGGTCATAGCAACATA
Source organism: Tenodera sinensis (assembly GCA_030765045.1). Taxonomy (NCBI): domain Eukaryota; kingdom Metazoa; phylum Arthropoda; class Insecta; order Mantodea; family Mantidae; genus Tenodera; species Tenodera sinensis. Next base: position 166,270,962 of record CM060961.1, on the reverse strand, counting down.
TTTGAAGATGTGAATCTTCAGTATATGGTGTTTACCGATTAACAGGATTTTTTCTTTCAGTTCTCAATTGCTTTTAATCAGTCACCGAGAACAGAAAAAGGAAATGTTATGCACTAGATCAGAAAGTAAAATTTATGAGAGGTGAAACTTATTCCATATGAAACCAAAACTGAAATTGTTTCGGACTTTAGGGACTACTTATACCATGCTACATACAGTCATCAGTAACAAAATGAACTGTATGCACTTAATGCAACAAAAATGAAACAAACCAAATCAACTGACTTTTCTACACGAGGACCAAGTTCAAAATGCTTTCTTCATACATATAACTGTCGTTTGTAAAACTGTACATCGGCCTAGTGTATTGCCTCTTTTTTTTTTTTTTTTTTTTTTTTTTACAAAAAATATGCGTTATCAAAATTTCATTTGTAAGTAATTCTGAGTTACACGTCTTCCCTATTCCCCTTGATATAAGCATTAACTGTATTTGAAAAATACCCATCACTTGCGATAGTGGACATTACAAAACTAACATCTGAGTTTGCAGGCATTTCAGTAAGAAGTGTAACCTTAGTGCACAGGGAATTTAAACTGAATGATTCCAATTAGGCAGCTGAGTCATCTTCAATGTATTCAGATTTGGGTTTTGTACCTCTGCCTCAGGATTGGGATTAACATAAATAGACGTTCATTTCCACAGTTTTATAACCAATTATTTCTTCAGGTTACATTTTGAACTACAATGTTCATGCAAGGTGCCTTTTTGTAGATGAAACAATGTACAGCTGTAAGTAACATGTAGCAAACACCAGTCAGTCGGTCGGTCGGTCGGTCGGTCGGGTCAGTATGGTGGTCTGCAAAGTACTGACAGTGCTTCTAGCTACTTCCTGCCTCTGTTAGTCGTCATCCGTAAGGTATTGCTGTATATGACATGTACAGTATTTTTCAACTGTTGATTTGAAATTTGTCAGTGCAGTAACCTCATTGGCACTTGTATCAGCCTGTTTGCTGGAAATGGTACCAGTCTGTGTAGTAGTAGTAGTAGTAGTAGTAGTAGTAGTAGTAGTAGTAGTAGTAGTAGTAGTAGTCATAGTAATAGTAATACTAATACTAATATTAATACTAATATAATAATAATAATAATAATAATAATAATAATAATAATAATAATAATAATAATAAGAAGAAGAAGAAGAAGAAGAAGAAGAAATTGAAATAAGCTATTTGAACCGCTAGTTGTAAAATGGTTCTCAGAATTGGGGCATAATGTTCTGTACTTTAGCCTTCAATTTGTGCCTTTAGAAAGATGAGGCATTATGAATTCTTTGAAGCACATTAGTTAAATGCAGTTAATTAGGTTTTAAAGTCTAGGAAAGGCCTTTTTGAGAGCTTCAATTTATTATGTAGCATTTACTGTACATATACAAGCACAGGTGTACCCGTACTCACTCACGCGCGCGCGCACACGCGCACGCACACGCGCACGCGCACGCGCACGCGCACGCACACGCACACGCACACGCACACACACACACACACACACACCAGACACCACCTATTTCCCATTTACAGCAGAACCATTTGAGTTTAAAGTATGCAAAGTGCTGTATTTACAAGGATGATCATATGCCCTTTCACTGCTGTAATAGTCATTCATATCAATTTGTTGATTATCTAAGTTAAAATACTATTTTCTCAATATCTGGTAGCTGTAAGGGAAATTTATGGCCTTGCCTATGTTATTTAAAATTATCACTATGTTTCAGTCAATTCTCCATGAGCACTAACCCATTCGCATCATTTGACGACAAGGGCTCACATGCATGTTTTTGCCATATGAATCATATGACGAGCTCAGCTTGCATGCTGCATTGCTCCATATAATTCCACATAGTTTAGGTTTCTGCTCATAGATGTCATTTGTACATGTCTGGAATGAAATGCTAACATGTGGCGTTTGTAATTCTGATCAGTATGGCGTAACCATCCACTCTAAAGAGTGAAAATGGCAATTTTTGTAACTATGAAACTTGAGTCTGAAGAAGATTCTGGTGACAGTCATAATGAATCTAGTGCAGAAAGCAGCAAAGAAAATAATTATGAAGCCAACGATGACGCATCAGGCCCTCTGAAACACATTCGCATTACAACGCAGAGACACCAGTGTAACCATCATTGGACTAAAACTGACAGCTCATTCTCTACCCATTTCTCTTAATTTTTTTCAGAATACATGGAACCTTTGTTTGACAAAATATGTGATGACACGAATGCTTATGGCAGTTGAACAATCCTGACAGAAATTGTTGAGAAACAATGAAAAATAGGGTCAGGGCCTATATTGCTTTAGTTATTTGATGTCTCAAGTGCGAAAATCGCTATTCAATTGTGCTGGAGTAAAACCTGATGTCTTGAAACCCCAATTTTTTGTGAGACAATGAATAGGGAGAGATTCAAACTAATTTCCCATTTCTTTCACACACCCAACAGCAGTATTAGAACAACAGTATTGGTGAGTTTATGCTTTTAATATTGTGCACCCAAGTTTTCAACAAAAATAGTTAATGGCTGATTTTAAATGATTTTTTTAAGCATTAAGTCGTTACCGCTCTCACAGCTAGGCAAATTAAATCTGATTTCTTGGTTAGTTGCCAAGGCATTTAAATATGATGCAAATGGATTAAGCATTTACTGACGAAGGATACTAACAAAAATTCAGTATGCAGCTGTGCTTATCAGAATAATTTGTTCATTTACCTTTTTGCAAAGATGTACCTTTTTTAAAATAAAGCAACGCGATAAAAACTGATCTTGAAACTAAGCCTGAGATTTGCTATTTTTAATCCACATAACTTACACGAAGTTGTACAACCCCACACATGTTCTACTTTGATTTGAGCATGGCATATGCTCCAATTGTACAAATAAGGAAGAGACAATCCATATTTTGCTGGACAGCCCATGAACAAATGAATGGGAGAAAACTTAGATCAAAGGAAAATGGCTGAAAATTAAGGCATAAATATAAAATGGTTGATTAGCAAAAAATAAAGAATGTATAGTACAATGGGAAGAAAACATGGTCTTGTTAAGCTTAGCAGATATGCTACATGACTGTTAGTCACCTACATACTGTTGTCATTTAGGTTCATCTGCGTCTTGAGAGGATAACCTCTGTAGAATCAGGCCATACAAATGTAATAATTTTCAATTGGAAAGAAGGAAAGGAGGAAAGGAAGAAATAATGGATCAGAATGCACATCTATGGCTATTTTAGGCCAGACTTACTTGCCTTATGTGTCTTTGATCTTACAAAAATAGCTTTCCGATATCAACAGTTTAACTTAGCAACCCATTTCACTTAAACTATATTTGTTAAAACTGAAAAATAGAACACCTACATGTACATCACTTTGGAGTGGACAGAAGTGACCTTTGATTTCTTTCCTTCTCCATTCTCATAAAAATCTGTGATAACGCCTTTCAGGTAATTTAGCTCTTCCTGCGCCTTTTCCTTATCAGACTGAACTACCACAGTCAGCATGACTTTCCCTTCTGTACTACTGCGAACGATCAGCTTGCGCCAAAATCCTGTAGCACCCTTACCCGGCTCTCTCCCTGTAGATTTAACCAGCTTCTCAAACACCTGCCAAAAACATATCAGGCTGCTTGAGCAATAATTGAAATCTCCTTCTCCGTTAATCAACAGGAGAAAGATCGGTTTATTTTATCTGACCAGCAAAACAAAAAGTTTTGCTAATTAATGGAGGTCACTCAAATGTACATTCTCTCAGTGCCACTGTGCATATTAAGGCAACAGAAAGCAGTTCAATTTGTCAATACTGCATGTTTAGCGAGATAATTTGCCATTGCTTCAAAGTAAATATGGCTAGCCCAAATACAAAGAGAATTATGAGACAGGTGGGATAGTGCCAGCATTATCTATAAAGGTTGTTAAAAAAAATCAGAACATATTTATTCAAACTGGTTAATATATGTCAATATATTTTATGAATTCTTCATCAAATTGTAAGGTCTTTCGCCAGAGTATAATATCAGCAGTACATATGGATTGCCATGGTAAAAGAGAATAAGTCAACTCTGAAACCTAAGATAAACAACTAAACACTTAAAACATGTGTTCTCAATACATTTTTTGTATAACGCCAGGATATGGCACAACAGCATTCAGTCTTTTCTCTAAAAATTGTTTTTGTTTCGGTTCAGATGAACCCTCAAGTATTTTTGGTGAAATCTTGGTATTGCACCCAAAAATTTGATGTTTCTTCCATTTACCTACAACAGGGAGATGGTAGAGAAAATAAAATTGTGCCATATAACCAAAGCAGATCTCACAAAGTAGTGCTTACTTTTTGTATGATGCATGGGGGATGGTGATACAGGTAATCGGATATAAACAAGCGTGGGTCATAAATATGCTACACAGGCTGTTCAACACATGGTGATTTTTAACTGCAATGAAAATCTAAGCTGCTTGAACACTGTTTCCCAACTTCTCAAATGTTGCCTCTGTCTACCATGTCATAAATTGATGGTTCCATTATTCCCACAGGGGAGTAGAGGGAATTCCACACTGTGTATGCTTAGGGAAATTGTAGGTTAGATGGGATGAGATGAAACTGCCCTATGGGCATGTTGGAACAGCAGCAAGCCAGTGTTAGGGTCCCTAACATGTGCAGAGGTTCATCTCAACACCAAGGTTCACCAAGCAGCTGCCAGCCTCATAGGTTTCGACAGTGGCCTCTCCCTCCCAAAATGTCATGTGACTACAAGCCACCCCTCCATTGAGAACAGCAATTATAGTTCGTGAAGTACCCACACAGCAGTGCCAAACTCTCCCATCACCAATACTTGTGAAAGAATGGATTGAAATGAATGTGAAATGAAGTGGACGGACAGGAAATTCAGGCAGTGTAAATAGCCTTCCCAATATATGCCTGGGAAAACAAAACATTGGGATCAGGAAACTCTGCCATGGAAATCGAATCCACGATCTCCCAAATGCGAGCTTCACATGTTACTGTGGATCCATCTCACTGTTATGTTCACAGTGACTATACCATGATCCTAGCTAGGAGGTCTGCTTCTGGATTCAATGGAGTGTTAGACTTATTTCAACTAATGGGAAGAATGAAGCTGTGTGTGGTCCAGGGACATTAGTAGACTACAAATTCAGCATTTAAGCATGAACAATGTATCCTGAACCATGTGTTATATCAAACTGTTAATATGGGCATTCTCCAAATTTATTCAAAAAGCCTATGAGCCACTCATGGGTAAATAATATGCTGCTTCTAGATAACGCTTAGGCCTTCAGTCCAAGGCCAGGATGTGTGTGTGTGTATATATATAAACAAATCACAATTTAATTGGCATCAGACAACCAACATAAAAGTTTCAATAAGATCAGTAACAAATACAAGTGATTTCAGCACTTGATTTACCGACCTCGGGAGTGGGAGTAGTGTATTGCTGAAAGATACGAGCACAAGCCTCAGTTGGATAAATTGCCTGGGTATGGTTTCTTCTTGGGTGTTACTTTATCCCGATACACACGAGTAGTGTAATCCTACCTCAGAAGACCCCGGGTAACATTACATCTCAGCAAACCTGAGTTCTTGAAATATACATCAAATGCTTTATAAAAGGACTCATTAGGGATGTGCAGCAAAACATAAGAAAAACACATATGCATTTAAAATGTAATATTTATCAGAAGGAAAATGTACTCTTTCCTCCTCCATTATTTTTTTGCTGCCTTGCAAAACAGGATAAATATGACCAGTTCTCTTTTACTTTGGCATATTCCTTATACTTCTTGCCTCTGAATACAGTCCAGCGATGCTCCCTTGATATGCATTCATGAGAACTGTTTGTGTTCCTCCCAATAATTTCTTTTCAATGTCCATAAGTTGCCCACAGTTATTCTGTAACAGGAGTTGATGTGTATACAATCTTTGATATGTATGCAGAAGAAGACCAAGAAATGGGCATATGACAAACTTGGAAATGATTCCAAGTTATTCTTAGTGTGATAAGTTGTGCAACTTTTGACTATATTGTTCATGCTTTAAGTGTTCAACACTTGAGTGATGCAGTTTAAAATACCAGCTGAACTGTTATCATGCACACTAAAATGTACTTTGTGGTTCATAAGCTGGCATGGTACTACAAATAATTGAAATCTAATTTTATTCAATTTATTCAGTGCTTACCTCTGCTTAATAATAGTCTTTTCACATTCTGTATTAATGACCAAATGATGGAGGCTGTGCAGTTGGCTGCATTGCTATTTTGTTTCCATGTATGCTAAAACCTACAAGCCATTTATATTATTGGCAATCGCAAACCTTTACTTTTCTTTCTTCTGATAAATGGTTAGCCTGTTACTGCGAGCAGCCATTCAATGACCCACTATCTTTTTTCTACTCTTTGCACCAACTCTTCTAAGCACTGACAAATACAACAATTTATGATTTAATTGGATTTTCTTCATAGAACTATTAAAAGCTTAAAATAATTGTGATTCCAACCATCATCATGAGTACTGTATGTAAACAGCAGATGGTATGCAAATGTTTACTAAATGAAGCAAAGATCTATATTAAATTGGGAGAGGTAGGGAGTAATGCATTTGTACAATGCAACCATCTTTCTGCTTCAGTATCTATCACTATTCTCTGCCTTTCAATGGTTCTATTGATTGCCCATCTATTTGCTGCACACAAATCTAACGATTGTTCAATACAGCTTCTTTCTTTCTGCAGTAGCCATTTTGAATGGCTCATTGTAGTTCTCCTGATAGAATAATTTGTTCATATAAGATTGGAAGGAACATCAAACATGGCATGCTAAAGTATGACCAAATTTTTGTTAATTAGCTAAAATGGGAAGAAGAATCTGGATGCTCCTTTTTAAACAACCCCTATAGAAGAGATTCAATAATGCTAGGCTTTCTTTTCATAAAATGATACCTAGTTATTGTTTCATTTAAGACTGTAAACTGCAGTCAAAAACTGAATGTGCAAACTGATTTCCTTAAATTGACATTGTCCAATAAAAGAAATAACAAAAATAACACGCCAGTCATTTGACAAGGACCATGGCCTACAGCTAAGTAGGCAGGTGAGCCATTAATAAAGGCTGTATATTAGATTAACGCTCAGTGGCTACCAGAGATCAGCATAGCAAGGATGCAGAATAACATCCTGCAACCTGTTAACTGCATAAATTGGAAAGGCTTGACAGTAAAAAATGGACCATTCACATGAGTGAGGTCCTGATGCAGGACACTGATGGCTTCCTCACCTTCTAATATCATAACACTCTATGGAAATGGGAAAAATTACCATTCACATGGACTACTTTTGAGACCAAAAACATCAGACATGAATCTGTGAAATGAGAATTCAGGCTTCTCATATATGAAGTAGCTCACATGGTAGTTTCTTTGGTTCTGACAGACACTGCAATGCAACGCAATGCAACAGCACCAAGTAAGCACTTCATATAGCTGTAACATAGCTACAGCAAAATATCAAGTGGATACAAGCAAAACTTCATATATGCCATACTCTTTGGAAACAATCCCATGCAGACAAAAGAGCAGTCAGTGAAATAATAATGTCACTCAATGACCCAGCAGCTTGCACAATGCCAAGAGACAAGGATATGCCTCTGACCATGTTTTAGCAGCTTACAAAGGCAGTATTATGATTTAAACCACTCTGTAGTGTAGAACTCATGTGAAACTTTCAAGAGTCCAGACACACGCATTCCAGCAGTTCCTCTCAGCACACTGTGATCTGAAAATGAACTAACAGAATTATTAGTCAACTTTATATACTTGCATTTATTACAACAAATAATGCATAAATTTCTGCATATGCTCAGTTCAAATTCAGAAACTAGCTTAGAGTATATTAACGATACTGGACACACACAATGAACCATGAGAAAATGTTATGGCCCACTTAGGAGGGGACACATTTGTGCACTATCCTAGGAGGGAGTGGGGGAAGCAGGACTAAGAGCATTTGCATACTCAACCTCTTATTCTTATAACCAAAGAATAAGAATATGCTACCACTCTTAATTTTAAGGAATGTTGAACCAGAACAAGTGCAACACTTGTCATGTTCACTTTAATTATTACTGAATAAGGGTTAATTCTTCTGGTATGTGTACATATAACAGAATGATTATATGGTTTAGAGTTAGAACTTTCAACCAGACATGTTGCAATATTAAGCCAACAAAACCCTGGAGTATCATGTTTTACTCTATTGCCAAGAGAAATGTACTAAAGAAAATTTCCTTGACAACTGTGTGAGCAATTTAGAAAAAAAATCTGGCAAGTTTCCTCCACATCTACAAGTGTCTACTGATCTCAGTAGTACAACATTCTTTCTGTGCTTATTATCAAAGCACTGCACCTAATTATATTTAATGTAACATAAAATGATTAATGAAAAATTAAACAGTGTTTAAGAGGTAGAACTGGAACTTAAAAATTCAATGCCACAACTGGGATTTAAACCACAGACCTTCCGCTTGCCGGGTGGACGCTCTAACCACTGAGCTATTGTGACAAACTGCCAGAATGGCATTAAATTCTCAAGCCAGTTCGTATTTCTCCTGGTAAACTGGCTTGAGAATTTAATGCCATTCTGGCAGTTTGTCACAATAGCTCAGTGGTTAGAGCGTCCGCCCGGCAAGCGGAAGGTCTGTGGTTCAAATCCCAGTTGTGGCATTGAATTTTTAAGTTCCAGTTCTACCTCTTAAACTTTGCCCACACACGGCTTGTGTGTTTAAAAACACCAACAGTAAGTTTGTTGGCATAAATAAATAATAAACAGTGTTTATTTACAGATACTCTGTAACTGCTTTGGTTCTCACCATTCTGTTCTACATTGGGCATGAAAGATAGTTTGATTTTGGCCTATTTATCAGTCTTGAGGTTCTTTTATGTGCTGTAAATCTGACACAGGACCACCGACATTACTTCCCCTCCAGAGGAAGCTTCTAAGGATGTTTATGATCGACAAATATCCATTGCCCTCAGCTGGATTTCAACCCTTTAGGTACTGGAGGCTAACATGTTACCCATAGACTATGGAGGACGACATGATTAATGAATGTATAAAATTAATATATTAGAAGTTTGACTCACTTTTAAAGCTACATCTGTTAAACCATGAGCTAATGGAAAGCACACCCCTCAGGGAGTTTGAACCAACTGAGATTCAAATCACTGCTAATCAAAAGAGCATAAACATTTCCCCTGCATTTCCAATGGTGTTTTAAAAAATGCTGTACCTGAACATGTTTTTAACTTTTCATCTGATTTATGCAAATCCTCAAGATGATCTCTAGTATTTCAGGGACCATATCTTAGAACCAAATTCCAATATAATTAACCACACCATTAGGTTCCTATAATGTTTGACAATCTTTTATGCTGGACATTCATGGATTTTAGATGGTGAATTGTGTTAGATTTGAACATTTCAATGCCATAAAAAACAATGCTTTTCAATGATAAGGTGATTACTGATGTAAAGGGCATGCAAAAAGCAGGTTTGTTTTGCGCAATATGGTTATATAAATTAAGCAGATTATACCTTCACCATCCTTCTTTATTACTTGCTTTCTCACTTTCAAAAATGTTATGTGATCACTGTTAAATAAAATAATGTGTGTTTAAAAACAAAGCCAGTACTTGCTTTATGCACTGAATCAATGTATGAAAGCATGTAACAATGTATTCATTTTATATATGGGATTGACTCCTAGACATGTACATTTATTCTAAATTGTAACACAGGTACTAAATGTACAATTAATTGACTCATTCTCCATCTTTTAATCACGCATTTGCAATCAATTCCTTTAAAACTGTCCAAAATTACTGACAAAATTACCCAATAAGAATATTTACAGACCCAAAAGAAGGTCTTTAATCTTAGCAGTATACAATAACCCCAGAACAGTAACCAAAAGGGAAACAATGCAAAACAGCATGCTAATTTTGGTTCACAACACACTAGTAACAGGAGCAGGAATGCTCATCAATAGCAAAAAACAAAAAGTCAATTTGTACATTAAGAAAGTTGTTTCCTTGTAACTGACCAGTGACATCCGCTAACAATTCAGCCAACATATTCATGACAAAGTCAAAATTAGAGTAAACATTTTCTAAATGCAAATTAATTATTTCTTATTCTTTTCTCCCTGATTACCACCCCCCTTAAGCCAAGAGTCAGACCCTGTCAGGTGGCAGAGGGACCTCTGGACCAGACAGAGTGAAGATCTGGAAGTAGGTGGTCAGCAAGCACCAAGTATGATAGTGAGGAAGAGGGCGATATGAAATGCAGACGAAATGGATGATTGGAAGAGCGATAATGGAGAAATTGGTGGGATGAATAGTGGAGGAAACAGGAGAACCTGGAGAAAACCCACCCAGACATTGCTTCGTCCACCACGAATACCACATGTGGATCCCGCGTAGATGGTAGGCGAGCAGTCTAACCATTCAGCCACGGCGCCGCCATTATACTTCCAGACTCAGGACAGGATGAGGAATAATCCTGGCTGGAGAAAAATTTCTACCCCCTGCTGGGATTTGAACCTGGGACACCTTGCACAGCAGGCAGGTGTTCTACCAACTGCGCTACGGTGCCAGCCTTATTTCTTATTGTTCTAGCAAAAATATCATTCCAAGTATAATTTCTTAATTAACAACGTTCATTAAAATTATTTGTGCTATGTTCACATCAACTGACTTTTGCTGTTCACAACAGTTTTTGCTAGCATTGTTTTCTGAAGCAATGGCTAGCTTAGAATTGCATGTAAACTGCAAGTGACATTTTTTTTCTAGATAAACGAGCTCTCAATGAATTAGAGGGAAGATGCACAGTTACTGGAATTTCCTCTGGGTTAATTTTCCAGCTTGCGACTAGAATGAGCTGTAATGGCTGTTTCATGTCATAAATACTTTGAATGCTTACTACAGTGAAGAGTCTAATTTACACAACTGGATCTGAAAGTTGACCAAGTGTTCTTTCCAGTTTCTAGTAAAGCTTCCTCCATTAATTGTAAATCTTTGATTTTAATAAACATATTTCAACTGTCATAATGTAATGTCATTTTAGTTTCCATTCCCTGTTATGTGAACTAGCCTTAAGCTTTCGAAGGGGGGGGGGGGTAGAGATCCTGCAATCAAGCCAGAGACACCAGGTGCTTAGAAGATTAAGAGAAAACAAGAGAAATCAGCACCTGACTCATCTTCTGGAACTGCCCAGCCAAGGTAAAGCCATTGACTGTGTATCTGCAGACCCTACAAGCTCCCACTTCATTAGAACGGCCTCTACACAAGATTTGCTGATTCGAGGTTCATTCACCAGGCACGCTTGAACTTAATGCCCAATAATGGATGCCGGCATCGAAAACAGGGATGCGATTGGAGCTGCAGAAGATGCAGGTATGAGGGCAAGACACTATTGCGTGTGATAAACCATTGCATGAGGTACTCCAACATCACTGGAGAGACAATACCATGGTCAGTAGGATCTGCAAGGCAGCTAAATGCAGGTTCACCATCATGGCTGAGAATCAAGCAGCGGAAGGAAACTTGAGGTCAGATCTTGTGATGGTGAAAGATGGTAATGTTGTAAGCATAGACATTACTGTGATAAACCACAAGTTTAGTGTACATGGGTTCCACTGTTGCTACTCACATATGTACACAGCTGCAGGCGTGTGCTGCTGCACATGTACATAAGACGGCTGTGCAGTACTGGTTGTATCATTCACTCTCTGTGTCCAAGAATTACATAATATAACGCTCGACTGAACTTAAGGCTGAAACGGACTGGTAGTGTTTTTGAAAAATATAGAAAAGGCAGAAAATGATCAGTGGGAAAATGGAGTATTTGAAAACATATTTACATTTTATAAGCTTATAAAGCCATTATTTACTTACTGCAGTGAAGTTCTTGTAACAGCAAACACAAAAAAGATTCAAATCTTTCAAAACCAAAGTCTGAGATTAATTACAGGTGCTATCAAAACCACACCAAGAAGAATGTATACCTTCCTAATTCAAAGGAAAACTTCATATCTAAAGTCAATCCGACACAAACATTAGACATCACATATTATTTACACCTGACAGAAGAAGTTAAGAAAAGTGATACTCCAACTAGTGTTCTAAAATTATTGGCATTAGAGACAATCCATACTAGATTTCCAGAACACGAATGGCTCCATATTTATACTGATGGATCATTTATATCAAACAAAGATGGAGCAGGTGCTGGAGTCACATGTCACCTCTTTTCCTATTACAAATCTTTAAGTTATGGAACTACAAACTTTGATGGAGAAATTGAAGCAATTCGAATGGCCCTACAAAATCTTTTGTACAGAATTTCACATTTTCAGCAAGCAGTTATTCTCTCAGATTCCAGGGCAGCAATTATAGCAATTACTTCCAAGTTGTCACCAAAAAACCGAACAATTATAGAATGTTGGAAAATCCTTACCCATCTAACAGCACAAAAACACCTAGTCTTCCAAAGGATACTAGCTCACTGTGGACTGAGAAAGCTGATTTTCTTGCAAAAAAGGGTACCGGCAATGTGCAGAAATCAATAGTTAATTTACCATTTTATGCAGCTAAAAGATTAGTCAACTCTGAATTCAAAAAAATTATTGAAAAATATTAGTATGAAAAATCAAAGAATAAAAGATGGGAACTACCAAACATTCAAACAGTAATTCCTGAGTATCCTCGAAAAACAGCAGTTGCAACCTTCAGGTTGATTACAGGACATGATTGTCTGGCAAAACATTTAAACAGAATTGGGATACATTCTTCACCACTCTGTCCTCTATGTGATCTTCAAGAGGAAATGGATCGAGACCACCTTCAAATATGCCCGGCCACTTATAATGCCCCATCCATCAGTGAAAAATATTGCAGAGCAAGAGGATTAATGACTTCATTGTCAGAAATCCAGCATTAGCTAACAACAACATTTTATAAGCTTAATTTACTGCGTGAACTGAAAACATAACTTAAATTGTGCTATTTTAAAGCGAGTTCTTTACTTTAATCTAGCGTGAATGCACATTCCAAGGTTGGCAACATGATCGTAAATGCGATTAGAAGCAGAACTGTTGCTCCTGATATCTGTTTATCTGGAATTGTTTACTATAAGGCATACAGTATTAGAAGGCACATGAGGCGGAGCTAGAGAGGGCTTGCCTAGAGCAACTGTCCTATCATAGTCGTGCAGCGTTGCCTAGTTTGGAATGCACAGCACAAGCGTGAGCAACAGAGATTTCTCTTTTTCATGCGCCCAAAATTATTACTGGAAATTTGACATTCTAATATACCTTGGTGTATGTGGCGAGAATTTGAGGCAGCCTGTACAAAGGACTTTTTTTTTGTGATGTATGGTTCTTGAGTTATCGCTTCGAGAATAAACAACTGACCACCGTGTTTATGCTCATGTATGAAAATTCCAATCTTGCATGTGTTTTATTCCTTTTCATTACGCAGTTACAGAGTAAGACATTACAAAGTGTCGTTAGGAACTGTGTATATTTAATTCATAAATTAACTGACCACAGATCACTGCAGTCGCGTGCAAATTCTTTAGTTCTGTTCAAGACCAATCCATAACGCAAATTGTGATTTGTGTAACTGTGATAATAAGCAGAAAATTCACATGTTTGCATTGTGTTTAGTGATGTGTTAACAATGTCGCTTTCAAAGCCTGGTACCAGTGGCACAGGTACTAAGGGTAAAGTACTCTGCTCTCAGGCCAGAAATATTATTTTTAAAGTGTACATTTTTTTTTAAGGAATTGGCATCTGAGGAAGTGCATGTAAATAAGTGCGTTAATACTGAGTGTTACAGTTTATAATGTTATCATTATCCTTTGTTGCGTAAGTTTACATTCTGACAATTTGTGACATGACAAGTGTTTCTTTCCTCGATCCCTCCCCATAACTTCCAATCCGGCACATCACTTTGGCAGCAGTGCAGCCACCGTGTGATTGCATTGGTTGACCTCATGTGCCTCTAAAACCGTACACCGTATAACATAGTGGCTGGCTGCATTCCTGCCAGGGACCATGAGCTGGTGGAATGGAAGTGCAAACAGAGCATATTAATCCTCTTGCTCTCCAATATTTTTCACTGATGGATGGGGTGCTAGAAGTGGGCGGGCATATTTGAAGGTGGTCTCGGTCCATTTCCTCTTGCAGATCACATAGAGGACAGAGTGGTGAAGAATATATCCCAATTCTGTTTAAATCCAGACAATCATGTCCTGTAAAAAACCTAAAGGTTGCAACTGATGTGTTTCGAGGATACTCAGGAATTACTGTTTGAATGTTTGATAGTTCCCATCGTTTATTCTTTGATTTTTCATAGTAATATTGTTCAATAATTTTTTTGTATTCAGAGTTAACTAATCTTTTAGCTGCATAAAATGGTAGATTAACTATAGATTTCTGTACACTACTGGTACCCTTTTTTGCAAGAAAATCAGCTTTCTCATTACCACTCAGTCCACAGTGAGCCGGTATCCATTGGAAGACTATGTGTTTTTGAAGTGCATACAAGTGTGAGCCTGTCTTTTGCCACACACACTAAAAGGAGAAACAAAGCTCGGTATATACAGGATGTATACAAATGAATAGCAGGGTTTTAACTCTTTATAATATTTATTACATTAAACTTAGTTATAAATTATATGTCAAATGAAAAAGCAACTCAAACAGTTTTACCAAGAACCTTATAAATGTTCAATGTGACTACCCTTTGTCACATGGCACACGTCAAGTCTATAGCCGAGTTCTTCCCAAACGTTGATAAGTCTGTATTCAGTAATTGTAGCAACAGCTGCTTCAATTCAGTTTCTTAATTCAGGGAGGTCATCTGGTAGCGGAGGCATGCACACACGATCCTTGATGAAGCCCCAAAGGTAAAAATTGCTTGGTGTTAGGTCAGAAGAACATGGAGGCCATGCATAGCAAACCCTGTTATTGGGGCCCTTGCGGCCTATCTCGGGTACAGTGACGTTCAACTAATCGCGTAATTTCGTTATGCCAGTGAGGTGGCACACCATCTTGCTGGAAAATAGGACAGGGTGAAATGCTTTCTGTTTACTAGTCGCCATCTTTGCTACTACCGCTGTCTAGCGGATTGCAGCAGAAGCATTGCACGCACATGTGCACTGATGCCAACAAACAAAACGGTTTGATAGGTAGAACTGGAACTTAAACTTTGCCCACACACGGCTTGTGTGTTTAAAAACACCAACAGTAAGTTTGTTGGCATAAATAAATAATAAAACTGTTTGAGTTCTTTTTCATTTGACATATCATTTATAACTGTAAATTTAATGTAATAAATATTATAAAGAGTTAAAACCCCAATATTCATTTATATACACTCTGTATATTGGTAAAATGCATAAAATATATACTAGTAATTAAATTGTGCAAAATATTTAATTATTATTTTTATTCTAATATTATGCATTTTTATGTGATATAAGACTTTATTTGTGATAGTGACAGCATATTAATATCAATGCTTAGTTTCGTGCTTGTGCTTGTAACAAGCAGAAAAAAATGTTTGAGAGGTAGAACTTTGCCCACACACAGCTTGTGTGTTTAAAAACACCAACAGTAAGTTTGTTGGCATAAATAATTAGAAAAAAATGTATTTACCTAAAAATCTGTTACCTAGTTATACACTAGGGCCCATGGAGTATTTTGAATAGTGAAAATGCTGGAAGAAAAAAAAAAAGGGGGGGGGGGGGGAGGATATGAATTGAGAAAAATGGATTTTAAAGTTTAATAACGTATTTTGGTAATTTACCTGAACCCAACAAACTTAAAATTCCCCAGCACCTTCCCATTGTTCACAAAATTTTGAAATGCACTTTCACTAATTTCACACCGAACTCATACAATATCTGCTGATTAGTGCTTTACTATACACTAATAACTTAAATCTATTGACTATCTAAAAAATGCCTAATATCTTACATATTTAAATGAGCAATTCTTGTGTATATATACCACGCAACTTGTGATGATTTCGATCAAATTTTGTATTCGGATAGGATTTTACTTAAGTTTTTCTATACAGGGATAATTCCTGAAAAAATGTGATTTTACCCAACAGTCACAATTACTCTAAACCCTATTTTGGCCATAATTTCTCTGTTAATGGGCCAATTTCAACAAGCCAGGATATTAAAAGTCTCGTCAAGAGCTTTCAGAAAACCTAAAGAAAGTTGACTATATTAGTCAATGCGTAACAGCCACAATTAGTGGAAACCTAATTTTGGCCATAATGTCTCTGTTAATGGGAAAATTTCAACACACAAGCCAGGATATTAAAGGTCTCGTCAAGAGTTTTCAGAAAAGCTAAAGAAAGTTGACTTAGCTATCTTAGTCTATGCATAACAGTCACAAATAGTCATGGGCCAATCTCAACAAACACACCAGAAAAGGGCTCCAACAATTAGGATGAAAATTTATATTTAGTTAATATTTTCCTTTTCAAGTGTATGTAAATAAGTATCTTTTCCCAAAGAAAACACGATTAAAAAAAAAAAAATATATATATATATATATATATAAGGAAAAGGAAAAGAAAAGCCGAGCGAGGTTTGGTCGCCCAGGTACTATAACTGGAACACTAAAATAACCTGGCAAGATTACAGAACACTGACTGCACTTTTCTGTTTGCAAGTAAAACATGTGTCAGGTTCGTGGCATTTCAGCTCGATATACCAAACTCCTTTCTGCACAACCAAATCAAAACCTCTCTGAAGTAAAATTCCTTGCAAGAGAATAAAATCACCAGTGAAAATGAAAATTGCATTCGAAAGCTATAGCAATCATATTTAGCAAGGAATGCCCATCTGCACTGGGACATTTGAATTCCCTCCTGGAGCTTTAAAAATGACCGATATTGGGAAAACAAAAGTGTGCCATTGAAGTACAAGTATAAGGATAATAAAAAATGCAAAAAGTGAAAATAGAAGTTTCAGACAGTTTTTGCCAAATTTCATTGGTATAAGGCCTTAATATTTATGGATGCTCTTTAACTACTATGGTGTCCCATTCCATATCAGGAGTGAAAGACAGTTTAATCTTGCTCAGAGGCCTCTTAATCAGGGTTGAAGTTCTTCTTGTGCCACAAATCTATGACATGGGACCACAGGCTTTACTTCTCTTCCAAAGGAAGCCATGCTAAGAATTCCCATGCTGTTTCTTTGTCTAATTATTAATTTTGATATATTTACAGGATTAGCAAATCCCGGAACTAAACGAACTGTGGGTTAGTGATCTTGCTTTCCTTACTGACATATTGAACATTTAAATGATGAATTGTCAGCTACAAGAAAGGAAACAGGTTATAGTTAAAATGTACAATAAGATCACGTCTGTTCACAATGAAAATAGATTTGTGGAAAGAGCATCTAATGCAGACAATCTATCAGTTAATTGTTTGCAAAAATATGCTTCTAAATTGAACCAAAGATAGATTTTGACCATCCAGGATTTCAAAACTATAAAATGATTTTTTGTTGCTTGCTAATCCTTTCGAACTGGACATAATGAAAGTCAGATTAAATTTATAAATGGAAGTTGCAGATCTATACTATGTACATAAAGTAAATAAAGTGGACGTAAACAAATCTGGTTTGTATCACCCTGTGGCCACGTGCATTTGCACCGACAGCTGCACATAAGTATAATATGCATCTTACGCCACTAAAAGGATACACCTATTTACCCGATCAAATAACATGCTTCACATGGAAATTAACTGCTACTTACGTCATCTCTGTCCACAATAACACTTTTTCGTTTTCTGCTCACAAACTCAATACCAATCTCCAGAAGCAGCTTATGGAGGGAAGTTCGTTTTAAATCTGCAAAGTTGGAATCAGAGTTAACTGCCAACAGCACTTTGTTTAAGGTGGGGGCTTGATTGTTAACAAAGAACTAGTGAACGTTTCAACGGATTGCATATCTCACAAATTCATCAGAAACAACATCCAGCACTTGCCTGGCACGTGGTCTCTTCTTCCCAAGAGCTCTGACTTCACCAACTGACTTTATGTACACAGTAAATACTTCCAACTGATACACCCGTAAACTTGGATGTTAATTTCAGCATGTCATCTATACGAAGTTAGGGATATTTCTCACAGAACTTGTTAAACAGTCAATATGATTGTCTTTTCAGTACTTCGTAACAGTTTTCCGCGCTTATGTTTCACAACACTCACTTGTTCCGCCATGTTACTTTCATAGTGAATGATGTGCATGCTGAGTGAATTAGGCTGGTTACAAGTTCACTTAACTGCATATTCTTACAAGTCAAGTATGCTTAGTATGCTTAGTTTGTGCTTTGGCAAACATTGAGATTTCAGACTTTAGTAATATTTTTTCAAAGGACTATTTAGACGGCGAAAGCGTCAAGAAACTGTGCTGCGGTCAAAATGCACATGGTTTTATTTACTTCTACTTTATACACTTCATGTACATAGTATACAGACAGTGCACAACAAAGTGAAATGTAAAGTCTAATATGGTGGCAATGTACATGCAAAAAATATGTGAGTTGAAACACTCTGGTCTCAGGTCATTTGCTGGTAGAACAGTGCTATGTTCAGGTCCACTTATATTTATAAACATTTCTTTTTTAAAACAAAAATTTTGAAATTGAAAGTCATGATGAAAATCCGGTTGCAAAACTAAAGGTAGCTACTACTAAAACAGCTTCAGATTTCAAATCTTTGGTCAATAATCTTGAAGTGTAAGTTTTTAGTTTTTAGTTGTTTTTACCCAAGTTTATAACCACAGTGATAAAAGCATGTTTCTTGAGAACCTATAGAGACATTGCTAACCGAAAATGTTCATTACTGTCCAGTGCTGCATTTTGAACCAGACGAACTCTGTTGCTCTTCGACAAACACATCCTTCTGCATTGCAAGCAGTACTGTCGAGTTTGAACATTTATGATCTACACATAGTTATAAACAGGTTTGCATGTTAGTCAACTTCTTTTAACTTTTCGAAAGTAAGCTTTTACTAGAAATGAAGAAAATAAAATTTTAGATTCTTCTAATGTTGTTGTTTTCTAGTGCCTTGCATCTGGCAATGAAGCCATTAGCATTCGTGCTTTCTAATACTTTTGAACTGTAGTTTCTTCTGATCTTGATGCTTCACAGGTCTTCAAGTGGTCTTTGTTAATTTCTGCTGGATCGTTACACAGGACACATATTGGTGAAGCTGAGATACCTATTCTGTAGAGATGACTCGCTAAGCAGTCGTGATTTGTCAGTAGTCGGAAGGCTGCAACCGCTGTTTTCCTTGGTCTCTGGGGGATTATATCTTGTTTGAAAAGTAGTGTAATCCATTTTTTATCTTTGGCATTTGTTTCTATTTCTTGTAGGTATGAATGAGAAAATTTTTTAATGATCAAGCATTTTATTGAGGAATATGAGAAATTGAATTTAAGCAGCAATTCAGGGAATATGTTCAAATACTACAAAGAAGTCAACAAAAATTAGAGAATGCTACAAAATGTTAACACAACTCCAAAAAGTTAATAAGACTGTTCATCTCCAATGGATTCCAGCACACTGTGGAGTCATGAGGAATGAAGCTGCAGACTCACTTGCAAAGAAAGGCACAACAATAAAACAAAAGTCTAGATTCTGTGTGATTTTTATTTATCGGGTAACCTAAAAGACAAAGTTGACGAGACAAATGCTCAAACGTTGGGGGAACTGAAGCAAGGTATTGGAAATGAAATTGGAAACAGTACAGTGGCTCAATTTGGTCATGTGGATTGGAGTGTGTTCTCCCTATATAGTGTTTGTTTGGACAAGAGTGGGCATTTCCTGCATCTTCTATAAGGTGGGAGTATTGTGCATGCTTTGCATGCAGAGTTTGTGTATGAGCGGGGCCAGCTGTGGAACACCCAATCATGCACAGGTGAAATGCTGTGTGCCAGTTAGGTTTCAAATGAAGAACCCTGTATAAACTAATGCTTGCTCTAGAAAAAGGAACAATAATGCAAGACAAAGCTGCAAGGAAATCAAATATTGTCTTTACTGAGCCATGGTTAGTCATACACTGTTCCTTGATGACAAGGGGATGTTAAGGTTGCTCACAAACACATGCCAAGCTCAACCTCTACCGAAGTCAGCTGTTCCTCTCATCTTTCTACACACAGGGACTTGCCTGTAGCTCAATCTGTAGTTCTAATACTGCATAAACCCACCTCAAAAAAGATTTTTAGAAGAAGGCTTGTTAATTGAGGCAAACAATCCAGAAATAATTTCATTTCACATTTCATTGTACATACAAGAGGGATACAAGAAACTGATGTGATTGTCAAATATTTAAAATTGAGTACACTGGCTTTTAAATTCCATGTTGTTTTCATGACATCACAAGAAACAATTGAAGTTTGCCAGCACTTCCAAAAGTGAAATGACAGAAGTATTAAAAAATTTGAAGCAACAAATACAGATATTTCAAAAACAGTAAATAAAAGTTAAAATAACTATCTTAAAGAGACCCACATTTTTTATATGTGGGTTTGTTTATTTATTTATTTATTTATTTATTTATTTATAGACAACACAAATGTCATCAGATTCTATTGTACGACAGTGGATCTTCGGCTCTGACATTTCTCAAGGTCACATGACACAGTGTTGCCAGTTCTTTAGTGGGAATTTGAAACATTTCATACATCTGCAGATCACATCACTACTTTGTAAATTTATGTGGGCAGTATGTATATAAATGATCACAGAATAGTAGAATATGAAGACAATTGTTGTACCATTTACCTGCTGGAAAAAACCTGCACAAACACTGATGCAATTGAAATCACGTGGTCTTTGTAAAACGGAGTTGGCAACACCGTGCTACACTTGGAAGCCACGCCTAGCAGTGAGACTGCTGATTGGTGCCAGCAGAAAGTTTTAACATCCGATGTATTACTCGCTTCCAGTATTGCCAACAACAGGTACTGCCCATAACAGATGCAAAAGTAATATTTTAGCAGAATAATGGTGTAGTGAAGATATTGCATGAAAATAAAACTGAAACCTGTATTTCAATGTTTTAAACTTAATAAATATCATATACTTGACTCAGGGGTCTCGGTCTAGGGGATATGTGAATAGCGACCACAAGGTACCCAAGCTGAGCAGAACATTACTTCCACTTACTGGTGTTTTGCTCCTCACTGTAACTTTTCTATCTGACCTTACCTTGGTCATCTCTTGTTCTCTTCTGACCCCGATGCTATTAGGGTTCCCGAGGGCTAGGGAGTCTTTATTTTTCCAACCTCTCCATTTCTCTATAAAATCTTAATCCCTAACATGCTGACCTGTCATGACATGTAATACGTCCTCTGATTGGTGATCAGAGGATATGGTCGGTGAATTTATTTTGATAATTTCCCGGTCAGGTCGGTGAGACCCATAAACCAACGACAGGTGTGGTCCTCCAGACATTCTGGGGGTTGTGAGAGAGTGATGTGACCGCCAAAACATAAAAATATGGTGCTCTCTAAAAAGCAGTTACTATTACTGCTATTGCTCTCTTCAATATCATCAGTGAAAAATATTGGAGAGCAAGAGGATTAATGACTTCATTGTCAGAAATCCAGCATTAGCTAACAACAACAAGAACAGATTCTTCTAATGTCATGTAGTAGCAAATGAATGTTATTAAACCATAGTATAACATAATACCCTTTGCTTAACAAATCTAAAAAATTACATATTGAAAATGCATAGGAATTCATGTAGAAATGTGGATTATGAACATTTGAGCTCTTGAAGAAAATGCTTTGCTTTCTGAAGTCTGCCATTCTGCTGTATGCAGCATGAACAGTTAGCTTAGAGACAGCGGGAGGGTGGGGGGAAGGTTGTGGCAACCGTGCTATGTGGAGCTTTGCTAGCCTTGACCAACTAAGTCCATTTAAAACTACAAGAAAAATGAAAATCTTTTAGTGTGTAATTATTTTATGGGAAAATGTTTTCGACCACTCCTTTAGGATGGTGCTGTTTTTATAATATATCGTAGGTGATGGTGATGAGCTTTTGACTCTTTCGTTATCTCGGGTCGTGGTATTAGATGGAATGAACATACACTCTATGTTTATTTCACTACATTACTTTATTAACACTTTTTCTCGTCTTTACACTTTCGTTGCACCAATTTATATTATATTGATAGTCTTTCCATTTTTTTAACAACTTTGGAACAAAAGCTTCATGAAAGTTTAATCAATTTTCTACTCACATCCAAGAGCACTATAAAAACACATCTTTTCCTAACAAAGACACGGACGCTATTAACTAAACAATTGGCCCTTCTTCACATGATGCTACCTTCTTTTTGTGTACATCCGCGTATGCGTTCATCAAATAGTTCCCGTATTGTTAGGGAAGCGATCTTTAGCTATTCACCCTTCGCTTTCAATATTGAACACATATACTTCTTTTATTTATACATATATATTAAATTTAAATATGGAAATATTTATGTCTTTAAACAAACTTAATTGTTTGTAACAATGAACAATAGCAACACGTTTTCGTCACTCAACCAACTCATACCAACACCAAAAACAAATTACACTCTTAACAAATATTCACATAAATGATTTTCTTTTGGGGTCTTACAATATCCTGTCTCAAGGATGTCACTATTGATAACTCTTCCAAGCGAGTGAGTGGGCCTACAACTTGGTCATTTTGGCCCTAAGTAAAAAATGCCAAACGCCAGAAAAACTCACTGACTGATAGGGTTAAAAGTTAAAACAAAATGAGAGGTTAACAGTTAAAAAGGTTAAAAAGTGAAAGCTAAAATCGTTAACAGTTAAAAAGCTAAAACAAGACAATGGTAAAATAGGATATCACATCCAATTCTTGTTAGCTAATGCTGGATTTCTGACAATGAAGTCATTAATCCTCTTGCTCTCCAATGCTTTTCACTGATGGATGAGGTCCAAGTCTATAAGTGCCAGAAAATAAACTTCAAATGAAACTTACAAGTAGGACAGACACATTATAAAAGATATGATTTGAAGCTTTCCTGGCGACGAACATATTCAAGATGCTCTCGGGCTTCGAGCCAGGTGTAGTGATGAAAAGACATCGAGGAAATTAAAAAACAAGTTAAACTTGTCTAGCAAACCCAATATGGACGACGAACCTCAGAGCTTTCTCTACCACTACTGGGTCACTGCCTATAATTGGGCGCAAAGTAAAACCCAGGCCAAAGGACTAGCAGTTACGACTACCGCAGATAATCAAGAAAAATATGTAACACGGAGAGTCAAATTCCACATGTGAGACAGAAAGGTCTTGGGTCACCACACAAAAGATGCCCATGTGTGGTTCAAATGTGATCTATGCATAATCAGGTTAGAATGACCTCAGACCACCTGAGGTCCCTACAAGAGGTTATCCACAGTTGTACAGAGTCCTTGATTGTCTGCAATTAAGTGCCAGTTAACACTTCCCATGACTGCTGCCAGACCAATTAAAGATGGTAACCGAAGAATCAATGAGCATGCACATTTAAGAAAGTGTCGGTGGAAATCTGTGACGAACAGCATGCAGGCAGGCAGCTGCATCCACTGCCTCATTACCGAGAACGCTCATATAGCCAGGAGTTCATGTAAAAAACTGTTATCTGTGAGAGAGCAAGGGGGAGAGGAGTGTCTGAATTTTAAAAATGAATGCAGAGACGCAGAGAAACTGTTGCAGGGCCTAAATAGCCCTTTTTTTTTTTATTTTTTTTTTTTTTTAAGATTCTTTATTGTTCTACATGTTCCATTACAATGTGTAATACTACATGTTGGGTTTGCTTATTATAAATTTAACATTAATAATTACATAGATTTATACAGTTCAATTATTTTTTGTCAGATCAATTGCATTGGCATACTGAATATATTCTTTAAAATAACTTTTAGCAATTTCGACTTTAGTTGGTGGCCATTTTCCTCTTCTTTGAATTATTTTCCTTCTGAATGCTCTTCTTTTTTCTTCGAGATTTTTGCAGTCATAAATTATATGGTCTGTTGTTTGCTCTCCTCCATTACATGAACAACTTGGGTCATCTGTGATGTGGAACCTATAGTAGTATGCTTTAAGTCTTCCGTGTCCTGTCAGTAGTGTTGTAAGGTTTGCCGTTAGATTTATCCTTAACTTCAGTCTGTCTGCTACAGTAGGAAAGTATTGCTTTGTTTCCTGACCTTTAGTTGTTTCTTGCCATTGACTTTCCCAATGTTTTAGACTTTCTTGTCTTAGCATTCTTCTAACAAAGCTCTTTGGAAGTCTATTATAGCTGCATTCCTCTTCGTTTGTAATTGCTCTCTTTGCTAGTCGGTCTGCAATTTCATTGCCTTGTATCCCTATGTGTGCTTTGACCCACCCAATTTCTACATTCCAGTTTTGTTTTTCTAAAATTTTTAACATTGTTCTAATTGCTTCTGTTAGGTAACTGTGAATTTTGTAGTTATGCAATGATTGTAATGTGACTCTACTGTCCGTGTATATTGCTGCAGTTTTGTTATCTTCTTCAGTTAAGTAAATATTTTCAACAGTTTCTAATGCTTTCAACACTGCAAATTGTTCAGCTTGGTTATTGGAGCACTGTTTATCTAACTTATATTGTAGCTGATATTTCAGTTTGTTCTGATGATAAATTGCTACTCCAGAACCAACTCCTTCTGTTTTACTGCCATCTGCATAAATTTCCAGTGCATATGTTTTATTCTGATTTATTTCTTTTATTATTGGTATGTCGGCTGGATGACACCATTTCCTATATTCTACAGGTTTGTCTAATTTGTTCTCGGAGTTTTGTTTCAATATTGTATATTCATTGGCGATTTCCTGAAGTTTGATTGTAATAGGTGTAAGTCCCGTTATAATGGATAGTGCTTCAGTAGATGTGGTCCTGAATGCTTTAGCAATTTTGATATTTATTTGTCTTTGCACTCTTGTAAACTTATTTGCATTATATTTTCTGTCAATGGCTTCTATCCATACTGGAGCTGCATAAGATAGTAATGGTAGAATTGCACCGTTGTACATAGTCTTTAAAGCCTGGTGTTTCAGTCCCCAATCTAGTTTTGCTGATTTAGATAAAATGTGTATCAATTTATTGGCTTTCTCTGTTACATACTGAATGTGATCATTAAAGGTGAAATTTTTATCAATGATTATTCCCAAATATTTGACGTTTTCTACTTGTTTTATTTGTCTGTTATTGATAAAGATGCTTATATCCCTTTCCACTCTACGTTTGCGTGTTATTAGCATTGTTTTCGACTTTTGCTCATTAAAAATAATTTTATTATTCTTAGCCCACGTTTCAATCTTTTTCAGGTCTACATTATTGTAATTTTCGGCTTCCAAGTTGGTTTTACCTCTAGTTATTATTAATAAATCATCCGCAAATGCCACTACCTTTGTATGGCTCGAGTATTCAATATTCAAGAGCGAATTGTATTGCAAATTCCAAAAGCCTGGTCCGCAGCAAGATCCTTGTGGACATCCCTTGCTTACATTTTTTTTTCAAGTTTTACATTATTAAGTGTCAATACTGCACTTCTATGACTGAAATAACTTTTAGCAAGGTAGTATAAGTTACACGGGCAGTTAAATTCCCTCAATGTATACAATATACTTGGCCACCAGGCTGCATCAAAAGCTCCCTGAACATCCAGGCTGGTTAAAATTACCATCTGACCATCTTCCAGGGTTTTCTTTATGTATTTTTTAACTGCCATTGCAGCATCTACTGTGCTTGTTTGTGGAGTGAAGCCAAATTGGTTGTTATTCATTAAGTTTTGTGAATGTGCATGGTACATTATTCTGTCGATTAAAAGTTTTTCTAGTAGTTTCCCTCCTACATTCAGTAAACTGATTGGTCGGAATTTTGTTACTTCTGAACTCTTTTCCTTTCCTGGTTTAACAATAGGTATTAATTTGGCTTTCTTCCATTGCTTAGGAAAGTTTCCTTTTGTTAGACAATTGTTGTAGATGGCTGTCATATATTTTGGAAACACATCAAAGACCTTAAGTAATATTTTACTTGTAATTCCATCTTCTCCAGGAGTTTTACTTGCATCCATTCTACTTAAAATATCTTTTATTTCTCTCTGAGTAAAATCTTTATCATTCTGTGTTGTGATTGGTCTGTTGATTACTTCCCTAATATTTTTGTGATAACAATTGTCATCTTCTTCATTGTCTTTTGGTACAAAATGATTCAGCATATATTCTAATGTGTCTTTTAAATCTGTTGTGACTGAACCGTCCTGTCTCGTAAGAGTTGTTAATGGTGAATTTTTTCTTATTTTGCCAGTAGCTATTCTATATACCGCATTCCATGGGTTGTTAGATGGAGTTAGACTGCAATAATTTTTCCAGGAATCTAATTTCTCTTTTCTTATAGTTCTTTCATACTCCCTTTTTTGTTTTATATACAAGGCTTTTCGTTCTTCTCTTAAGACACCATCTTGTTTTGTCTTTTGATATCGTTTTCTTAATGCATTTGCTCTTTTCCTCATTATGGTTAGTTCATTTGTCCACCAGGGTATAGATTTTCTTTCGTTAATT
Organism: Tenodera sinensis; assembly: GCA_030765045.1. Lineage (NCBI taxonomy): Eukaryota > Metazoa > Arthropoda > Insecta > Mantodea > Mantidae > Tenodera > Tenodera sinensis. Next base: position 166,244,224 of record CM060961.1, on the reverse strand, counting down.
TTCTTTAATAAATAACAATTCTTAAAACAGTTATTACATGCTGCAGCTAAATGTTCTTCAAACTGCTTTATTATTTTATCGACATCATCTTCCTTGTTCACCAATTTGCTAAGTTCTTCATCTACATCTTCTAAATTGCTTCTTCTAAACGGTAAATTCTGAACTCCTATTGTTTTTAGTACTTTGCCAAAGTCTCCTAATTTGTTATCATCTACTATATATTTTGGGACGTGGAAGTTATATTCCGTTTGATGATTTGCTCTTTGACTTACTGTGTAACTTATAATTCTATGATCAGAACAACTTTCGTCTTTGCCGCATTCCCAATCTGCAATTCGCGACAACAACTCACTGTTAGTGATAGTGAGATCAATATTACTTCTTCCATTAGTGCTTTCAAATGTTGTATTTTCACTTTCTTCGTTTATAATATATAACTGTTTTGAATTTAAATATTCCTCCATTATTCTTCCTCTGGTATTTGTTGTTACATCATGCCATATTGTTGATCTAGCATTACTATCCATAGCGATTATAAGGCCCGTTCCTTTGATATAAGATGTTATCTTATCTATTTTATGCAAATCAGCGTTAATGTCATCCTCAATATCCAGATACATACTAGCTATGTAGAACCTAGTATTTTGGAAAATCACTTCTACAACTGTGGCATCTCCATCTGATAGCTGAGATATGAGGATAACATCAACGTGTTTGTTGACGATCAATACAGCTGTTCTAATTTTGTTGTCCCCAAAAGTAAAAGTTTTGTAGCTTTTATTGATCCCAGCTACTGTGTTCTTAATAATATATGGCTCTTGAATAAGTACAATATCCGTTTTATTTTGATTTATTACTTGCATTAAATTGTCTGTAGCTATTCTCGAATGCTGTAAGTTTATTTGCATTATCTTAAGATGGACATTACTATTGTGAAATTTATTGTTGTAAATTCGTCTGTCACTTAGTGCTTTAATTGTAGCCATTTTAATATTCTGTATTTTGTCTATTCCTTCTAATAACAGCTTGTAAACATGGGCATTTATTTTTGTCCAGAGAGGAATGATTTTCATCGACTTTAATGATTTTGCTATACACATTGTGATTTATGCAATTACTACATTTATATTCCCGTACTGATGCTTTACATTCTTTCAATTTATGCTTTCCTGCACATAGTGGGCACTTTTCTTCTCCTCGACATTCTGATGCTTTATGGTTAAATTTATTACACTTAAAACATCTACTGATGTTTACATAGTCTTCCACAGTACATATATTCCAACCTAATTTCAACTTTCTGTTGTTTACTAACAATCTCCATGCTTCAGTCTTGACTTCCGCAACCAAATTTCTGATGTTTCTTCTGTTCCTAATGATAAATTTAAGAACTATTGACTGCTCACTTAGATTAAGCTCTCCGTTTTGTGATATTATTGTTTCAGTTGCATTTTGTGGTGTTATTTCTTCTGGTACATTGTAAATAATTACATATGGCTTTCGAAGTTCAGGAACTTTTACTTCTACCTGTTGGCTACACTGTTCTTGGATCTTTTCTCCTAGAATATTTATTTCACTCTTTGATTCAGATTCCACAATCAATCTTCCATCCCTTAAAGCCTTAAGTGAGCTTATTCCCACCTTCAGTTGTGTTGGATTAACCTTATTTTTCAATATTACCTTCATAGCTTCCGCTGATTCATTCATTTTGGATTTTAGAATAAGTTTGTATCTCTTTTCGATGTTTTCATGTGAAATTTTCCGACTAGCATCAGCGTAACTTGGCTTCCGATCAAAAGATGGCGCAGCTTTCTCCCTTTCCATTTTTCTATATGATAAGGCTATTTCACTTTCCTCTTGCTTCTTAACCGCAGCTTGAAGTTCCTTAATCACTTCTTTAGTTTCTACATCCTTTTTTAAAGTATTAATTGCCTCCTAAATAGCCCTTAAGAGTTAGACTAGATGGTAAAACTTCCAGGGACTAAACTGGAGATAAAAAGTAGGAATTAAAATATGGCAAACAGCTCAGCAGTAAAAACTGCACTGGCATCTGGAAGGCAGTACTTGTGAGTGAAACCGTTGTACACGAAAGTGCAACCTGTAGTACTATCCACCTGGGAACCATTGGTAAATACCTGAGTAATTACAGGGTAGCTACCGTCACACAGATTGCAGTAAGTGGCCATGCAGCATCAAAACTTAGCAGCCGCAACTGCTGCCTCATTACTGGGAATGCCCATATGGTGTAGGATCCATGTAACAACTGACTGGTATATGCAAGAGAGCAACTGGGAGAAGTGTGAATTTTAACAATGAATGCAGAGGTGCCGAGAAACTTGCACTCAGAGGGTCAGAGCAGATGATAACCTTTCAGGGACTGCACTGGAGATAAAAAGGAATAAAATATGGCAACTAGCTTGACAGTAAAAACTGAACTGGCATCTGGAAGGCAGTTCTTATGAGCATCATTGTTGTACACAAAAGTGCAACTTGTAGCACAACCATCCTGAGTATCACTGGTCAATACCAGTGTTATTCCAGTAATGGCCCAGAAGTTTGGTGAAAAGTTGGCAGAACACCGAGAGGTAGAGCTACCTTCACACAGTCTGAAAGCACCAGGGTGAACTGTGCCATTGTGCACGAGCGTATTTCCAATGTGGACATGAAAGCGGCAACGGTGTAAAAGATTGCAGAGCAATAAAGTTAAAATGACTACATAAACCATAACACAAAGTATGGAGGATAATTCTACCAAGATTCCTGGTAATTAGTCTGGTCCAACTGAAAGGTATCCTTTTTAAGAATCTCTCAAGAGATTCTCCATTATCTCCCTGCATGTTTAGTTGGTGTTGCCATCTGTTGCAAGTTTGGAAAACTATAAAGAAGAACGTAACAAAATAACGTTATCTGCTGTTTTTGGCAGGGTGTTTTTACATGGTATTCGATTTTAATTAGTTTCGCTTCCACAATATAAATATTGGATACAATTAATTTTCACATACATTTGCTTTTGAAATCAAGTTAAAGTTAAAATAATCATGTTAGCATCTGTATTTTAGATTCTCAGAGATTCTTAACTGTATGATAAGATTCCTATAAATGTGCACTAAAATGCTATAGAAAATAATTTAAAAGGTACCTAAATTGCTGCAACAGTTGACTAAGTAATTACAAGTTAAAATGTGAAGATACAATTTGTGAAAAATTATAGCAATTTGTCTATTGTTTAACAATGTATATAAGCCAATGAGATACAGAACTTACATAATTTATTGACAATTTCTGAACCCCACAGGAAAATGTATGGTTCTAAACACATAGCATGCGTAAGGAGTAGTCACTAGCCCTTTTAATTAGGTTTAAAATTGTATTAACTGTCCAGAAAAGTGTAGTATCAATGTCAGCTTTCGAAACAATTGTGCAAGTTGTACATTAACAGTGGACGAGAGAGGAGAGGGAGGGACAGCAAAAGAATGGAAGATTATCAATTAATATTAACAATTAACAATACTTAACTATTTAGGTAATTATTTAGATACTATGACAATCTAAAGGAAACTTTCAGAACTCCAGTTTGTGATTAAATTCAACAACTTACATCATATACAAAAAACATACGCGAAGCCTTGTCTCTAAATATTTGTTAATATTAGTTGATTTATATTGCTTCTTTGTTAATAATTTGTTTTTCATTGGTTGGAAGATTATATTTATAAGGGTCTACCCAGGAATAGTGCTATCCAAGAGGCTTTCCTTGGTGGCTAATTTCCCTTGGACCAATGCCTTATATGTAAAAAAACTCCTGTCTATAAGTTAAAAGATGTGCTACTTATATGCATCTTGCCACAAAATACTGCTATAATAGCTCAATACAATAGGGTTGAAACAGTCTTGCTGTCAGTCAGCTATCCAGCCAGCATAAGGCAGCTCAAGGGGTTGGACCGCCTTGGAGAGATAAAAAGAAAAGAAGGATCTAAGCTATTAATGCAGTGCAATCTTTAACTCCCACCACAGTGGTGGAATAGGCAATATAGCAAAATGGTGGTTGCTTGACTCAATGCATTTGCGACATGTGATGGAGAAAGCAGTTAAAGGAACAAATAAATAAAAATCATAATTCAAATTCAAAAAGGTATATATATTTCTCCTGGTACTTTGCCTTTGTGTTTTACCAGGAGAAATACAAACTGGTTTGAGAATTCAATGCCATTTCTGGCAGATTGGCACAGTAGCTCAATGGTTAGAGCAGCCGCATGGCAAACGGAAGGTCTGTGCTTCAGGTCCCACCTGTGGCATTGAATTTTTACGTTCCGGTTCTACCTCTCAAACATTGCCCACACACGGCTTGTGTGTTTATAAACACGAACAGTAAGTTTGTTGGCATAAATAATAATTCAAAAAGGTGTTGAAAATATCCCACCTTCTGTTGAAAACATAGATTTGTGTTTAATTTTGTTACAAATTTTGATTTGCTTTTTTATGGTCAGTTCATTTACTGTTTTTTGGATTACCTTTATTCATGGTTGACTTTGCAGCATCCAAAAAATAATAATCAGGGTCTACCACTCATTCCAAAAGCATGAATTATAAACTGTACCCTGAAACAGTTATTTGCAAACTGCTCTGTAAATTATTTCACTTTTTCTGTGTATTTACCGCTTTCTCTAGAACATTCTCCAATAAAAGCACCTACTGTTCAACTGAAAACATTTTGAACTCAAATGAAAGCACCTTGTACAGTTGCATAGCCATTTTACAATGGGGAGGGTGCTTTCGGTATGGAATGTGAACATTGTGAACTTGACATCAGACAAAATACTTTGGGAGTATACAGTACTGCAGAACGAAAAGATCACGCTGTACAAGCAGAACTGCAAGTTCCAATTGAAGTATTATTCTCTGAACCATTTTTCTAACCAACTATACGAGGGCCGTCTCAAAAGTAACTTGCACTATTTTTTTAAATCCGCGCGGTAGGCGGAAAAAGTCTGAGAGTCCCAGGGTATATAGGTATGGGTGTAGTAGCAGCACCGTGAAATTCCTAGGCCCCTAAGTTTATTGCTTGGACATTAAAACGGCAGTAACAATGGAGACTCCACTCATTTCTACCACCAATTGCGAAGTTCGCACTGTAATCCGTTTTCTTCTGAAGGGAAAAAATAAATGTGAGACTGAAATTCATTGCGAGTTGTGCAGTGTTTATGGAAAAGATGTTTTGTCAAGACAAATGGTTTCTCGTTGGCCCCAATCGTTCATTGAAGGGAGAACAACATTACACAATGAGCAATGAAGCGGCCAACCCTCCACTTCCCTCGCTCCGGATATTATTCACGAGGTTCGAGCAGCGTGAACACCGACCAGCGCCTTACACTTGATGCAGGTTTGTTTCAACTTCCTCCGTATATTGAAATAAGCCGTGCATCGCTTCACAGGATTATTTCAAAGGATCTGTGTCTATCGAAAGTGTGTGCAAGTTGTGGAAACGAATGGATGAGGCAACTCCAAAAAAAGGCAAAAGTTGTTGCATCGGCTGTCAAGGTCATCACAACGATATTCTGGGATTCGAAGGGAGTACTGTTAATCGATTACCTGCTCCATGGGACCACAATGACAGCTGCTCGCTATTGTGAGGTGCTGAGAAAACTCAAAAGAGCCATACAAAACAAAAGGAAGGGAAAGTTGAGCAAAACAGTTTTTCTGGTCCACGATAACACTCGCCTGTACACTGCTCGTGAAACTCAAGCCCTTTTGAGCAGTTTCGATGGAATGTTTTCGGTCATCCATCTAGTGCACCTGACCTTGCACCGAGTGATTACCATCTTTTTCCGGAGTTGCAGCAACATCTTGGGGGAAGGCAAGGAACTGAAACAAGAAGTGGAAAGATGGCTATCCAGTTTGGCGGGAGAGTGGTTTGGCATTGGGTTAAAAAAACTATTACCACGGTATCAAAAATGCATTTAGGTTCAAGGAAATTATGTGGAAAAATAGGTACTGAATGTAGCTTTCAAAATATACTCTTTTTAAAATATTTAAGCGTTTTGTTACTTTTTAAAAAAAATAGTGCAAGTTACTTTTGAGACGCCCCTCTCCTGTTCCATTGTAACAAGCTGTGAGGATAAACCGAACAGATGAGCTACTTGTGTCGAAATTCCTTCACCAAATGCATAACTATTTCTTGAGTATGCTGTGCAAGTTCACTCTCATGTTGGGAAGGGTTGGGTTTATCTGGACTGATACATGAAAACAGCTTATACTTTGCAAATGCTATTTTAACACTCCAAGTCAGACATTTAGGAGCCAAAGGGTTGTAAATGGTTATGATACAAAATATGTTAAATCCACGTGTTAAGTGAGAATACCACCACTTTAACAGGCGCAGAAAGGGTGTTTTATCCTTACCAAGATAGGGCTGTAATTAATAATCCCAATCATCTGCATCAGTATTAACATGTCTACGAGGGGGTGTCAAAAAATAACCGGAATTATTTTTTTACTAGAAAATAGTGCTCACCTTTGTTCAAATTACATTACAGACCTATTCTCCCTTGGGCACAATACAAAGATTCCAGCATTCAGCCCAATGTTCAAAACATTCCCTGAAGCCCCTTTTTGATAGTCTGTTGAGTACACCCAAAATTTTATTGTTTAGCTCTCGATCACTCTGAAAATGATGACACGGAAGCTCTTTTTTTACTGCAGGAAATAGGTGGAAGTCACACGGGGCTAGGTCCGGCAAATAAGGTGGATATGGCATCACCTCAATGCCTAACTCAGTGATTATTTCTTGAGTCTTGATGGTGCAATGAGAGTTTGTCACTGATCACTCGAAGCAGTCACTTTGTTTCAATTTTTCTATACCCCTGGAACATTTCGTACAATGTCTTCAGCTGATCCGTATTATCTCGGCAATCTTTGTCAATGATAAACAACGCTCTTCCCATAACATGACATCAATTGTGTTGACATTGGTGTGTTTTCAAAGTTGATGGTCTTCTGGGACGTGGAGCATCCTCAAGGTAATTTTTACCCTCCTGAAATCATTTATACCATTCAAACACTTGAGTTTTCCCCATTGCTTATTTTTTATAGGCTTGCTGCAACATTACCAATGTTTGTAATGCAGTTTTGACAAGAACACAAAATCTAATTGATGCGCACTGCTGGAACTTGACATCCATGTTGGGTACAGTAAACACGGTCTCACACTTCTCATTCTACCCTCCAACTGAGCACCTCCAGCCCAATGACCTGTATGCCATTTTGTCACTCAAAGTCAGACCTCTCCGGTACTATCAACACCCATCTCATGTGCGGGTGCTTTAAAATGCAAAAAAATAATTCCGGTTATTTTTTGACATCCCCTCGTACTAAATGATATTGTGTATGTCTTTCTTTTCAAATACAGAACACACTTGAAAACATACTGCTCCCATAATATATAGTTTATACTATTATGTTTTATCCTATGGTTTAGTACTGTAAATCAACAAAGTTAGGGTTATGTTTGCCCTTGGTTCAAAAGCATGTTTTTTACATCTATAGAAGGGTGATAACTCTAGTTTGTAAAAGTTTTATCCTACAAAATAAAAAACAAAATAAAACTCACATCTGCTGCTTGGAGAATATTTGGAAGGAAGTGCTGCCTCGCACTACAATTTTTCTTCATCTTCCCTCCAGTAGTATTAAAACCAAGTGCAATTTCTCCTGTATCTTCATCTATCCCTGAAACAGTTATGATTTTATGCTTAAACATATTTATAGCCCTGAATTATTTATACATTAACATCCACATTCACTAGGTACTTTTTATCATGTGAATTTTAGTCACTCAGTATGTGGAACACTGAAAAAAATATTTGCACCTCTACAAACTATTTTTAAAATATCTATGCATTTCTCTATATATTAATATGGGTAAACTTCCATTATTCATTTACACTTTTCATAGTAGGACTAAGAGTACAGTAGGCTTAAGTGAGTTAAATTTTTCCACAGTTTGTTACTATGTCACAACTTTCTAACCCGTGTTAGAAAGTTTCACAAATATAAAATAATGGAAAGGAAAGAAAAGAAAAGAGAGACATAGAAGCAGATTGATTTGTGGGTTTAAGGGCGCTCAACTTCTGGGTCATTAGCGCCCTTCTAAAATTCATGGCAATAGCCAGATATAAACTTGAATCAAAAGTAAAATACTAGTATCAAAGAAAAAATACACAAACATAAAAACAGCGGTAATAGCCGGATATAAAACAATGTAACAAATATGTCAAAAGGCATAAACAAATATCTAAAATTTTAAATCCTCAAATTGATATTACAATCCGCTAAAAAATTAAAAACTCTATCAACCGCTGTTTTGTCGTCCACTAGGACCTCTGCAAGTCTGGCAGGCAGCTGCAGAAAATCCCGAAGGTGCACTAGAGAGCAACACTACAGCAGCACCTGGCGAACCGAGAAAAGGTTGTCACACAGCGGACATATAGGCGCAGGGTCCCGTTTAAATGGGTAACCATGCGAAAAATTGCAGTGCCCTATTCTTAATCGAGCCAGCCTAACCTCCTCATGAAGAGATGTGCGACAGGAAGTTACCCAGTTTATCGGAAGTTATTTCACTTCTCTAAGCTTATTACCGCGGAGAGCTGACCACTCGTCGTGCCAGGACAGCACCACTCTCCGCACTTCAAGCCTGAAGTCTTCTGAAGTAACACGTGAGATGGTAATACTGGGTTCTGTAATTGCCATCTTTGCTGCCAAATCTGCCATTTCATTCCCCGGCAAACCTATGCGACCAGGAAACCATGCACAACCCACGACAACGCCAGAAGCGTGTAAAACATGGAGGGCATCCTGGATACATTGTACAATAGGGTGGGGGTTGTACAACTGACAAAGGCTCTGCAGTGCACTAAGGGAATCGCTCAAAATCATGCAGTCACCTAATTTACGACGACAAACATACAAAACGGCTCGATAAATTGCATAAAGCTCTACCGTAAAAATGGAAGTGCTATTTGGAAAACCAAATGTGTATGGTTCGTTTCCATAAACATAAGCACATCCAACACCGTTGGTGCTCTTTGACCCATCGGTGTAAATATATAGACGATCAGTGTAGCCTGACAAAAATTCTAAGAAACATGTGCAGATACTTGAAATAGGCATCGTGGACTTCTGGTGTACGGTCATCCCAAGATCAACATGGGGCGTGCCAAATAGCCAAGGGGGGTAAAGTCTCTCGCCCTTGGCAAACATCCTAGGCAGTTCCACTCCAAGCTTCATTAGAAGGTCTTGGAAACTGAACCCCGCAGGCTTAGGACTAAGGGTGCTATTCCTATATTGTTCTCTTAGCGTGGTGGTGAAAAAAGAAGAAAACGTTGGGTGCTTAGGCATACATCTAAGCGCACAAACATAATTTGCCAAGAGAATCTCACGCCGATATTGCAGACGAGGTTCTGCAGAACCGGCGTAGAGGCTCACAACTGGGCTTGTTGGAAAAGCTCGTGTTGCAATGCAGATGTCCCTATTATGGACCACGTCTAATCTTCTCAGCACAGTTGGTCGTGCTGAAGAATAAAGAATACACCCATAGTCTAGCTTGGAGCGGATGCGTGCGCGATATATTCGCAACAAAACTGTCCGATCCGCTCCCCACGATTTGCCATTCAGTACTCGCATGATATTTAGGGAACGGTCACATCGTGCTCTTAGCTGTGCTATATGCGACGACTAACTAAGCTTCCTCTCAAAGATCAAACCCAGGAAGCGCGTCTCTTCTGCAAAGGGAAGTAAATCTGGACCGAAACGGAGCGAAGGTGATAATCGTCTCCTACGACGCCAGAAATTAACACAGATTGACTTCTCAATTGAGAAACGGAAGCCGTTTTTAACGCTCCATTCTCAAAGGTTGTCCAAACATTGCTGCAGGCGCCGTTGTAAGAACGAAGTGTGCTGAGAAGTGCAATAGACAGCGAAATCGTCTACGAATAGGCATGACGAAACTCCAGGTGGAACACATTTCCAGATGGAGTTAATTGCTACAGCAAAGAGCGTGACACTTAGCACCCTCCTCCTGAACAAAAGAATTAGAAAAAACCGAGCCGACCCTTACTCGGAAAAAGCTGTCCTTCATAAACTCCTGAATAAAAAATGGTAGGCGTCCACGTATATTCCAGGCATACAGGAAACGTAGAATCCCTGCTCGCCAGCGCATATCATAAGCCTTCTCAAGATCGAAAAATATGCCCACAGTTTCACAGTTCTTCATAAAGCTGTCCATTATCTGTGTCGATATTGACACAAGATGGTCAACAGTTGAACGGCATCGTCGAAAACCACACTGGATGTTAGTCAGTAGATTATGACTTTCTAACCACCATACCAATTGTCCATTGATCATGCGTTCCATCACCTTGCAAACACAACTGGTGAGGGAAATAGGAAGATAGCTGGAAGGAAGATGACGGTCCTTTGCAGCCTTCAAGATGGGAATAACGGTGGCCTCCCGCCAATTTTCTGGGAGTATACTGTCAACCCAAACACGATTATAGACCTAGAACAAGAATGCCTTACCTTCAGGAGAGAGCTGTTGTAACATTTGTACATGAATACTGTCCGGTCCTGGTGCTGATAATCGCGAAGATTTCAGGGAATATTCTAGCTCCACCATGGTGAAAAGGCGATTGTAATCTTTTACGTTTCTAGAACGAAACGAGAAGCCTTGAGATTCCACCTGAGTTTTAAATGGAAGGAACTCAGGGGAGTAGTTTTCCGAGCTAGACATTTGAGCGAAAGCACTGCCAAACGTATTCGCCACTTCAAATGAATCAACAAGAGCTCCTGTGGCTGTTTTTAGTCCCGATATTGGTAGTTGGGTCGTTTTAGCTGCAACACGCCTTAATCTATCCCACACAACCGAGGAAGGTGTGTGTCGGTTAAATGAAACTACAAATTTGCTCCATGACGACTTTTTACTATCCTTGATGACATGTCTGGACCTGGAGCGCATTTTCTTGTATTCAATTAGGTTATCCAACATAGGGTGACGTTGGAAAAGCCTAAGAGCACGTATGGCATTCCGACACTCTTCCATCCACCAGGGGACGGTAAGTCGACGGGGGTGTGAAGTGAACCGCGGAATTGACAGTTCAGCTGCAGAAAGAATTGTCTCCGTGAGATGCTGCGTCAAATCATTCACTGAGTCGTGCTCGTTGTACGTAAAGACAGCCAGCTGGGTGTAAAGGTTCCAGTTGGCATGGTCCAAGCGCCATCTGGGCATACGTGGGGAACATGTTGCGTCAAGAGACTAATATGACATGGGAAGTGGTCACTAGAGTGTCAGTCAGAGATGACATCCCATTGTAAGGAGACTGCCAACTGAGGTGAACAAACAGCAAGATCAAGGTGTGAGAAACTATTGTAAGAGTCAGAAATGAATGTAGGCTCTCCGGTGTTGAGGAGAGCTAGGTTGTAACTGTCCAAGAAATCGGCAATGAGCGTACCCCTCTCACAAGCGCGACTGGAGCCCCAAAGTAGGTGGTGCGCATTGAAGTCTCCTACCAACAGAAACGGTGTTGGCAACTGGGAAACTAGATCTTCTAAATCAATGTGCGAGAAGTCATGGGACAGAGGCAGATATAGATTACAGATGGTGAAATGCATGTTTGGCAGTTTAATCCGTACAGCAACTGATTGTATATCAGAATGCAATGGTAGAATTTGCATATATATGTCATCTCTGACAAGTATCATAGTGCCGCCATGTGCCGGAACACCCTCTTCTGGTGTGACGTCACACCGTACTGGGGTGTATCGTCTTAGGTGGAAAGCGTCTTGAGGACGCAGCTTAGTCTCTTGCAAACATGCGACCAGAGGTTCGTTTTCTTTGCGCAAAAGCTCAAGTTCTGAACGTTGACTTCTTATACCACGTATGTTCCATTGTAGTATAGCCATATTGCATTACGTATGGGATATGTAATTCCAAAGTAACTCTTCATTACTTTGGAGTAGGCGGTTGTCAAATTAATTTTGCCCTTTTCTTCTCTCTTGGGCTTATAGTTTTGTCAGACGCTTTTTCGCGCCTCTTTTCCACTGGGGGTCTCCCAGTGTGGGCAGATTCTAGCTCCATGTCCTCTGCCGAGAACGTCCATGTTCCCATAGAGAATTTCGGTTCGAGAGCTTCGAACCGATTTGACACGGAGACCGGCGAAGATGACATACGCCGGTCTGTAGCCATAACAGAGGATTCCTCTGAAGAGGATAGGAGATGACTTTGGATTTTTCTGTCCCTTTGATGTTTTGGGAGAAACCTTACTCTCTTTGAGGAAATCAGATCTTTTGTACTGCGTCTTAAACTTGATCGGTGAAGCATCGTATACAATGGGTCTACTTGTCGAGGTTGGCTCTTTGTTGGTGACCTTCCTGATCTGCTAGATTGAACTGCGGTGCTTGTAGATGCTGTAGCGGACTTAGGTGATGTCAAACGCTTTGGATGTGACCTAGCTACGAGAACTTTATCTGATATTGTTGCCCCGTTTATTTCGCTAGTTTGAGTTGCAATTTCCCAACGTGGTACTAGTTTAGCCGCAACCGAGCTATAGGTACCGGAGTTCGGGATAGCGGACTGGCACAAACGTAAGAGCTTTCGGGCTTCTGTCTCACCCGGATCTCCTGGATAGCTCTTTCCTCCATATAGCGGGGACATTCTCGGGAGTTGGCTGGATGTTCTCCCCTGCAGTTAATACAACTTGGAGGTGGGGTACAGTCATCGTCATGTGCAATGCCTCCACAGTTTACGCAGGTAGCTCTACCACTACACGTGTCACTTGTATGACCTAAGCACTGGCATTTGTAACATCTAAGCGGGCTCGGAATATAAGGTCTTACTTCAATGGCCTCGTACCCTGCCTTTATCCTTTGCGGGTGATCTACCCAATTAAAGGTAAGGAAAAGGGTACGGGTAGGCAGATATTCGCCTCCATCTTTTCTCTGAACCCGATAAACAGATATCACACCTTGATCTGTTAGGTTCTCCTTAATTTCATCATTAGACATATCGTCCAATGCGCATGTGTTCACAACACCGCGAGAGGAGTTCAAAGTTTTGTGCATCTCTACACGCACCGGATAGCTGGTTGACATGTTGGCTTTTAAAATAGTAGCTACCTGTGCTGCTGAAATAGTTTCAACAAGCAGCGTGCCATTCCGTGATCTTGTGCAGTTCTTCACTAGGCCTATCTTATCCAGACCCTTCTGTATCATGAATGGATTTACCGATCTGAAAGTTTTACCTTCCTCTGTTCTTGTTATGGTTAAGTAGCGAGGGCCACTCAACTCTGCTACTTCCTTTTCACTAACTCTGGCTTGTTTGGTTTTTGGAGTTTTAACAGAACTCATGGCGATTACATCCTCCACCATTGCAAATGTCTCCGATGGCATGCTCACATCCTGGGCGCCACCCCGGCTTAGGTGAGAGTCCTGGCCTGGACCTTGCTCACCCTAGGGTCTCACCTCCCAATGTATAGACAGAGGGAACCAATCGCCTTCAGGAGTGTATCAGCTCATGCAATGGCCCCTCCCCAGGACTGACCGTTATCAGCGGATACGCACACATCCTACATGATAACCAGGGGCTGGGACTTAAGCGATTACCCAGTAACCCCTTGCGTCACCCCATCCTTCTACAACCTGCGCGTAGGTTATCCATCAGACTGTGTACAGGGAGGTATCAGGAGGGAGGTCAAACACTAAAGTGGACCTAAGTTGATTGGGCGTTTGGCAGGTGCCCTCTCACCTCTTGGAGGAACCCAATCGAGAGTATGGCTCGAGGCCTCGGGTACGCCAAACCCGTCTCTACCGTAGTAGGAGGCCCTGGGGGAGTTTGATTTCGGAGTCCTCTTCTCCTAGATGAGTCGTCAACCAAGACTAACGAGCCTCATCTACCCGTTTGGAATGTTCTTTGCTTCCCCTCACCTCTTGCCTACCAGTAGTCAAAATGACAGTAGGCCGTCTGGATCGGGTACTGAGCCCCTCCGCCACATAGAAGCAGGCAATTGAAGTATGAAGTATTTGAAAATTAAAAGTACTAACAAAGGATATCTTGGAAATGGTAAACATGACAGAAAATTTTATTTCACGAATTATGAGATGTAACAAGGCCTTAATTTTTTGTGCAGTTCAGTTTTACGGTACAGTCAAAAGAAGTGATGATGCCTGACAACTTTATAAGCTGCTGTTAGTTCTGCAGCAGCATTGAGCAATTCTTCCTGGATATCTTCTTTAATCAGAAATGTAGAGATAGGCCTTGATTTCAACACTACCACGAATGTATTTGTATGATTCTTTGCAGAAATGTGATGCCTCATACCTGTCTTACCTCCATGAGTTACTGAAATGAAACCGTACAAATCTCACAATGCTTCCTGATTTGTACATCCTTTCTTGACAAAAGACCACTCATTTGTGTAATCATCCGAAAAGTGACACTTTCTCTTTTTATTCTTAGGCATTTTCGTAAGCTAAGTTTATGAGACAGTAAACAGCTGACAATAACTCCAGTCATTGAAGTACACCTCACTATACACTTCACGTTCTATATTATCTTATCAGATAGCTATTCAAATGAGAACTGCCAGATTCTTCCGCGTGGTGCTGCTTAACACTAGAACCCCGGTAGCGGTCATTTTGACCGTTCTTGATATTTAAATAAGTTTAGCTCCACCGGTTGTTTAAAACGAAACTTGGCCTTTCGTGACTTTTCCTGATATAACCTTTAGTTTTAGATAGCATAATAATTTTCGGCATGTCATCTTTTGCGTGGGTGTTTTTTCATGTTTGACCATGAACCCCGGAGACGGTCATTTTTGGCCGTTACAATTTTGTTAGGCTTTCGCTCACATTATCGTTGGATTTCTCACTGTCCTTAATCTGCTTTGTCAGTCTTCATGCCAACTATTCATTATAGTAGTCTACGTTGTGAATCTATGCCTCCAAGATGTCTCGTGGTTTGAAACCAGATGAAATCCTAGCTATATTTCATAATATACCAGACAATGTATCAGAAGGTGATCTTTTTGAAGAGCGTGGTAGTGGTGAAGATGATTACCAACCTCCAGCTGATTCAGAACAATTGGAAAATGAGTGATTCAGTGAAGACAATTTGAATGGTAAGTTTTATTCTGCTTGCTTTAGAATTTAGATATTGCATAACATGAAACTGTATTCCTAATAGGTGCATTTATGTAGTTATTCGTTTCCTTGTTTGTACACAATATAAATATATTTTGTTTGATTGTTTATCTCTTTATTTATTTTCAGAAAACAAGTTCAGGGTAACATTTCCTGTAATTCTTGTGCTGCGAGGGAGGTAATAAAGTATGGGCATAGCTCGATAGAACCATAATTTGAACATGACTTGCAGCACTGTGTAACTCCATCCAATTTGACTACGTCACAAGCAGCATGTGAAAATAGAATGCCTACTAGTAATGCTACAGCTTCAGGTAACGCAACCACTTCAACACAACCAATAATAAGAAGAGGCAGAAAAGGCAACATGAAGAGGAAAAACTTCCTGTACTTATTAGAGATAAGCATACTGAGTGGCAGATCATCGATCCAGGTCACAATCCTGGTAGAACAGAGCAACATAATGTTGTGAAAGAAAAAGGAGGTCCTAATGCTTATGCTAAGAGACATGTAAGGGACAGCAGCCATGCATCTGCTTGGAAGTTGTTCATTGATGAGTCGATTCTTCGACATATCAAACAACGTGCAGGGATTGAAGCAAGAGAGAAGAAAAATGATGAGAAATGGACTGTTTCCTTAGATGAGCTGGACACTTTCATCAGCGTAACTTACTTGCGGGGTGCACTTGAGTGCAGAAGCCTTGAACTAGCTGAACTCTGGTCCAAAAAGTGGTGGGCACCTATATTTTCTGATACCATGGCAAGGGACGGATTCGCGGAACTGATGAGATGTTTATGATTTGATGTCAGGTCATCCCGTTCTGAAAGTCTAAAGAAGGATAGGTTTGCACTAGCTTCAACTATTTGGAACAAATTTATTGAAAACTGTGAGGCTTGCTACATACCAGGTGCGTTCCTTGCAGTAGATGAACAACTTTATCCTACAAAATATCGCTGCCTATTCATTCAATACATGGCCAATAAGCCTGATAAATTTGGTATAAAAACACTGGATGCTTGGAGATGTGAACTCAAAGTAACTCTGCAATGCTATCCCATACCTGGGGAAGGATAATTAGCGACCTCAGAACGAATCTGTTTCAGAACATGTGATGTTTCTAACAAATTCTTTTCCAAAAAAAGGGACGAAACGTCACCACCGACAACTACTTTACTTCACTATTACTAGCTAAAAGACTAAAGGAGTCGGGCACTAGTATCGTAGGAACTGTGAACAGATCGAGACGAGAAGCTCCTGATCACCTAAGAAATTCCAGAGCTCCTCTTTATGATACCATTCTTAAGAAAACAAACAACGGTATTTTGCTAACCATCTACCAGACGGTACTAAGCTAGCAGTGGTAGAGAGAAGACGTGTGTGGAGGTAGCTCCTGGAGTGAAAGGAAAAAGAGCTTAAGAAACAATGGGTGTTAGTATTCAAGTGTACAGGGGAAGAATCGGAACATTCAACAAGTTAAAATGGAACGAGTTTAAAACAAGTAGTAACTTGGAAGAAATGGTAAACATGTTCCTTCTTACATGTGCCTTAGGTATATTATTGGTGATTGGTGGTGTTGAAATCAACCCGGGGCCAAATGGAAATCAAAATGTTATGGAAGAAATTTTGGAGAAAATAAAGAACATGGATGAGAAATTAGGAAACAAACTCAATGGAGTGGAAAAGGAACTAATAGATATTAAGGGAGAGATTAGAAAGGAAATGCAAGATATAAGCAAGGAGGTACAGTACGTCAAAAGAAGAGTGGAGCTGATGGAAGAGAGGCACCGAAGATACAATCTAGTTATATCAGGAGTAAAAGAAAGGAATGGAGTATGGCCTATGCAAGAGGTCAGAGAGATCATAGAAGGGAAGCTTGGAATGGTACTACAGGGCTGGGAGATAAGGGAGGCTTTCAGAGTGGGCAGATCAAGAGGAGCTAGAATGATTATTGCAAGATTTACGTCAGTGCAGTTTGTTTATGAAGTGTTAAAGAAAACAAAGCAACTAAAAGGGTCAGATATTTTTATAAATAGGGATTTAACGGTGGAACAACGAGCCTTAAAGAGAAACTTATTACAACAAATGAAGATGGCAAGATTGGAAGGAAAATCGGCTTTCATATTATAAAGACTTTGGTAGATAAATATTTGAAGGTTAAAAGAGGAAAGTTGTATATGGCTTTTGTTGATTTAGAAAAAGCATATGATCGAATTGAGCTTCATTTGTTATGGCACAAACTGTTGAGTAAAGGAGTGAGTGAACAAATGGTGAAAACTCTCAAAGCATTATATAAAGACAATACCTTTTGTATAAGAGTGGAGGAGGGAGTTGTAACAAGAGAAATCCAACAAGAGAAAGGCCTTAGGCAAGGATGTAAGTTGAGTCCGGTTCTTTTTAATCTTTATATTGATGATGTATTAATGGATATTGGGAGAAATAATAACTTTATGCCTGTTATTAATAACATACAGATTCCAGGACTACTTTTTGCAGATGATCTAGTTGTAGGTTCAATCACAGTAAATGGCTTAAATCAGTCCTTACAAGTATTAAATAATTGCTGTAAAGAATGGAGCCTAAAAGTGAACCAGGACAAGACACAGATCATAGTTTTTAAAAAAGGAGGGAAATTGAGCAAATATGAAAAATGGAGGAATGAAAATAAAAAAGAGTATAGGGTAATGAGAGAATGCATTTATCTAGGAGTGAAGTTAGATAGTAGTGGTAATTGGGAAAAACAAAAGAAATTTGCATTAGCAAAAGGAAAAGGGGCTTTATCAGCAACCAGAAACTGCAAATACAAAGTACCTAATATAAATGTTAAATGGTTAGAAAATGTATACAATATAGTAGTTGAAGCAAAGATGTTATATGGGACAGAAGTATGGGGATTAGGAGGAGGTTGGGAAGTCATAGATGAGGTGCATAGAACTTTCTGCAAAGAATTGCTTGGATTACCAAATGCAACTGTTAGGCAGGTAGCACAAATAGAACTGGGAAGGGTAACAAGTAAGGGAAAGATTATGGAGAGGGCACTGAAATACTGGTTTAGAATATTGAATTTGGAAGAAAGGAACCTGTTGAAACAGTGCCTACTATATCAAGAAAAAAGCTTAAAGAATAAGGGTTGGGCAGACTGTCTCAGAAATAACTTGGAAAGTAGTGGTTTAGGGGAAGTATGGAGGAATAGAGAAAATAATATACACAATTTTTGGAAACTGGCAAGAAAAAGATTTGACGATATAGAAATACAAAACATATTTAGTGAGATAGCTGAAAAGAGATCCTTAATTTTTTATGTACAAATGAAAAACTCTTGGGGTAGGGAAAAGTATATAGACGTGACAGATAAAGAGGAGCGAGAAGGCATTGCATGGATGAAAGCAGGAGTATGGAGATTAAAGGGTCTAAGGAAGGGCATTCCACAAAACCAATGTCCTATATGTGGTGGAAATGAAGACATAGAATATATAATATTTAAATGTACTGGGACTGAAGGTTGGAGAAAAGAATATATTAATAAGAAATGGTCGAATATGAATAGAAATAGATCTATAGTTGAAATGCTTCATAAAGACAGTAAGAGGGTAGGAAGATTTTTACATAAGGTGAAAAATAAATGGATCTGGACAGTAAATAGAGTTGAACAATAAGATATAAGTGATAGAATAAGTTAGAATTAAGGAATTATTGTAGAATAAGAATATGACTGGCAATGAGCCAGGGCTGAACACCGGTCATATTCACATGTATATAGCTTAGTAAATAAATAAATAAATAAAACCATCTACCACGGAAAGCCACAGAAGAATGTAATTATATTGAGTACAATTCACAACTCATGTGCAATATCTGCAGCCTCCAAGAAACTTCCTGAAATAGTTGAGTTTTGCAACAAGACTAAATATGGAGTGGATGTGATTGATCAGATGGCACGATTGTTTTCCTTTCATGTTGCTACCCGCAGATGGCCGATGCATGTTTTTACAACATATTGGAACTAGCTGCCATCAACGCTTGGATAGTGCTTCGAGAAATAAAAGGCAAGGAACTTTCATGCCGCAGATTCATCCTTCAACTCGCTGATGAGCTAAGAGAAGCCTACTTGGGAACTAGACAACGTTGTATACAGACTAATCCAACCGAAGAACATCCAACCCCTAATCGCCGACGACAGTGTCAAATAGGTCATAACTGCAGACAGAACAAAGCAAGCAATTCCTGTCATATTTGCAACAAACCAGCATGTGAAAAATGCACAGCAGAAGTTAGACAAGTTCTTACGTGTGTAAAATGCAAAGCATAAGTGAATGTTCATAACAATGAAAGGAACTTTCTATGTAAGTACTAACATAGTTGTCATACTGTAATAGGTTTACTAATATAAAGATGGAATATTACTTGTTCTATTATACATAAAGTTGAGTTCTCATGTTCATAATCACAAATATTCTTAGTTGTACTATTACACTATATTCCTCCTTTCTGAGAATTTGAGCTTTTTTTTTTTTGGAGTAAACATACTGTTGAAAGACAGAGATAAATAAAGAAGACATGTTCATCGTACGGGGTTTTTTATATACTACTAAATTAAATATTTTTTCTCCTAACTCTCCATACCAAAAGTGTATTAGAGAAAAAAATTTAGTATAGAAAATTCGTATGTATGCCCTAGAAAGGCAATTTTCCAATAATTTATACATACACAGTGATAATATACTGAGCCTAGTTACCTAATAATAATAATATCAAAATTGGACGAAATAAGTTGTAAAATGTACACTGAAAAGGCAAAAAACGAACGGTCAAAATTGACCGCTACCGTAGTTAATGGTAGCTAGCGAGTGCCGGGGTTCTAGTGTTAAATACTTCCAGCCCCATAGTACTGCAGAAGTCTGGTATTTTCTCCAATGATGGTGCTAGATCTAGGAGGTGCTTGCACTGTCGATACAGGATACACAACATGCAACACTATCTGTGAGACGACCTTGACAGCATAATTGTAAACTGACACTGCAGTTACATGTTGTGCTAGAAGATAGTGCTACTACAGTACTTGAACCAAGCTTGCAACAGTACTTTGCAAAATCAGGACAAAATTCAGTCTTGTTGGGATAAGAAGGTCCATAACACTGACGGTCCCGATATATCAGGATTAATGGCAACTCTACCTTAAATACCAAATTTTGTACTTAAACAACTTCTTGTTTTTGAGTAATACCATGTGTATGAGCATACACACCTTTTTTAAAATAGCTATTTTTGGGGGATGGGGAGTGGGGGGAGAGGAGTTTTCAGAAGTACTCAAACATATATTTATAGTGAAATGTCAACAATGAATTTTTGGGTGGAATACACTACTTTCCTCTACTTACTGTAAGTAAACAGAGGAAATGCATGGAAAAACTCATTTATCAGTACATTTTTGCTTTTGTTAATTTAGTTTGGTTTTTTAAAGCCTGTAGAGCCGGATTTGTAGCACTAACTTCATTTACAAGGGGTGTTCGGAAATTATTTACAACTGTTTTAAAAACACAGCTCAATCTACGGCACATCCTCCTCTAGGATGGTGGACCAATAATAGTACACCTTGAGATGTTAGGTGACAGTTGTGAAGAGTGCACAGTGAAAGAACAGTGTTTAAGTAGAGAAAGTTATGGACAAGATGCAACGCAACTATCATGCCAAAAGAGAAGACTGCATGGTCTTTTGGAAGGAAGGAGTCGAAACAGCAGATAATCATAAACATTTATCTGCGGTATGTGGTCAAGTGACTTTTCACAACTGGATCCCTGCTTTGACAAAGGAAGAGAATTTGCACGCGAGAATGTCAGTACTCATCCATGAACACTGCAGTCTCAGACGAATATTAAGCTTACGTCTAAAATGATTACGGTGAGGCACACAGTCTTTGATGAACTGGAATGGTAGATATGCCTCAGTAGCGCAACCCTGCACACTATTATTCATCATAATTTGGACATGAGGAAGGTGTGTGCACACTGGGTACCATGAGGACTGACACTGGTCCAGAAGCAGAGCAGAGTTGAAGAGTCAGATTTTTTTGAGAAACTGATGACTGGTTACAAATCCTGTATCACTACCATACACCTGATACAGTGCACCATACATCTGATATTTAAGTCCAATGCATGGAATGGAAACAAACTTGAGGGTCTCTAGCTCAAGAAAATACCTGCTCCAGCTGCAGGTAAGCACATAATCTGTCTTTTGTGGCATAGTGCTAATGAACTGGTTTCCACAAGGAATAACTGCCAACTGCACGGTATACCACGACACCTTTAGTGTCCTGTAAAATAATAGCGGAGTTTGCTAAAATTACTCCTGTTAATCCTCCTACACAACTTAGATGCAGGATTCAGCAACAGTGACAGGGGAAGCGCTCGAAAACAGTGCTCTTCCAGTATCCCAATACACAGCCCCACATCAGTAATGCCACAATTGCAAAGTTGACATCACTAGGGTTCCTGGTTGTGTCACAACCACCTTACTCAGCAAATCTTGTCTGATTATACTTTGTTCGATGACATGAAGGATGCATTGGAACGTAACAAGTTCAACAACAAAGAGGAGTTGCAGATAGCTGAGCATGAGTGGCTGTGTAGTAACCCCAACCAATGGTTCCATGATGCAATAAGGAAGTTGCCAGGAAGGTAGCAGTGGTGCAGTGATATCAGTGAGGAGTATACTAAGAGACCTCATGTACAATGAATTATGTTTATTAGTAAGTAAGGTACAAAAAACTATTATTATAAATCATAGCCAATGCCCCTTGACTTAAATTTAAAAGTGGAACATATTTCAGAAGCTATTAGTTCCATCCTCAGCCTGTGTCCAACTGGCAACATTGGAGACAGGATTACAAATGATGGTTGCAGAAGTGGCATCATCTTGTCTTCTTGTGATGGAACTATTGAGGTTCAACAGTGGGATTTTAAAGTTCATAACACATTTCTTCCTTTTGACGATGTGGATGTTTTCCCAGACTTTCAGTACTTTGGGCCTACTATCATTTCTCACTTCAGGATTGATATCATGGTTTGCAGTCCAAAACGGTTCACTATAGCTGATTTTTCTATTCGTTTATTGTAAATGCAAGTAAACTGTTCTTTCCTTCTGGTTTCAATGTTTCTTTTTGTTTTACCTACATACAGCCGGTTACAATTTTCAGTTTATTGAATCAATACCTGATTTTTCTTCTGATGGAATCCTGTTGAAGGATGACCAATTAAAACATGATTTAATTGTTCATAACTACAAATCTAAACTTTTTGTGTGGCTCCATACAAAAACTAGAAACTTTAACAAATCTGTTAATGAAAAACTTAGAAGAGGTGGGCTGTTGAAATGAAAATTCATTACCAGGGCTAAATGTACTAAAATATCAACTTACAAATTTGTTTGAGAAAAACAGTGGTTTTCAAAAACTGCAGTGTGGCTGAAGTGTTGGAAGGTAAACAATTAGGTGTTTTAAACTGTATGAGTGTTAGTGACATCCCCTTGTTTAAGTATGCACATGTAACGTCCCAAAACGTGGAAGATCATTTTCATAATGTAAGGGGCTATTTATCAGCCCACATTTGTGATGGACAGTTTAAAGAAGACTTTTGTTGTCCACTGCAATTTTAAGGGAACATGCTAGGAGCTGCTATCCATTTACGGGTGGTATCTTTAACGTAATAAATTTCTAATTTGCTCTCATTTCTGTGAATTCAAGTAAAATATTTTAGCACTTTTAAGAAATATCTTAACTTTCTTAGCACACTTTGTGGCAATGAATTTTTCAGTTCTGATCCTGTCGCTCAATAATGAATATGATCACATTCTGAAAGTCTCCTGTTGTGTAATAACAAAGGGTAGTCATCAAGAGGTTGGTTTCTGTGTAACCAACAGCTGATACATGGACATATGTATCTACTTCATGCAGTTAGTTTTTCAACCTGCTATTCTATCAGATGCAGGATATCCATGAATGTTTGCTTGGAGATCCTAATAAATTCTATGTTGTCGTATTCCTGAAAAGAATTGCACCTATACCAAGAGTATCACAGTCAATCCCAACATCGCTTATTGTGAATATGTGTAGTATTTTGCAAAACATGAGAACTCTGCTGCCAAAGACAGCATTATCTTGACGTTATGGGTTTTACTAGGTTTGCAGTTTAAAAATACAAAGGAACCACAAGACATACATTGTCTCTCACCCTATTTATGAGGGTTGCCTTTTGTTTGCTACTCATTGCTACCCTGTGGCAGGGAGAGCGGTCCTCCTTTGATAACTTTTATGAAAGGTGCATAGTGTTACTGCAAAATTTGTAGTAATACAAGCCCAAATTTTATTACAAAACTTGTAGTAATACAAGTGTAAATGACAATAATTCATCAAGATATGGTAGTTATATGTACATACATGCTTGAAAAAGTGAAGTTGCTTAAAAGGGATGAGGGTGGCTCCGACAACTTTAATTAGGTAACATTATATTCTTAAACCAGTACTTATTAACTCAGGATAACCTTACACCTACCCAGGATTCACTAAAATACAGTGACAGCTCTGATGGTGGAGTGACAACATGATTAGTAAGTCGTGTAAACAAGGAAATAGCGGGTGGAGATACCTAATTTTCTCACATTGGGTACAGCAGCTTGTCAAAATTGGAAATGCATCAGTGCTAAAAATATCGATAAAATAGTATATTCTGACAAGAGGGTTCCCAGAACATATCCAATCTTAACTGAAATGCACTCAGATCCAATATAACCCCTTTGTCAGACGAAGACTCTATAATGAACATAATAAAAACAACACTTTCCAAGATAAAACTATAATTCTACACACACATTGACAACAATGCATACACCAATAGTTTTTATTTCCTTGTATCTGAGGATGTCACAATATGAAAAAATTAACAGGAAACCATACTACAAAAGCAATAATGGCGGCCATTCACCAACTGTTTATAGGTTAGAGATTCAACTTATAGTGATGCTTGATCGAATAGCATCGTACATCGATCTTGCAACATATTTCAGAGGCAAGTGAACATTTTAGCGCTAATGAAACCTGTAAGTACATTCTTGCAACCCAGCATTAAACTTTAAGTTCCTGACATGCACTTGAAAACATCTTAGCATGGCATTCTTATCTTCTTTTCTGGACATACTATGTTCCAAACATGTCACTTCACTACAGCACCAATCCAATCTACAGCATCCTTGAAATGAGATGATGAAAAACATGTCTGGCAGATAGCAGATCTGATGAATAGATACACAATTACTTTTTTCGTTCTATTAGGTCTGTTTCTCCACAGCAGTTGTTAGCGTACTTTAATTTTCTTGTCCCAGGTTTTTCAAATTTTAAACAGAAGAAACTGTTCTTTTAGATATACGAGTTGCAAGAACAGTTCTTTTGACATTCACAACTGACAATGTATCCCTTCTGTTCTTTAAGATATCCAAATCTTCTATGAAGAACTTGGCACATTAGCAAACCTTTCTCTATCAACACACTGCAAAGATTTTCCTTGTTTACAAACATCAGCTAGTAGCACAAGAATCACATTATAATAGGATAAATACATTTAAAAGTATGTAACAGGTCTCCAAATTGCTTTTCATTCCCAAGGCAATGATATAATTAACCTATCCACAAGTGCACATACTGGAGTACTCCAATACTGCCACAACACAAGACAAACTGACGAGGCATAAAATGAGTGATCCAAAAGACTCTGAATTGACTGCGTTGTGTTCTGTCTTCACGTGTCTTCAGCGCTTGTCGTCGACTGCCGCTGTCATAGAACAGAGCGTATGAAACCATACATTTTAAAAACTACTTTCAAAGTTCTAGAACACACAGAAAATTACTGGGACAGACTCATCAAGGAGGTCATCCACATCAAATTACACCCCAACAATTACAACACAGATGGCGGACTTAAACTAAGTTCCGCGTGGACAATAGCAATCAGAAATACCTACAGAAACAGCAACACCATGGACCCTGAACAAAATACCTACCCGCAAGAAGACACCCCAACCGGCAACACCGGACAAAATTCGTACCCGCGGGAAAACACTTCAGCCAAGGACATACCTCACGACAGCAGGCCCAATCACAAACCATCACCCACTCATTGGCTAGGACAACACAACCCACATTCTCCAAACCATAGTATATATTTAGAAAACTAAGGAGGCTTTGTCACCTTTTTAGTCCTGGAGTCTACAATGGCCGAAAGCTCGACCTTCTTATATCTAATACGGCTGATCACCCGTGAAGCATTGATCAATACTTTCAAAGGCTTTACTTACCAACATTATTAAGGACATGCTGAAACTGGCCACCGTCGTTGTCCATTTTTGGCACCTCTTTAAGAAGGTATCCATCACTCGCCATAGTACACATTGAGAAATGCTGGCAATTTCCTGGCATGTTTGATTTTAATTCTTATAGGGTGTGTGGGTTTGTCTTGTACACTTTGTAACTTAAGTTACCCCTGAGATAGAAATCGCAGATCACCTGGCAATCTTTCTGCAAATCACACTTGGCGAGCTGATTGTGTTAACACATGCAATTCATAAACAAATACATGCTATGCAGTAGAAAACAAATCCTGAGCCATAATACACTTTCTGAGTAAGCCCAGGACAAAATAATAAAGCACATTGGTAATACAAACACATGATAGTGCGCCAGCTCAATACTACACTTTCAGAACAGAGATAAACAAGTCAACCGCATGACTTCTGTACAGCAGCTGCATTATCGTGTTTCCATATGCACAGTGGGAAAACACCGCTCAGTGTTTGGATGTTTTTGGGTCTCTGTATAAATGAACTTCTGGTATTTCTGCCCATAAAACTTGTGTGCTTGCCCCACTCCTAAATTGTGTGGTGGAAGCAACCTTCCACTTCTGATGCACTAGAGAAAAGTTAACCCAAAGAAAACCTTTTGTTACCCAAAATACTCAACGATACAGTTGCCCAATACCACTCAAGTATACGAGAAATCCCTTGTGGGGTGAGAGAAATTTTGGAGCAAACATGCTCTTGAAAGTGAGTAAGAAAGTGTAGAAACTATTTCTTAAAAAGTTCTTATAAAAATATGTCCTATATTCCAAAACATACTAGGACAGTGGCTGTTTCCAAATAAAACAGGCTAACCGAAAACATTAAAGCTACACACTCACCTATTACAAATTTGCACCTTGCAAACAGTCTCTGTGCTGGTGAACATTCAGCAAGTTCTTCTAATTTGCATATCAAACCTTTGTTTTTCTTCTCCCTGCTGCATATCAGCGCTTCCAACTGAGGTATGTTTTTTCTGAGATTTTTTCCAAATTCTTCAACAATCTTCTTGGCATTTTTATTTTTGAATGTCACCTAAAATGTATAAGAAGCTTTAACTATGACTTCTTAAGCCCTTACAACATAATGAGACACACATGATTTGCAAGTAGGACATAACATTCTAAAATACTAGGAAAAGGCACTGCATCAGTTTACAAATACAGTAAGATGTAGGAAGAACTTGGAGACTAACTTACAGAATTGATAAAAGCAGGTTATGCAAAGTTGAAATGCATCACAAGAACTAAGCAGAATTGTGAAATGGAGAAAGCAATGTACAATGGGACTGAAATAACGAAGATGAACTTTTTAAAAAATGTAAACCCTTCCTCAGATACATAAAACACAACATACTTGCTGTGCAACCAAGGTCAAATACAGGTCATACACCGAGTGCAAGCACACAAAAACTTCAAGAAACATAACCATAGTAAGAGAGGGGCACCACACCCAAAGTCCCAAAATACAAGAGGCAGAAGATATCTTTTCAGAATGCATAGTTGCATGTAATCTGTTAAAGTTCATTCTTCAGAGTTGATTCGTTGGTTTTTAATTTAATTTAAACAGCATGAGAATATTTGAAAATCATATAATTTGGTAGTATTACGTTTAAAGAAAATAGAAGCTAAAATTAAAGAAATTTTAAATTTGGATCAAATCTTAGAAAATATTCTTACACTTATCCACAGTAACCATATCACATTTGCATGCATCATTGCTTTTGTATACATGAATGGATTTTAATAGTAGCATTAGCAAAAGTAAATAATTCCTTAAATGAATATAAAATGAAAGATTTAAAATATAAAAATATTAAGGCTTTTAAGAGGATTAACAGAACTGACACCAGTAATGCATCATACAGGACAGCCACAGCCTGGATTTGAACCACAGATCATCTGCTTTATGCACAGCAGTTCTTAACTACTGGACTACCAACTGATTCCTATATTCCAAACATACATGAGTATAATTATTTATTTATGCCAAACGAACTGGTTTGAGAATTTAATGCCATTCTGCCATTTGTCACAATAGCTCAGTGGTTAGAGCGTCCGCCCGGTAAGCGGAAGGTCTGTGGTTCAAATCCCAGTTGTGGCATTGAATTTTTAAGTTCCAGTTCTACCTCTCATACATGAGTATTTTCCTAGTAAACCACAAGGGAATTTCATACTCAGAACAAATACCCCAATGGCAACTTACAATCTTAAGTACTTAAGCTCTGGGCTTTAAGGCATTTACCCTTCAAAGTTTGCCTACACATTGTGTGCTGTTTGTGCACAGCAATGACTCAAGGTAAAGGCTTCAAAAAAAAGTCAGACCATATAATAAATACACATGACCTACTTTGGAGAGGTAGAAGAGACATGCTCATACATTTAACTCACACAAGATAATTTAAAATGTGGTTTACATAAAATGAAAATTTGAAATTATTGCAGAAGTCAACACTTTACCTAGATATGATTTTAATAATAAAATAAAAATTTTTTATTTACAATTCTCATTTGCTAAGTTAAGGCCCCTTTTGCAACCTGTTAAGGCCCTGAAGATATGAACCCTTTGAAACCAGTACACTTTTTTAAAAAGAAAACATGTTTTAGGAGCTTATGCTTTCATCCATAGTTTTTATTGACTGCCTGCATCATTTGTCATGGTGGTTGGCATCTCTGGTGGCTTATGTGTGTATATGCATTATAAATGCCCCCACTTCGAAATTAGCAAAATAGCTCACTCACAGGTTTTCCTGCTTTCCAAAATTTGAAACATTAAGCACAAAAGATTCTCTGAACCTGTCATAAAATAAGGGATATAGAAATAGATAACAGATCTACTATACCGCTCGCAAAAGTTAAAGGCATGTGAGCGCTGGCCAATGCTCAAGCGGAGCGCTGTTGCCAAGCGTAGTGCGTGTACTGGCAGTGGTTTAAGAGTGTGAGATGCGTGTACCACATTCGGCAGCGCTGGTAGGAGGGGCAAGCTTAGGATTCGCTGGAGTCTGCAGTGCGGTCCGTCTCCATATGCCTTTAACTTTTGCGAAGATTATAGTCTAGTTTGATGCCATGGTGCTCTTTCCAAAGCATACCAAGAAAAATCTTGGCAACATACATTGAAACTGGTGGCAAAAACAGAAACCACAGAGGAAATCCAAGAATATATCATATTGAGTATCTGACCTAACAAAGAAAGCGCAGAAGTTTTGGGAAAAAAACATCCTTATTTCTCTACATAGTCTCCTTTCAGCCTGATACACCTTTCCTAGTGATTCTCAATAGCTGTTTATAGTATGAACCATCAACCTCTGCAAAATAGCCATCAACTGCAGACCCCATTTCATTGTTGGCAAATTTTTTTATCAAGCCATTTCATCAAGTTTGCAAACAAAATAAACAGAGGGAACGAAATCTGGTGAATAAGAAAGCAATCTGAACTTTAACTCACTGATTCGACCATGGCAATATAGATTATTTATTATTTATTATTATTATTATTATTATTATTATTATTATTATTATTATTATTATTATTATTATTATTATTATTATTATTATTATTATTATTATTATTATTATTATTGTTATTGTTGTTGTTGTTGTCATCAATAGACTCTTTACAAGAGCATCTGACATTTTCGGAACATATACAATAAATCTTAATTATAGATATACACAATCATTATAATTCAGCAACACTATACAACACTAATTATATATGATTTTAAAGCAATTTTGAAGTTCCTATTTACATTATTTTTAACCTGTATGGGTAATCTATTATAAAATAATGCTCCAATTCTGTAAGGGTCTTTATTAGTTTGGCTTTTATTTGAGCTCACCCTATGATAATCATTTACCCCCCTAGTTTCATATTTATAGCAGTCTTTATTGAGTACATTAAATTCTTTCTTATTTTTAACAAATAAAATACTTTTATACACATACAGAGAAACTATGGTTAATATGTTTTCCTTTATAAATGAGTGTCTACAGGATTGTCTATAGGAGAGATTGTAATCTAATACACTTTTGTTCTTACTTTAGATTCTTGTTGCTTCACCGTTAATAGCTTCAATTTCCTTTATTAACACTTCTGTCATTTAACATCCTGTCAATATTAGATTTACTAGTGCCCCCACAGATTTCTATTCCATAAATAGGCTAGATGTGGGAAGATTATACCACAGTAAGCTACAATTAAAACAAATTTTCTTGTAACTTGCCAGTTGTCTTAGGAGAAATAGCACCGAATTAAGCTTTTTGCAAACAGCATCTACATGTATATTATATGTTAAACCTTCACCAATATTTAAACCCAGGAGGTTGAAGTTATTCACCTGCTCCAAAGAACCATTAACTTTTATATTTATATTATCTGTATGGTTGTTAGCCTTTTGAAATACCATAGTTTTAGTTTTATCAACGTTTTGTTTCAATCCGCTATGTAAAAGATATTGTGAGACTTTCCCAATTGCATTTAATGTCGGCGCCAACCAAGAAAGGGATTGACAGTTTGCAGTAAAGGAAAAGCGACGTTGCCGCTTATCGCGACCATGACCACGTGGAGACCGCGATATGATTATGTGTACGAAGAAGATTGCACTGCGGCTGAAATGTTGAGCGCATATTATTTATATTCGTATGCAAAGACAACAATAAAATATTGAATCTGCATTCAAATGACAGAATTGCAATTTTATATGTCTAAATATTTGCGTTAACAAAAGAAACATACCTGTGAAATATTGATGCTTATTCTAATGGGGAAATGCCGCTAATATCCGAATTACTTGCATCACTGTTGTATTTGCTGCTACTGCAATTTAGACCCTGACGCCTGATTTCCCTCTTTGTCGTACTTCTCTTTCCCAATTTTAACTATAGTATTCCTACCGATTCCTACAGCACGCAAGGTTCTATCAATTACCTTAGAGACTGGAATAAGAGGTCCCCCGTTCAATTTCTCCTCTTCGAAATATTCTCTAACAGAGCATATTATTTCCCGTGCTTGTCCTTTAATTGGGATACCTTTACCAAACACAGTTTTATTCGGTTCTCGAGTACGTTCAATTTTTCGTTTGGCAGCACTATCTTTGTCACTATTTTTTGACACTGTTAAACAATAATTAAAAGCTTTAACACAAATGCAAAAGCTCGCAACACACGCATAGATGCACAGACTCAGACACATGTAAACACAAGACAAATAACCGTATATTAGAATAACACAAACGAACTTCTCAACATAAAGGCAATCTCTTAACTGATGCAAGCATTGCAAGCACGGGCTGCAGCCTGCAGCACTATTTGTTTATATGCAGCGATAACAGAATATAACAGAAGCACTTCATCTTACTGCTGGGTTCATCAGCCACCTGCTAATCATGTGTTACGTGCGTGTTACATATCGGCAACAAGGTCCTTGTGTGTACCGTTTCTATGGGAACGCCATTACAACGTCTTAGCTCTAATTGGTTATTCTTTTCGTTGCTATGGCAACAGCTAAGACGCATCCATCCCCTCCCGTTCATTTATGCGTTTCCGCCACGTGCTTCACATGTCAATCCCCTTCTTATTTGGCGCCGAGTATATAATTTTTTATTGTAGTGTATGTCTATTATCACTCCAACATATTAAAGATGTGTCATCAGCATAGGAGACTAATATACTCTTATCCAGTGTAGGTAAATTGTTAATATAGATCACAAAGAGTGTAGGCCCAAGTACTGATCCCTGAGGTACTCCCGACTTTACTAAATTGTATTCAGATTTGACAGTGTCTATAATATTCCCTTTTTTTCCAATTTATTTTGGTGCACTGCATACAATTTGTGAGATATGTTAATAATTTAACATGCCCTCTGAAACCATAATAATCTAGTTTTGTAATTAGGTACTCATGTGAGACTGTGTCAAATGCTTTTGAAAGGTCTAAAAAGATACCCAGTCTTTTTATCAATATCTTTCAGTTTCAGCAGTTCATGTATATATGCTGCTATGGCTGTTATACTTGTCAGGTTGCTTCTGAAACTATGTTGGAACGTGTTCAGGATGTCATTTGATTCTAAAAATCCATTTATTCTGTTCAAAAGCATCTTTTCATACAGTTTACTAACGACAGGAGTTAGGGTAATTGGTCGATAATTACCAACATTTGTATTTGAGCCCTTTTTATAAATTGGTCATACAATACTTATTTTTAAAACGTCAGGGAATATGCCCTTACTCATTGAATAGTTTATTAAGTACACCAATATACTCAATAGCTCATATATGTAATGTTTAATATCTTGGGTGACACCCTATCCCACCCTGATGAATTTTTATTTTTAAAGTTACTATTTTAACAATCTTGTCTACAGTTGTGTCATAAAGATACATATTATTTATATTAGTGCTGTCCATAGTTATGCTATTACTGTTGTTATCACTGTTACCAATATTAAGTTTATCATTTGTTTGAGATGTAGAACTGGAACTTAAAAATTCTATGCCACAGCTGGGATTTGAACCACAGACACTCTGCTTACCAGGTGAGTGCTCTAACCATTAAGCTACTGTGACAACCTGCCAGAATGACATTGAATGCTCCAACCAGTTCATATTTTTCCCAGTAAACCACAAACTCAGTCTCACATCAGAAACAATTACCCCAATGGTGACTTACTATTTCAAGTACTTTATGTCCTGGGATTAAATAACCTTCAGATGGTATTTATTTATGCCAACAAACTTCTGTTGGTGTATTTAAACACACAAACCGTGTGTGGACAATGTTTGAGAGGTAGAACATTGTCCACACACGGTTTCTGTGTTTAAAAACACCAACAGTAGGTTTGTTGGCATAAGTAAATAATAATTATCATCATTTGTATTTAGAAAAAATTGTGCATGGGCTCTTGTTTCTTCATAGTTCAAAAACATTACAGCGTAGCCCTCTGAAGGACTGACACAAAATATTGTGTGACAGCATACACATGAAGAATGCAGGGAGTCTACATTGATAACACACTGCATCATGACAGTTCAGTGGGGACAGAAGTCACTACACCTATAGCTATTCTATTACAAAATGCAGACTACCAAAAACAAATTATGTCCTAAACTGTCAGGGACTTTAAAATTAGATTGATGTGTATTCGGTTTCCAAGTTTTGATGAGCAGAAAAGAAATTGTACAACACTGGGATGTGAACCTGAGTCTCTGAGTCCCTAAGGATGACATACATGACAAGTTCTGTGGTGCTGACAAGTTTTGAGTTACAGTTACCATTTTAAGTATGACAGATAATAATTTAGAATTTAATAGCTATTTTATGTTATCATGGTTACTTATTGTTCAACTATTGAACAGATTGTAATTTTGCAAATGTATATAAAAAAAAAGCTATTTGTTTAATTTAACTTTATATGGAACTAAACATGAAATTAACCTCCTGAGCGATGGCCATTTAAAACGTCCGCAAGCCGAGAACTGCTACCCAATATCCAGCGCAGGGCATTTAAAGTGTGTCGTATATACACAGCTGTATTTTGTGTAAATATTAAGTTGTTTTAATGAAACAAAAGCTGGTATAAAACTCGTTATTTGCAGTATAAATGTACGTCATCAGCAAAGTTGAGTTGTATTTACAAAACGTTGAAATGGCACAATTTTGTTTCACTGTGGTGAAAAGTCAACTTTGCTCTGTCGAACGCATCTAATATAAGTTCTCGGAAAGAAACAGCAAAGAAATACCATTGTATGTGTGCCTTATGCATCAGCATACTGTGTAATAAAGCGCTACTGTATGCGTGGTCTCTTGAGTCATCAGAATAGATCAACATTTGGAACGGTAATTTGCTCTTCTTACTAACCAATTGTTGTTGATGCGACATTT
Organism: Tenodera sinensis; assembly: GCA_030765045.1. Taxonomy (NCBI): domain Eukaryota; kingdom Metazoa; phylum Arthropoda; class Insecta; order Mantodea; family Mantidae; genus Tenodera; species Tenodera sinensis. Next base: position 166,210,786 of record CM060961.1, on the reverse strand, counting down.
GAGACAGTTATTTACGTTTAATGCAGCTATGAGACTCTAAATACTTTTCATCAAATTTCTCGACGTACCTCAGGGCGTGGTATAGGTCTACGCCTTACAAGGATTTTTAAATTTCCTTTTTATATTTTTAATATACTTATTTATTGTTCCTTTATGTTACAAACAATAATACAAATATTCTGGATTGGCGTCCTTTGTCTCAAGCCCTGCGGGGTTCACACAACCCGAACACGGACTACGTAATTTTGCGAGTTCGTAATCTTCCTCTATTTTTTGATGCAGCCTTACTGATTATATATGAGTTCTCTGCATCGTTACTCCTGTTAACTTTTAAGACACAATGTTCTTCCAATAAACACTATTTGTTGATAACTTTTAAAATTATTCGCGGACTTTGCGATTTCCACATGACGCCAATCCCAATAATACATGAACAAGCTAAGACAATTGAAGATACTTATCATTGCCCACTAGGACAATGATTCACAATTTTTAGGGGGCTTTTTCTGCCACCACTATAAACACAAATTTTAACTATTTTAGGAGGCTTCTTATTAACAATATCGCCTCACATTGCAACTTTAGCTTACGCGAGTTTCGTAACTTAGTAGAGTCCGTGTCTTTCTTTGTTGAAATACATACGTATACTTTCCTGCTTGTAGCTGAAGGGAGAAGTGGTATAAAAAGGTGTTTTTGCACCAATTGGATATAACCATATACAACTGTTTGGTGATTTGGACAGATCTCTAAACCCACAAAGCACAATGACCGACCTTGACTTCCGACTATAAATAGCTCGCAGTCTAATTGAACAATACCACGTTGGTATTGAAAATCCAAAACCCCTGCACCCCTCAGACTTCAAGGAAAACATTATCCTAAAAGGATACCTCCAACAGCAAAGAAGTCCCGCCCATCTTGAAAGTGTTTCGTGTGCCGCAAGAAGGGAATTTGCGAATGTGGAGATGTACCTACCCTTATGTGTTTATCCCTGTTTTGAGGTAAATCACTGCAGAAAGAACATATTAAGGTAAGCCAATAAAGTATATAGACTTTACTAAAATGTTTCATAAAGGGAAAATTAAAATAAGTTGAGTTGGATAAGGGATAAATAAGGGTTAAATGCTTAAACGCACAGGAGTGTATACACGTCCATATCACTCATCTGTCATTTTAAATGGACGTGATTTCACGCCCATATCCCTCAAGAGGTTTAATCATATTTAAAATTACAAGAGAAGAAAAGACTCTAGCAGACATTAGGTTTTTGAATATTTGTTTAAAAAGAAAAGTTACCCCTGTTTTTGTTAGAAGAACAGTTAAATTGAATAATAGTATTCATCAGAAGGCAGCAGAAAAGAAAGTTATTGAAGATGAAAGAAGTTTACATTTTAAAAAATTAAATAATATTGAACTTAGGTTATAAAGGTTTGTATAGCTTTGATAATGAGTTGAATTCAGCTCGACACTTGTCAGCACCAAAGAACTTGCAATATTACTAAGATAAGTGAAGCTTTCAGTTTCTAATTTGTTTTTACTTTAGAACCTTTCAAGACAGTTTTAATCCTTTGCTGGGCATTTTAATCATATATATTTAAACGAGCAATTCTTGTATATGTAAATAAATATATTCCAAATACTTGGAAACGGCTCTAACGATTTCCATCAAATTTTGTATTTAGATAGGGGTTGCTTTCGAAGTTCATCTATATAGGTGTAATTCCCAAAAAAACTGTGATTTTACGTAAAAAATAACATTTTTTATTCCCACTTCTACAGTGCAATTCTTGTATATATATTCCCAGTATTTCAGAAACGGCTCCAAAGACTTGATTAAATGTTTGTATACATGCATATTATATTCACAATGTTTTCTCTACTCACTTTTGGGGAACACATTCACATCTCTTTCTCTACACACACTTCTAATATCAATCTTCCATAAAAAACATGATTTTAGAAACAACAAAAACATTTTTATCCCCAGTTTTAAAATAAGTCATACCATGTTCTGTATGTTTGAAATAGAAATGCTATTACATTAACACTGTTTTCTCCTCGCACTTTTAGGTAACACATTCACATCTCTTTCTTTACTTACTCTTCTACAAATAAACCATACAATTTTCTGTATGTTTGAAATATAAATGCTGCATATTACATTCACAGTGGTTTCTCTACTTACATTTAGGTAACACATTCACATCTCTTTCTATACTCTTCTACAAACAATTCCTATCATCTATATATGTATATATACGAATTGGATGTTTGTATATATGTTAACTGTTAATCGCTAAAACCTCTTAATCGATCACCGCAAAATTCGGCACTTATATGTATTTTTTCATGGAGAAAGTTTTATTGGTAACAATTTTACTACACAATATATTGCTTTCCAATGGTTTTCTACTCGCCTTTTTTTACATAGCACATTCATGTATACTCTGTTTGCCCTTCAACATACAATTCATATAATTTTCTATGATTGAAATATAAATGCAACGTATTACATTCACATGATTTCCTCTACTAATTCTTCCTTTACGAGACACGATCAGTCTTCTTTCGCTACTTGCCCTTCAACACACAATTCATACAATTTGCTATATGTTTGACACAGAAATACAACATATTACATTCATACTATTTTCTCTATTCACTTTTCTTTTACGTAACAATTCACATTCATATCGCTTATCAACTTGATATATACTAACGCCTATACATATTGTATGTTGAAGAGTGAGTAAACTCCAAAGCCAGTTGACCTATCACCATGAAAATTGACATCTGAATGTTTCATGCTGAAGGTTTTTATGGAATCCATTTTACCACGCAAAGTATAACACTCACATGGATTTTCTACTCATTTTCCTTTAGTAAAACACAATCACATTTCATTCACTACTCCGACCTCCAAGAACATTTACGAACAATTTGTACAATTTTCTATGTGATTGAAACAGAAATGCGCAGTACATTCACATGGCTTTATCAAACAGCTTTTCTTCCAGTAGTCTTTATTCTTCAACAGAGCTTTTGCTTAGAGTCGCTCTGGTGTTTTAATAAAAAATAAAGAAATAGTTAAAAAAGTAATCACAATTGGTGTCAGAAGTGCGGCGAAAAGCACGATATGGAACAGTTGATAAAACAAATGTTAGCCAAGATGGGGAATGAAATGAATTCCGGAATGCGGCAGAGGAAACAAATAAGAAAGCCAAATTGGAAAAATGTAAACTACGGAATAGGAAATATGGGAACAAAAATGAACAAAATAGAAACAAAAATGGAAGCCAAATTGAAAATGTAAACTCCGAAACGGAAAAGATGAAGGCAGGAATGTCCAATATGAAGATAGATCTATCGGAGAATACTAACGAGTGACTGGCCGGGGTTAAGGAAGCCATGGAAGAACTCAACGGAGATATGAAGGACCTTGGGTAACACGTTAACACCCTGGAGTCAATCGCAGCAGAACTGAGCTCCATAATGGAACAAATGCTCGACGAAAACCTCACACTAGGTGGATATCTATGGGGCAGGCCTGCACACAGCAGTAGACGTTTTTCAGCTGAAATGATGGTGTTCGTGAAATATTTGTATGTATTTCAATGTTTCTTGTATCTCGGAAATGACTATTAACAATTGCGACAAAAATTATTATTTGGTTAACGTTTTGCCTTTCAGGTTTATCTAAGGTATCTTCTCCCCCAAAAAAAAAAAAAAAAAAAAAAAAATACAGAGGCGAAAAACACCGAGCAAAGCTCAGTCGCCCAGGTACTATTACTTAAATGGCAAAAGTTATGCATGTTATTTGAGATGTACAAGATGATGTATTTGCCAAAATTTAAATAAACCATTATTTAATATGTGCATTTTGACTGTACAATCTTATGGTGAATGAGACGTGTCTCTAATTTCTTGTAACCAACCCCAATTCTAACTACAAGAATCCTCCATTTTCTTTTTATGTAGTTGCTGTTGTTAATGTACTTATACAGTATGCGCACAAAGTCTGCATACCCCTGTACTAAATTTAAAATTACGTGAGTAAATATGTTTTTTGAGGTTGGTACATATACATATTATTCTCCTGTCAGAAACCCATTTTTGACTTCGATTGCTGTCGCTCTTATGACAACAAAGCAACAAATCTTATGAACTAAATTATTTGATGCCGAGATACTGAGAAAGAATGGCTGATACAAGTGATTACACAATTGAGGAATGCTTAGTGCCCGCTGTATAGGTTCATGAGCGTCAAATTAATGGCAAATCAAGAAAAATATCATAGACGATTTTGTTGTGTGGTTTGTGAGAACAGCACTGACAAAGAAGATGTTGTTAGTGTGGGAACGGAAAACATTTTTAACAGACAGTGTTCATGACGTGAGGATAAGTGGAAGACCATCCACCAGACTTGGACTTTGTGCTGACATGGAAAAATCTATCCAACAATCACTGGTTAAATCCTTAAGGAAACGTGCTGCAGAGTTAGGGGTACCGGAATCAACCATGAGGAAACACGTTAAAGTGGATCTGAAAATGAAGTGTTGGCGTCCATTGAATGTGAATGAATTATCAGATGCTGATTTGGAGACACATGTTAATGCTTGTGGTCGGATGTTGCAACAATTCCAAGAAATGTCTGAGAAGACAAAAGTCATGTTCACAGACAAATGTGCGATTTATCGCAGTTCCCATAACCGCAATGTTTATTTCTGGGGAAAAGAAAATCCAAATTTAATCAAAGAAATCGAGCGCAACCCACCACATGTCATAGTCTGGGCCGGAATGACACAAATTCATCTGTTTGGCTGTGCAAAGACAATGGGGGACACATACCAATGTTTTGTAGTCCTAAGATGTAAGGAGAAACATTTAATTACATAAATATTGGAAAATTGTACTTTTATTTCACGTCAGTTTGAATTTAATATAGGAGTATGCAGACTTTGTGCGTACACTGTATGATAGGTACATTTTATCAGACAGACATTATGCTAATGACTTCATTGCCAGATGCAATGTCCTAGAAAACAACATTTTATCAGACATTTACCAAATTGTGTTGCTACATATACTCTAATAAAAAGTTTGTAAAATCAGCTGGAAACCCAGAATTTGCTCTTAACGAATGAGTCTTGTTTTCAAGGTGTACATTAACAAGGAGTATGTTCTGTCCACTAGAGCACTATTCCTCTGAATTGTGCACATTTGTCTCTATGGATGTAAACTATTCCTCTGAATTGTGAGCATTTCTCTCTCTATGGATGTTAATGTCTTAGTAAGAGCAAAACTGGACTAAAGTACACATGCCGTTTTATGGGTAGCCTACCTTCCAAAAATAAGGGGTGGCTGACTCACCTCGTATATATAATCATAACAAATTTTGGAAAATAATAAAGAGGTTTGAAGACATAGAAATCCAAAAACTGTTTGGTGGTATAATGGAAACAAGGTCCCTGGTAGATTACAAATCAATGAAGGAAACATGGGAAAGGGAAACATGTTAATAAGGTAAACAAAGAACAAAGGGAGGCAATAACATGGCTAAGAACGAGTGTTTGGAGGTTGAGAGGACTAAGAAAGGGTATCCCTCAGAGTCTGTGTCCTATTTGCAGGGGGAAGGAAGACCTGGAGCACATAGTCTTTGAGTGCCAAGGAACGGACGTATAGAGGAAAGAATTTCTGGGGCAGAAAAGGGAGAAGGGAGATAGGATAACAGCATTTAACAGGATTTTTAGAAAAGAGGTCAGGAACTTGGGTCAATTTTTAAGTAGAGGAGTTAAGGACAAATGGAATGGTCTGTACAAAGAGAACAGAATTAAAAATTTTGTGTTGGTCGTTGGTGCTGTATTTTTAATAAATTGGAGCTTCGTGTTGAGCTATGAGACTCTTTTCTTTCTCTCTGGGTGTGGTACTGGGTGCAATGAATGAACACTCAATGTAACTTCACTATATATTACTTTATTAACACTTTTCTCGTCCCTTATTACACTTGTTATAATTGAATTTACTTTCGTTGCACCTATTTGTATTTTCTTGACAGTCTTTTCACTTTTATAAAGTCTTTTACACCCACGTCCACGCGCGTTACAGAAACGCGTCTTTACCTTTCAAACACAAAGACGCTAATGACAAAATTGGCACTTCTTTACATGCCGCTCTTCTTTATATTCATGAGCGTATGGGCCCATTTTATATTTTCCTACGTTAAATAGTTCCTGTATTGTTAGGGAAGCGATCTTTATCTATTCTCTCTTCACTTTTAACATTAAATATATATGGTTCTTATACATATTAAATTTAAACATGAAACTTAACATTTATGACATTTTTAAATAATTCTATTTTTCTCAACAATGAACAAATAGCAACACGTTTTCGTTACTCAACTAATTCTTATCAACATGAAAAATAAATTACATTTACAATAAATATTTACATAAATGATTTCCTTTTGGGGTCTAACCATATATTCTGTCTCATCATAAAGTGTTAAATAGCAATAGAGAAGCAAAATATATGATAAGAAATTTTGTTGGGTGGATAATGCAGTCTAAGAGCCTGGGATGAATGTCTGTCATATTCAAATATGTATTAATTTGATTTAAATAAATAAAAATATGCATTGAGCAAAACTATTTCACTTTAATCAGGAAGTATTAATGAACATTAACTTCAGGCATAGGTATACTTCAGGCAGCCCACTCTTATCATTACTTGGAAAACTTTTTACGAGCACTTCAGAAACAAGTCACCAAGGCATCAAACTTTGGTAATGCTATGTTGATATTTTTGAAATAGTTCCAGAAAAGCACTTGGAAAATGTTTAAAATTACTAAATCTTCAAGCAAACTCCATAAATTTCAAAATGGAAAAAGAATGTAATGAACAGCTACTAATCCTCGACCTTAAAATCATCAGGAAAGAAAACCTAACATTCGGTATCCACAAGAAACCCACACATACCAACAGCTGCATAAAGTAAAATTATTACAATCCTGCTCCCCACCAACATGGAGTACTCAACAGTCTTGCACACAGATTAGTAAATATTCCTATGAATACAGACAAATATGACTGCTAAACATCATAATAGGCATAGTAAATGAATTCCAGAAGGAAACAGTACATACAATAAGCAGAGCCAAAAATGGAGTAAAATAAACCAGCACAAACCAGATGAAAAGGAAAAGATCTTAAAAAAGTTAATACCACCCAATAGCATTCTACAAATTTCAGAAGTTTCGAACAGCATAACATTATTTTGGCTCCAAAACACTGTTATCCATCAAAAGCATTATATCCTAAATTAAAAGATAATATCCCAAACAATTTAAAAAAAAAAAAAAAAAAAAAAAACCAGGAAATTGCCAGATTAGCTGTAACAATTGTGAAAAAAATGTAAACCAGGAAAGCTAAAAGAAAGAACATATTAGGAAAATGAGGCAATAACAGGAAGACAAATCAGCAGTAGCTTGGCATTTTTGCAAAGACCACAGAACATCGGTAAAGCAAAAAAAAAAAAAAAAAAAAAGCTAGGAAAAACAGAACTCTCAGTTTGGGAAAACATCTACATTTGGAAAAACAAAAATTGTGTTTTTGATTCTGAAATCCCACCAAGTAACATAAGTTATGCAGAGGCAATGTCAACCCCCACGACGAATGATGCAGACAGTTGACTAGGAGCTGAGAATGGGTATATCTAAATATATGGGGGATAAAAACTAGAATTTCAGGAACCTGGATTGATGTCTAAGAACACATTAAAAAAAAAGTACAGATGATTGAGGAATGGATAGTACAGAATTTGCTGTATTTTGCAACAGAGCTACATTTTTATGGGAAAATGGCTTATACTCAGCATTAACCTAATCGTAGCAAACACACAAGTAGCATAGTTGTTGTTGTAGTGTTTAACGCCCGCTTTTACTACTACGGCACCGCAGGCGGTGACACTGATGATACATGGAGATGGAGCACCGGTGGAATGAGATGGCGGGGGAAACCGGAGTACCCGGAGAAAACCCGCCCTGACGCCGCTTCGTCCACCCAAGTAGCATAAAGTACCCTTTCAGTCTTAATGGATATGTTAACCAATCATTCAAATACAATTACATACCTGTTCATCATAGCTCTCTTCATTAAAATAGAAGTCTTTAGCCTCACGTTCAGCAAATCTGTCTTTCTTTGCAGGTGGTTCATCACTAGGTTCCTCATCTATTTTTCTTTTTACAGACCGGGTATTGTAGCGGGGCTCATTTGTTTCTGGCTGTTGTTTTTGCTCTGAGTGACTTTTTCGCTGGAACTTATATTTTAGCTCCAAACCTGGCACAATCTGGAACAATGCTTTATTTATCATTTAATTGAAGTTACAGCTTCTTTAGTTAGAACTATTAAATGCTATATCAGTGTACCAGTGTACAAAATGTGTGTCCAAACTAACCAAACTGTTTCTGATCAACAATTACTATTGCTTAGTAACAATATTCAGATCTATCCACAAAGATGACCCTGCTCATATTCGACACATTTGTTGCTTACTCTAGGTACTCTAAGTACTTAAGTATAACATTAGTAAATAGACGAATGCAATATTTCTTCAATCCCCAATTCACTTTCTTTAGTAGTGAATCAGTATTATTGCCTATCTAATTGCTAAAACTTGCATATATGCATGTAAACTATTTGAATGGAAGCAACCAACGAAAGATCTGACAGCTAATGTCGGCACCAACCAAGAAAGGGATTGACAGTCCGCAGTGAGGGAAAAGCGGCGTTTGTCACTTATAGCAACCACAACCACGTGGAGAGCATGGTATGTAGAGCACATATTATTTATATTCGTATGCAGACAACAGTAAAATATTGAATCTACTTTCAAAGGATAGAATATGCAATTATATATCAGTCTAAATATCTGCATTATAAAAAGAAGCATACCTGTAAAATATTGATGCTTATTCTAATGGGAAAATGCCTCTGATATCTGAATTCTCTTGCAGAGCATATTTCCTGCGCTTGTCCTTTAATTTCGATACCTTTACCAAACAGTTTTATCCGGTTCGCGAGTACGCTCAACTTTTCATTTGGCAGCACTATCTTTGTCGCTTTTTTTCAACATAGTTAAATACACATTAAAAGTGTTAGCACAACTGCAAAACCTCGCAACACGTGGACAGATACACAGACTCAGACACACGTAAACACAAGGCAAATGACAGTCTATATAGAATGATGCAAACGAAATTCTCTACACTCAGGCAATCTAACTGATGCCGTGAACTGATGCAAGCATTGCAAGCTCTGGCTGCAGCACTATTTGTTTGTATGCAGCGATAGCAGAACATAAAAGCAGTTAATGTTACTGCTGGGTTCATCAGCTACATGCTAATTACATGTTACATATCAGCAACAGGGTCCTTGTGTGTACCGTTTCTATGGAAATGCCACTATAACGCCTTAGATTTAATTGATCCTTTTTTTTGCTATGACAACCTCTAAGACACAATCATCCCCTGTGTTGATTTCCGCTTTTCTGACACGTGCTTAACATATGTCAATCCCCTTCTTAATTGACACCAAGTATAATATGAGGCTTGTTTTGGATCACTTCAACCTAAGAAAAAAACAATTGAGGGGCCCATCCCAGCTGAAGGTCAAACCTGAGGTCTGTACAGTTCAGGAATCTTGGAGCCATCTTCTGTGAGTACTCACAAACTTCTTATGCAATATTTGCTCACTAGGTGTTGTTAAATGAGTTTCTTGAACTTTCCCTCATTTGAGTCGAGTTAAGTGCCCATCCCAAGTCCTTCCATGTGACAATTAATTACTGCCGTAGTGCAAAGCATGCTACTCTCTCTGCGGTATGGGTCAAAATGTGTGGCTCAGTGGCTTGGTAAATGTAATGTTACAAAGCCTAACCCTAACAAAGAAATGCATAGAACTGGAATAAAACAAACAAGATTTTGCAAAATAGTGGAAATGAATATGTTTTACTATCTGGAAAAGTTATTCCCAGTAAAAGCTTGGTAAAAATTGAATTGATTGAAAAAAGTTGGTAAAAGGAAACTTATGTGCAATGACTTTAAATAAAATGCTCAATGTTTAACTGTGACACCAGAAAAGCAAAGGAGATCAACATCTCAGTTTCAGATTGTGCTACAAAATTTGATTTGGACAGCTTGGCTACAGAAGAAATGATAAGCTTAAAAAAAAGGAAGAGGAAATCATTTCTACTACACAATGTTATACTGAACACAATGGCAGAAACTTAAAGGCGAAGCATGAGGATGTTACAAAACTCATGACATTGGTACCCCTATAAGTCAAATATTTTATACCAACTTTACTTCAGACAATACTGATGCCTCAGTTGTTGAACACCAAGATTAATAAGTTGTAAATATTATTTAGCTAACCATTTAGACGTGAAATAATTATTGTGCTAACTTATATTTGAATTTGTTGCAGTTTTTAATTTCCTTATATAACTTCCTCTTTCTCCAGAAGAAAAACACAATGCTGTACTGAACATTTGCAGGTAGAGCGCTAAATTTATGTGGAACACATGAACCACAAAATTTCATTTATGCATGGATAGAGTAGGCCATGCGAATATTGTTTGTTGTTGGATTAGTGCCTAAGTGAAATATTTCTTTTTATAGCAGCGTATCGACTTTATAACCACCATCTGCTGATCAGATTGCAGCCTTGAGACCAGTCTCATCACGTAAGTGTTAGCAACGCTTTTCTTAAATAATACAAGTTATTTGGTTTTTAAAAATATCAGCTTTCTAACCAAACATAAACTGCTGCCATATCTGTTGCTAACTGCTTTGAGGAGTAAAAAAAAGCAAAACTTGTTTTTATTTTATAAACGAATAAGGATTTCTTCTTTTATTCCTCTTGGAAATAAATGGGGAGGACCAAGAGCGATTTAGATCCTGGTAAGACCACTAAGAATTACATGTGTGCTCCAACCTTAAAATTACACGAATCAGATAATCCAACAACTAGCCTAGCAATGATACCATCAAATGTAGACGATGATATGAATGAAAATGCTTCACTAACGGAGTCAGTAAATCATGAAATGGAGCATGATTACCAGCATTCTCCTACAACACCAAACAGAAAGCGAATGCGCACCTTAAATCCCTCAAAGGAGTGGCAGCAAGATGAGGTGCCATCAATTAAGTTTAACGCAGGAGTGTTACATGCATCCCCATCGCGTTGCACTTATAGTTTACCAACTTCAAATAGATTTGCAGCATGAGCAACCTGGAGAATCAGGAGACAAATGAAACACTTGATGCATATACACCTAAAGCTCAACCTATTTTTGTAACAGGTGTAAGGAATATCCAAGAATTTAAAAAAGTGATGGACTGTGTAATTTCTAAAGAGAAATACACATTAACTACAATGAAATCTGGACATCTTGTGAAACTGATGCCGGTGGACCTAGAGAGCTACACATTCATTAGAGAATATTTCTTAAAAGAAAATATCAGTCACTACACTTACCAGCTGAAACACGAATGAGCGTATAGGGTACTACTTAGAGGAATGCACTACATGGAGGACGTAAACATGATTAAAGAAGAACTAGGCACACTAGGGCACACAGTAAGAAATATAGTAAATGTGTTGCATCGAGTTACAAAAGAGCCTCTGCCACTTTTCTTTATCGATTTAGAACCAGCTTCTAACAACAAAACAATATTTGGGGTGAAACACTTAAACAATATGATAGTAACTTTTGAGCCACCACACACAAAAAGAGAAATTATTCAATGTAAACGTTGTCAAAGGTTTGGACACACCAAGAACCACTGTAATCGCCCTTTCAGATGCGTTATGTGCGGTGGCGATCATCCGACTGCCGTCTGTAACACAAAGCTTGACACTCCAGCTATTTGCGTAAACTGCAACCAAAACCATCCTGCAAGTTATTCAGGATGTCAGACATATAGAGAATATAAGGAGAAGGTATTTTCACCACTTAGAGAGAAACGTGTTTCATTAACAACAAACACGCCACCAGCAGCGGCACATATCACCATACAAAGTCCTACCGTATCAGGCAAGACTTACGCAGACATAACAAACGGAAACATAAATTCAAATAATAATGAAACCACACAACTACTTTCTGCTATGGAACAGATGTTCACAAGGTTTGAAAAAACTGTAGAAAAAATTATGGACAAAATGATGGATAGAATGTTCGATCTCAAGGTCATTGCCAGCAGAAAACAAAATGATTAAATCACTAAAAATTTCATCATGGAATGCCGTCTTGTCTCAACGCATGCCATAAACAAAGTGGCATATGAAGCGTTTTTTGAGACTCTAGGCAATAAATTCATAGCAGGCGGTGACTGGAATGCAAAGAATACATTTTGGGGATCTCGTTTAACCTCCACCAGAGGCCGACAGCTCTATTTTGCAATAGCAAACAATAATTTACAGAGCTTATCAACTGGAGAACCAACATACCGGCCGTCGGATAGAAACAAAATACCGGATCTACAAGACTTCTTTATAACAAAGGGAATTTCACCAGATTATGTGACAATAGTCATGCTTCGATCTGTCTTCCGACCATTCTCTCATAGTAATGATGTTGAGCACCACTGTAGCTTTGAAACAACGACCATTCACTCTGAGTAACAGATACACTGACTGGGATCACTTTAAACAAATCATAGAGGACAACATAAACCTAAACGTTAGCCTTAAAACATCTGAAGAAATAGAAGAACACGTAGCCAACTTTACCACACTAATTCATTCTGCTGTGTTGAAGGCTACTCCAGAATTGAACCATGATAATTGCTTAACTGTTAATACATATCCACAGATTATTCGCAAAAAAATAAAAGAACATCGACAACTAAAAAGAAACTGGCAAAATAGAAGGTATCCTAGCGATAAAAATTTATTTAACAGATCTTCACAAAAGCTAAAACGACTGTTACAGGATTTTAAAAATTAGAATATCCAGGAATACTTGAGAAATTTAACTCCTACAGAAGCTACAGATTATTCGCTCTGGAAGGCCACAAAACAGTTGAAACAACCAACGGAGCCGATATCCTCACTTCAAAAAAATGATGGCACTTGGGCAGGAAGTAGTCAAGAAAAGGCGGACCTATTTACCGAACATCTTTCTTCAGTATTTCAACCCTTTTCTTCGTGCATCCAGAAAAAAGACGAAGATGAGGTTAATGAATATCTCTATACTCCATTTCAAATGGCACTTCCAATTCCGCCTATATTATATAGAGAGACAATAACAGTTATAAGCCAGTTAAATGTAAAAAAGACCCCAGGATATGATATCACTGGACGAATGCTTCAGGAGCTACCATTTAAAGCAGTCATATTCATAAATTGTATGTTTAATGCTATATTAAGGACTGGTTACTTCCCTGGAGCTTGGAAAATAGCACAGATCATAGTCATTCTAAAGCCAGGAAAACCTCCACATGAAGTAAAATCTTACCGACCAATTAGTTTGCTCCCAGTGCTTTCTAAATTATTTGAGAAGTTACTTCTCATTAAACTGAAACCTCACTTGTCTTCACTGATTCCCAGCTTCCAACCCCAACACTCCACAATTGAACAAATACATCGAATAACTAAAGTGATTAACCATGCATTTGAACGACAGTACTGCTCAGGAGTATTTCTTGATGTTAGTCAGACATTTGATAAAGTTTGGCATACTGGACTAAAGTTTAAGCTGAAGAAATCTTTGCCACATCATTTTTATGTGTTATTAAAATCTTACATAGAAAACAGATATTTTAAAGTAAAATTCCAAGATAGCCTTACAGAACTTCATCCTATTAAGTCAGGCATACCACAAAGTAGTGTACTAGGACCAATTCTATACATATTGTATACTGCTGACCCATCAACAAAAGAAAACACAACTATAGCAAATTTTGCAGATGATACAGCCATTCTGTTAGCTCATGAAGATCCTACTACTGCTTCCCAAATTGTACAAGACCATCTTTCTGACATCGAAATCTGGCTTAAGAAGTGGAGAGTTGAAGTTAATGAATCTAAAAGTCACCACGTAACATTTAAACTCCGTAAACACTCATGTCCACCTGTTACTCTTAACAATCAGATTATTCCAGAAGCACAAGACGTGAAATATCTAGGGATGTACATTGACAGACGACTCACCTGGAAAAAACACATATGCACCAAACGCAAACAGCTGAATTTAAAATACTCCAAAATGCACTGGCTTCTTGGACCTAAATCACAACTCTCAGTGACAAGCAAACTAATCACATACAAAACTATACTGAAACCAATTTGGACATATGGAATTCAACTATGGGGTACAGCAAGTACCTATGGGGTACAGCAAGTAAACATCAAAATACTAGAATGTTTTCAATCCAAAACTCTGCGAACCATTGGTAAGATCCCCTGGCACATCGGTAATAAGTACATCTACCACAATTTTAAACTCCCAACAATCAAACAGGAAATCGCAGCATACAGCCTGTCCTACCAAAAGCGTCTCTACAGTCATCCCAATACACTGGCAATAAATCTACTTGACAACAGCAGCAGCACAACAAGCCCACTACAGAGAAACCAAGTCTTGGAATTGCAGTACAGATTTGCACCCAAATTATAAGCAAATTTATGGCCAATGGGCCATAGTTTGTAAAAGTAATATGTTATCATTGTTACTTATTGTTCAACTATTGAACAGATTGTAATTTTGCAAATGTATAAATAAAAAAATAAAATAAAAATAAATACATGCACTTTTCATTTGCAATTATATGAAAAGAGAAGATTACTTATTGAACGTCCAGATATAGTTAACTGGAGAGGTAATACCTAAGAGCTATAAATGATTACAGAAATGCTGGTAGAAATATCATTTACATTGATGAGTCCTGGGTAGACAATAGTTTGACATTTGGGAAGTGCTGGCAAAGTGATATCTACAGGATTACGACAAACACTAGCTCTTCGAACCGCCTGATTCTTGTAAATGCAGGCAGTAACGAAGGTTTCATACCCGGAGCTTCTTTGATATTCAAACCTGGACTTGCTAGCGGCGATTATCATGGCCAAATGTATGGAGAAAATTTCCAGAAATGGTTGGAGGAGAAACTGTTACCTAATATACCCTGCAATAGTGTCATCGTGCTTGATAATGCTCCATACCACAGTGTACAAGAAAATAAGCCTCCGTCGAAATATGCTGTAAAGCAAGAAATGGTACAATGGTTGGAGAACAACAATATTTCATATTCTGCTGCAATGCGAAAGACCGACTTGTTTGATTTAATTCAAATACATAAACCAAAGGAAAAAATATACCATATCAACAGAATAATAGAGATGCATGGGCATACGATTCTTAGATTACCTTCTTATATGTGCGAGTTGAACGCTATAGAATTGGCATGGGCAGCAATAAAACGACATGTAAGAGAGAGAGCATAATGTAACCGGTGATCTACATTTATGAAATCTACAGCAGGTGTGTGAAACTGCAGTGAACTCCGTTACAACAGCTGATTGGGAGGGCTATGTTAGGCACGTTAAGAAACTTGAGGATGAGTTCAGGCAAAAGGATGGGCTAGTGGAAGATGCAATAGACAAATTTATTATATCACTAGGAGGTCTGACGAAGATGCAGAAAGCGGTAGTGACAGCAGCGAAGGTGACGGCTTCTCCGACTCGGATCTTGCACGACAACTGGACTTCTAGGTGACTTATGTGACAACATTGCGTATTTTAAACGAACCTAGCATCCTTATCATACTCGGAAACTAGACATAAACACCGTGCGGGAAGCAAAACATGATTACATTACACATTCCTAAGCCTCGCCTTCTTGTGCTGGGCATACAGTAGGCAAACCAGATGACCTTTATATATGCGCAAACAATGGAAAAACAAGTAATTGTGTACTAAAGTATTGCAACATTAAACTTTTTTGAAACGTATGCTTTGATTTGTTCCTCATTTCTCATCCATGCAACCATAATGTGCCACAGCGAGTGTGTGTGTATATATATAAAGAATCTCAATCTTCCATTTGGTAAAGTTTAAGTTTTCCAAAACTCACCAAATAACAAAGAATATATCCGAAATGGTTCACTCTACAAAAAAAACATTTGGACAAATTATGTGTTTTATTAAGATCCATATTTTTTGTACAGTAAGATTTGGTCTATCTCTCATGGTATACCAGATATGCAACAGTCTGAGACTAAACAGGACTATACAGGCTATAGCTAGAAAATTCAAAACATACATGTCATTTGTCATAAAAATGGCAAACATATGGCATTTTAATCAAAATCATTCATAAAAATCAAAATTTTCAAACAATTTTCCAGTAAACGGTAGTTTAGGGTGGAGGCACTTTCTTCAAAATCTTTGTGTCGCATCCTCGAAAGACATTCAACTTAAACACCAACTTTGATTTTTAACCGACCTTTCGTTTTTGAGTTATGCTGCCCACAGACTGGCATACATACACACACACACACACACACACACACACACTTTTTTTTAAAAAAATTCTTTTTTCTGGTTTCAGGTGGCCTCAAAACACTACTGGTGAAATCTGGACATCAAATTTTTGGGTGGAATATAATACTTCTACTTATCATACATAGTAGAGAAAGTTGTTGTTTTCTAGTGCCTTGCATCTGGCAATGAAGCCATTAGCATTCGTGCTTTCCAATACTTTTGAACTGTAGTTTCTTCTGATCTTAATGCTTCACAGGTCTTCAAGTGGTCTTCGTTCATTTCTGCTGGATCGTTACACAGGACACATATTGGTGAGGCTGAGATACCTATTCTGTAGAGATGACTTGCTAAGCAGTCGTGATTTGTCAATAGTCGGAAGGCTGCAACTGCTGTTTTCCTTGGTCTCTGGGGGATTATATCTGGGTTGGAAAGTAGTGTAATCCATTTTTTATCTTTGGCATTTGTTTCTATTTCTTCTAGGTATGAATGAGAAAATTTTTTAATGATCAAGCGTTTTATTGAGGAATATGAGAAATTGAATTTAGACTTTTGTTTTATTGTTGTGCCTTTCTTTGCAAGTGAGTCTGCAGCTTCGTTCCCCATGACTCCACAATGTGATGGAATCCATTGGAGATGAACAGTCTTATTAACTTTTTGGAGTTGTGTTAACATTTTGTAGCATTCTCTAATTTTTGTTGACTTCTTTGTAGTATTTGAACATATTCCCTGAATTGCAGCTTTAGAATCTGAAAGAATTACTGCCTTGTTAAATTTATTTAAGGGAAGATTTAATAATTGTCGGAGAGCAATGTGTATAGCCTCTATTTCTCCATCATAATTTGTTGTGTCTCTGCCAACAGAATGAAAAAAGGAAAAATGTGAACACATAACTCCAGCTCCAGTAAGGTTTTCCGTGGAGGATCCATCAGTATATATGTGCAGCCATTCTTCTGTGAGATATCTAGAATTGATTGTTTCCAGAGCTAGAAGTTTTTGTATTTCTTTTGGTGTGTCTGATTTACTTATTTCCTCTATTAATTCCAAATTGAAGGTAGGTTGCAATAATTCCAATGGATTTTCTCTTATAAGTAGATTTTCTCTGGTGTTAGGAATGTTCAATTTGGATTTAATCTGTGTTACCTTTTCTAGGAAACCACTATGAGTTTTAAGGATTGAAGGGGGGAGGTTCTCTTCTGTCCATTTAGAGTTTGGCAGTCGTAACATTTTCTCATGTTGGAGCAATGCTTGTTCTTCTATTTTTGTTGTTATTGATGGGGTCCGTGTTAAGGCAAGCATGGCATCAATAGGTGTGGATTTAACTGCTCCAGTGATTAGACGAAGAGCCTGATTTTGTATTTGTTCAAGTTTATTGATGTTAGCATTTGCTGCTGTTATTAAAGCTTCAGAACAGTACAAGAGGTTTGGTTTAACGTACATTTTGTATGTTGTGTTAAGGACTCTCCTTGAGCAGCCCCATTTAGCACCAGCTAACCTTTTCAGGATTTGCAGTTTCTTTTCAACCTTTTCTGAGATGTTTGTTATATGTTTTTTCCAACTTAGCTTTCTGTCGAAAGTGATGCCTAAGTATTTGGCATCATCAACTACTTTGAGTGGTTTACCATTATAATTTATGTTAATATTAACTGGTTTGTATTTTAGTGTAAATAATTCATAATTTGTTTTTTCCACATTGACAGTCATGAGGTTTTTGGAGCTCCATTGATCTACTTTGTTTAGGGCTGTTTCTATTCTGTCTTTAATTAATTCAGGTTTTTTTGGAGAGCCTGAAGTCCAAATGACTACATCGTCAGCAAATAAAGCAATTTTGGTTTCTAAAGTTTTTATTATTGATGGAAGGTCATTTATATATATGTTAAAGAGTGTTGTGCTCAGAACAGCACCTTGTGGAAGTCCTCGGTGTGTTTGTTTATATTTGGAAATGTATGTATTATATTTTGTGGCACAAAATCTTTGTGAAATAAACTGAGTTATCCATTTACGCATGTTACTTTTCACACCTATTGATTGCAACTTCTCAATTAATTTGTTTCTCCAGACTGAGTCATATGCTGATTTAAAATCAATGAATACTGCTAAGGTATCCTCCTTTCTATTGAAAGCTTCCTTGATGTCTTGGCTTAGTAGGAGTACATTTTCACTTGTACTATGATTCTGTCGGAAGCCGGTCTGTGAACTATTAATTAAGTTGTAATATTCTAGGAACCAGTTAAGTCTAGATGCCACCATTCTTTCCATCACTTTTGCAATAACACTGGTCAAAGATATTGGTCTGAAACTATTAATATTGTTTGAAGGTTTGTTTTTCTTTAAAATCGGGATGATAATGGGTTTTTTCCAGTCGGAAGGTACAGTCATTCTCCAACACGTGTTCTACATTTTAATTTAAAATGTGAGTTAATAACACTGAACAACACTTACAACATATTTTTCCGGGATGCGTTTCGAAGGTTAACTTTCCTCCATTATCAACCGGACAATAACTGGGCTTCCATGGTGTTTCATGGTGCAGATGGTGATGCTTCTTCTGGTGGCGGTTCAATGAACTTACTGAAAATGTCTCCCTGAGGAATGTCGAAATTAAATACTCGGTTTCTATTTTTTAAAATAAAGATTTGTTCCCATGTGGACAGTTCTTGTTTTCCGGTTATGTGTTTGAGAAGTTTCGGTTCTAGCTTTATGTCATGATTTTTTGTCCAAAAGTGAAATGCAACCGCTGATTTTTCTAATTGTTTACTCTTAATGTTTCTAACGTGTTCCTTGGATCTAATTTCTAAATTTCTTTTGGTTTTTCCTATGTATATTTCATTACAATCACTGCATTCAATTTGGTATATGCCAGATTTTTTGTTAGGTGGAATAGCATCTTTGATGTTTGAAAGTAGTAGGTTTTTTTATGGAGTAATGGTTTACTGCTGCTAGCTCAATGTTGTATTCCTTGAACACCTTTTTAAATTTGTCAAAGGCCCATGGATGATATGTGAATTTTTTGAATATCATTTTTGTTTTTGCTGCTGTGAGAGTTGTAGTTTCTTTTAATAATTTTTTCTGCTTGTTTTACCTTTTTATCTACTAATTCTTTGGGAAAGCCGTTTTTTTGTGCTATTTCAATTATTTTGCAATATTCTGTTTTATATTTTTCTGCTGAAAGAGGGATGTTCACCAATCTATGTGTTAAACTATTGAAAATTGCTTGTTTGTGGCTTCTTGGATTGTAACTATTAGCTTTTATGTAGTTGTCTGTCTGCGTTGGTTTTCTGTGAATACCGAAATTTATTCTATCCTTGTTTTTGATTAATTTTAGATCTAAAAATGGTAATTTACTATCTTTTTCTATTTCCACTGTGAAATATATACTTTTGTCCTGTATGTTCAGAAGTTTTAATGCGTCACTGATGTGTCTTTTTGGAACTATTGCAAATATGTCATCCACATATCGCTGCCAGAGTTTGAACATCCACGGGAAACCTTTTGTGATCCTTATTTCCAATGAACTCATGTAAATATCTGCTAAGAATGGCGAGAGAGGGTTGCCCATTGCTATTCATTGTATGTTGTAAGTGTTGTTCAGTGTTACTAATTAACTCACCTTTTAAATTAAATTAATTACAACAACACTGTTTTCAAACTTCTATGAAAGGAAGATACGTGTTATACAGTTTAAGTAGGATTTCTTTTCCTTTCCTGCCAAGGTGTTTAATAAACTCTGGGTGGATCTTGTCAGGTCCTGGAGATTTTTTGTTCTGTAATTGTTCTATTGCTAAATCCAGTTCTGTTTCGTTAAAATCCTGAATAAAAATATCATTTCGTATACCTTTTGGCTTATTAGTTTCTCTGATAGTTTTTTGGATAGCCTTATCTTGTTTTTTATACGCTTGGGGTATTCTTTGTGACTGAGCATAAAACTTGTTAAGGGATTCTGCTATTTCCCTATCTGTAGTAAAGCTTTTGTTATTATGTTTTAATGGTTCAGTTGTATTTTTTGAGGATTTTGTTTTATTAAGGAATTTGTATATTTTATTTCCATCTTTCCTATAGTCCATATGTTCTACAAAATTTGTGAAACTGGCCCTCTTTGCTGTAATTAATTCTTTCTTAAAAATGGCTGCTTTTCTTCTCCAGTTTTGTACATCTTCTGGACATAGTAGACATAGGCATAGTAGAGAAAGTAAAAATGCTTTTCTTTAGATACAGGGGGCCTCAAAACATATTTCCAATAAAATCTGAATTTTTTATTTTTGGATGGAATGCCTACTATGGATGCAGTAGAGAAAATAAAAAGCACATAAAACAACTGGTTCAAAATTAATACACACAATAAATCAAGCTCACTATGGAATCAAATGTTCCAGTTGTAGCTTAGAATAGTGCACCTCATTAGGATAAAATTATGCTTAATTCATGTATACAAACCTGCACTTTAAGTTTATAAGACAAAATGTTTTGCTTATCCAGCACTTCTTTTCCTTGATTCAGAAGATCTTCTGAGGCAAAATAAATGTAGACTTCCTTCTCATCTTTTGCCCTTGGTTTAATCCTCACATTGCTACCTCCAAGTTTATCAACCAACAACTTCTTCAATGCCTGGGGAAAAAAAAAAAGGCTTTAGAAAGTTTTATGACAAGTATACAATCATTAAGTTTTACACCCTTCTTAATTCTTGCTTCTTGTGTGCATCAACTGTGCTCCAACACCTGACAGTCTTTAAAAACAGTATTGAAAAATTCAAACCCGTGATGAGTATCTCAGAAATGGCTCACACTACAAAAGTCATTTAAAATAAATGTGTTTTAAAGAGTGTACTAACTTTTTTCTATCTCTTATTGTTTATTGTTATATAAGAAAGAACTTCACAGGTTATTTGCAAAAAATTCAAGATGCACATATTAGTTATACAAATACCTTACATGTATTTTAATTAAAATCAGAGAGAGAAGGCAAAAAATAATGAAATGTTTCCATGTAAAAAATGGAGATGTCGAAACTATAGGAAATCTTTTAAGATACTGCTTCAAAACAAAATTGGGCATGAAAGTGAAAGCGGCTTACCATATCAATAAAGTGAACCTTGCACCTTAAAATGTAACATTTGCTTTCATTTGTTGACAAGGATCTCAGAGGTTATGTTCTTACTAGGGCCAATTTCATCAACACAGTTTACTAACTTTGAGCTATAATTTTAGCTGTGTGAAGCCTTTAGCATTTCATCAAGTTCAATGTTAAGGTCAAAGAGAACAACGAATAACCATGAATGAGAAGACAGTGAATGAATTTACCACTAACGGAAGCGTCCCAATGTGCTTTTGCCTTCCCTTTCTAATGCTATGTTCTGGTTAGTTCCTTAAAAACAGGCAAAATTTTTTAGGGTTAGACTGAGGTTAGTTTTGTTGTTTCCTGATCACAAGTGGAATTGAATGAATGAGAAATCTTTTATCTTATATAAAATAATTAGTAGTTGAGCTGATAACAAAATACAGATAAATTGAGTGCAAAAATATGGACAGCCTATAATTACTTTACATTAATTAGAAGTAACGTTTGCTGTTATAATAGATGTTAAGCCCTTTGGCCGCCAGGAGATTGAATTCTCAGGTCTATTGCTCTCAGAACATGCGGAAGTTAGTACATTTATAACTGGATGTCCTTCTGCAGAAGAAAAGCTTCAATATTCTGCACAGCATAAAACGATTGCTCCAGAAACCTTCTGGATAATCCTACACAGAGGTTTTTGAAATACCCACACTGTCCCTGCCATCCAATGTAATGTGCCAGTAGCATAAAATAGCAGTTACTTACACCTGAAATATCAGAGAAACAAGGTTTCTGTTGGTAGCATATTCTAACCTCTCATTTCTTCTATAACTCTGCTCCCCAGCACTTTTAACAGTCTGTATTATTCTAAAAGTTCCTCTTCACTCAGAATGTCAAAATAACTTTGGCGCACAGCTCTTTTCTGGTTCAGAATGGCAAAAGCTTCTAAACAAGAGCTAGATATACGGGCACAATCTTTTTAGAAAGAGTGAACTGGTAACCAAATACAGATGAACTGTGTGTGCAAAAGAAAAAGGAATAATAATCAAAGAAAAAACAAGGGAAAAAATAATTAAAACACAGTCTATAATTATTTGAACATTAAGTGAAAAGCAACCCTTGCAGTTACAATAGATTTCTGCCCTTTGGCATAAAGGATATTGAATTCTCACATGTGTAGTCTATTGCTCCCAGAAAGCCCGGAAATTGGTACATTTCATCGTTTTGAATACAGCTCTGTGTCTACAGCTTGATTTGCTACAGCCATTTTTCAACTTTGAACTACTATCTATTCATTCTAAGGTTGATCCGCGCGAAACTGAACCCAGGTGGCCAGTTCACAGTTATAATGTATCCTTCGGCCATTCGCGCCAGAAATACTGTCACAACCACGTGGTGAGTGCATCCGATACGTCAATTTAAAGAGTGACATGTAACTAGAGACGATAAGATTGATAGTCACAACAAAATAAACGATGCACATGTCATAATTATTGCTTTTCTTTGCGAGCACAGTTTATACTGGTACTCGAAACACCGGTGAACTCAGAAGTTAATTTCACTACTTCTTTGACGGGAACAGTTGGATATTTCTCACACAACTTATAATACATGTTAAACACTATTGTTTTTTCACCACTAGTCAATGGTTTTCCCGCCTTATGCTTTACATAAGTCGACGAAGACGCAAGAGCAAATCCACCACGGCCGTCCGCCATGATTCTAAATAGAAACTGCTGGCTGTAAACAATACTCAGATATCAGGTAATTCCACGAGTTGCATGTTCGAACTTGTAGCTCTGTTTATCAGTATACATCAGCGTTAATTAACCTCTTAGGTATTTGTGTAGAATATTACATCATTTAACGATAAATTCATTCTAAAACTCAGATTACTAGGATGGGACTACTTCCCTGCACGCATTGCTACCGTGTTGTACCACGGTGCACTGGTCACATGGGTTTGTTTTGACGCGGACAAACCTAAGACTGAACCTAGTTTAGTGTTAAATGCTTTAACTCAGGGACATCAGGAAGTTAATTTAACATAAGTTTTAACACTGAGTTAAAGCTAACACTGTTTGATGAAACAGAAATGTTCTTAGCTTCAATATTAGATCACTAACTGTGAGTTAAAATTTAACACCTGTTGGTGAAACTGGCCCCTGGTGTTGTAAAGGATAACTTAGTGCTGAAGTGCTTAAACTGTTCATTGAATTTTTGATCAAATCTTGTGAGGAAAAATTTGAGCTTGGACTGGAATTTACAATTCTCAAGTTTGAAATGCAATGGTGTTACATTCACATGACTATCTACACATTCTTCAAATTATTGTTATGAAAGCTTATTACCTACTTTTTATTCATGTTGAAAGAGACAAACATTTCTACAAATGGTTGTATTACACATTTCCTTGGAAACAATGGGAATAGGGTATATAGTAGGCTAAGTGATAGCCAAAGTTCTTAAATGTGGGTCACTATGTGAAAGCTTTGAAATTTCTCTCTTTGCACAAGCAGATAGAGAAAATAAAGATTAAAAAAAAAAAAAACGAATTTCCTACTTGAGAAAAGTATTTTAAAATTGAAACCAATATAACAAGGAATATTTTGAAAATTGGTTTAAAAAAAAAAAAATAATAAAAGCCAACTTCCTCCACAGGATCCATATACAGTCGCCGCAATTGAAATCTTTACATAGTTAGTGCAAGGAAAATCCTTACGTAGACAATGTGCTCAGTTTGTTCTTCTCCCGCCACTATACAAAGGAGCGGATGGAGCTGCAAATCACGTGATGTTTGAGTGCACAGTAGCAACTTGCTTCTATTAGCAGGCCAGGTCTCAGTCAGTCTCTGGTATTTGTACAGAGTGTTTTGTTTCCAGTTTGTCATCGTAATTAAATTTTTAACCTGAGTGCCATTTTTAAAGTTGTGTATTTCTCATTATAATACAAATAATGGGACGCAAGAAGCTCACTTCTGAGGAGAAGACTCGTGCTTTAACTCTATTGGAAGTAGGTACCTCTGTGATTTTTGTAGCTGCCGATCTAAAGGTTTCAAGATGAGCTATTTATGACCTAAAAACAGCAGCAGCATCTTTGCCACCTGGCAACACACCAAGACAAAAAATCGGCTCAGGTGGTAAAAGAAAGACTTCAACAAGAACTGATGGCCTGCTAAAACGTGAAGTGATGGCTGATCCATGGATTACAGCGGCAGGGTTAAAGAAAAAACACCCAGACCTTCTCAACAATGTTGCAATAAGGACCATTCAGCATCGACTTCAAAAAGACTTAGGTTTACCAAGTCGGTGTGCAGCCAAGAAGCCTCTTCTCACTGAAGCTATGAAGAAGAAAAGACATATCAGCACTGACATCAGAGGACTGGCGTAAAGTAATGTTTTCTGATGAAAGCACTTTCAAACTGGTCAGAGGAAAGTCCAAAATGTGAGGAGGCCAAAAAATGTGTCACGATATGATCCAAAGTTTACTGTCAAAACTGTTAAACATCCAGAAAGTGTGATGGTATGGGGTGCTTTTAGTGGCAATTATGGTAGAGGTGGCTTGTACTTTCTCCCAAAGAATATCACAATGAAGGGAAGTAACTATTTAGAAGTGTTACAACAGCATTTGTTCACATTTTGGCCGATTCACCAGTGTCAGTACTTCATGCATGATGATGCCCCTGCACATAGGACAAAGATGGTTCAGAAGTTCCTGAAAGATAATAATATACCTGTACTTCAATGGCCTGGTAACTCTCCTGACCTAAATCCAATAGAAAATGCTTGGAATCAAATGAAAAATAAAATAGAAGAGCTGCAACCATCAAGTATTAAGGAGCTACAGGAAGTGTTGAAGTTGTGGGTGGAAATGGACAAAAAATATTTTGATTATCTAGCAGACTCAATGCCTAGGAGACTCCTGAAAGTGATAAAAGTTAAGGGAAATATGACCAAGTACTAATTGTACGCACAAGTTAAAAATAATACCATGTAAAGTCGGTATTTGTTGTTTTTATTACCTTGTAAAGATTTCCATTGCGACGACTGTAATTTTGTGTAGCACGATGTTGTCTTATATCTCTTATAGTTCAACAGTCAGAATGAATAAAACTTCAACTTTTTCTAAAAATGTACTTTTCAGATTCAGTTACTGATGAAATGTCCATCAAATTTTTGAATGGAATACAATATTTCCTCTTACTGTACGTAATACGGAAAATTCTTTTTGTATCACCTCCACTCTGTAGGTAGAGTAAATGCTATATTCTATCCCAAAACTCCATCTCAACATTTCACCAGAAATACACAAACTTGTTCTAGCAAACCGCATATAGAAGCCTCTGTGTCTGTGTTTCTGTGTGTCAATGCCTCCTCTTGTTGCTTTTACGCTGTGACATATGATTTTCAGTACAATTTTCTTAAGTGTTTCATCTATATCCCACCTTTAACTGCAAAGGTCATATCGGCGGCCTCTCCTGTGGAACATATTGCCTATTGGTAATGGTGTTACTCTAACATTGGGTTTTTCGGTCTTTGGGATTTTTATACATTTAATTCATACAAACATTCACACTCTCATTCATATTTCGAGACTCAGGGAAAAATGAGGAATAATCGTGGCTGGAGAAAAATTCCTACCCCCTGCCGGGAATCGAATCCGGGACCCCTTGCACAGCAGGCAGGTGTCCTACTGACTGTGCTATGGGGCCAGCCAGTACAATATTCTCATTGTACACTACTATACTGAAAAATTGTCCTGTCTTTTCCTGAGGCACACGCAGGGTGAGATAGAGAGAAAAGAGATTACCTATTTCTATCAGGCAATATTCTGTGCTAGAGCACTAACATTTGAGAAACATTTGAAAATATGACATGAGGAATATTTCTATGCTCGAAGATTTACTGATGAATATATACAAGCAGACACCCAGCATCGACTGACTGTTGATTTTAATAAAGAAGCCAACATGCATTACATTTTTAACATTCCCAGGCAACTTCTGCAAAGTCACCAAAAATTTATATAGTTGACTAATGGACCTGACAGACGTCCTGTTCAAACGTTGTATATCCAAAAATTCTACAATTGTGCGAATAAACTAACCATGTCACTCTGAAAGAAACAAAAATCAAAACATTGCTAATACCTAGAAATTTCACTTCTCCTGTGGTTTAGAAGTCAACATTGTGCACTCTCTTTAGCGGGAAGATGGCCATGTTTGTTGTAGTTACGTGATTATATTACTGTATAAGAAATCGTACTAAACAGGGTGGGTGGGTTCTAGGCTGTATCTACAATGGACATCACAACACCCCTAAGTAATTACTTCATTCTCTTTAATCTGAACAAGGTACTTTAGCTTATATTACAAATAGTGAATAATAGGCATCTAAAGAACGCAAGCTTGCTTCACTCACGTGATTTGTCATGTATTAACCTCTTGAGTGATGGCCATTTAAAACGTCCGCGAGCTGAGAACTGCTACCCAATATCCAGCACAGGGCATTTAAAGTTCTTCGTATATACACCGATGTATTTTGTGTAAATATTAAGTTATTTTAATGAAACAAAAACTGGTATAAAACTCGTTATATGCAGTATAAATGTACGTCATCAGCAAAGTTGAGTTGTATTTACAAAATGTTGAAATGGCACTATTTTGTTTCACTGTGGTGAAAAGTTAACTTTGCTCTGTCGAACGCATCTAATATAAGTTCTATGAAAGAAACAGTAGTCGACCCATTGTATGTGTGGCTTATGTGTCAGCATACTGTGTAATAAAGCACTACTATATGCGTGGTCTCTTGAGTCGTCAGAATAGAGCTACATTGCAACTTTTGCTTACGCAAGTTTCGTAACTTAGTAGACTCCGTTTCTTTCTTTGTTGAAATACATACATATACTTTCCTGCTTGTAGCTGAAGGGAGAAGTGGTATAAAAAGGTATTTTTGCACCAACTGGATATAACCATATACAATTGTTTGGGGATTTGGACAGCTCTCTAAACCCACACAGGACAATGACCGACCTTGACTACCGACTATAAATAACTTGCAGCCTAATTGAACAATATCACGTTGGGGGTTGAAAATCCAAAACCCTGCACCCCTCAGACTTCAAGGAAAACATTATCCTAAAAGGATACCACCAACAGCAAAGAAGTCCCGCCCATCTCGAAAGTGTTCCGTGTGCCGCAAGAAGGGAATTTGTGAATGTGGAGATGTACCCTTGTGTGTTTATCCCTGTTTTGAGGTAAATCACTGCAGAACGAACATATTAAGGTAAGCCAGTAAAGTATATAGACTTTACTTAAATGTTTCATAAAGGGAAAATTAAAATAAGTTAAATTAGATAAGGGATAAATAAGGGTTAAATGGACAAACGCACAGGACATGTATACACGCCCATATCGCTCATCCGTCATTTTAAATGGACGTGATTTCATGTCCATATCGCTGAAGAGGTTAAACGCAAGGGGGTCATGCCCAGAGGTGGTTGTGCTTTACTTGGATGGAAAGTGTGCGCCTATCCTGAAGGTTTCTGTTTTATACTGATTGTACAGTTCCTTCCACTGTATACAACTCCCATTCAAACTTGCACCATTCTTCGATCTAAAGCCCCGAATGTGTCACATCGATAATTTAAGTGTCTCACATGGTAGCTGCCCATTAAAATTTTCACATGCCAAAATCCCTGTGCAACCTATAACAAAATTGACTGACCATGTGTTGACTTTCAATATCTAGTCACAACATAAGCAGCCATTGCCATGAAATCAAAATGTGATGATAGTCGGCGCTACAGGCCATGTAGGCCCTTAGCCTCCTTAACCACCTTCCATTCTATTCAATCCTCTGCTCTTCTTCTCCAGCCTTTGACCCCCAACTTTCTCAAGTCATCTTCCACATCATCTACCCATCTTTTCCTGGGTCTTTGTCTTCTCCTTCCACCAAGCTTTCCTATGAATATCTTCTTAACTACACTAGTTTCTGGCATTCTTTACAAATGGCCAATCCACCTCATTCTTCCTCGTTTAATTTTCACTACTATATCTGGTTGTCCAAATAGGCACTGTAAATCCAAGTTAGTCTGCATTCTCCATCCGTTCAAGTCCCTTATCGCTCCAAATATCTTTCTCAAAATCTTCCTTTCCCACCGTAATAACCACTGTTCTCTGGTTGTCAACATCCAACTTTCTGATCCATACATTATTATTGGTCTCAGTACAGTAGTATATACTTTAATTTTAGTATTCCCACTAACGTTCCTTGATTTGAACATATTCTGCAAGGCATAAAAACATGTTACAACTTGGTAACCTTTCCTGAATTTCCACTGATGTTTTATTATCTACTGTTATTATAGATCCCAAGTATTTAAATGTTTCAACTCTTTGATATTCCCTCTCATGTAATTTAACTGTAAATTCTCTTCTTCTTACACCCATCATCTCCCATCTTCATATATTTGGTTTTACTAACGTTCACTACCAATCCTAGATCCTGTGCTTTCTCTTCAAACACTTCATAACTTTCCTCAAGAGCTCTTATATTCCTTGTAAGAACTGCCACATCGTCAGCATATGCCACTATTTGCACTGATCTGGAAAGTATGGTTCCTCCAAGATTTATGAGTACTTGTTGGATTACTTTTCCAGTGCTAAATTAAACAGCAGTGTGGATAGCACATTTTCTTGTCCCAACCCTTTCTCTACAATAAACATACCTGATAAATCCAGTTCCATTCTTACTCTACATCTTGTCAATTCCATAGTCATTTTTGTCAATCTCACCAGTTTCAGTGGGATTCCGAACTCTCTCATCTGATAAATTTTAGCTCTTTCCAGGCTATCATACGCCTGTTTGAAATCTACACACAGCTGATGAAGCTGTCTCACTCATAGAACTTTTCCAGTATTTGTCACAATATGTATATATATCTGGTCTAATGTAGAGCGTTGTTTGCGAAATCCTGCTTGATAATCCCCAAGGATCTCTTCCAACCATCACTCCAGTCATGTGGCAAGTATTTTGCCAAATACCTTGTAAGTTCCATCTGGTAGTACAATCCCACGGTGATTTCCACACTCTGCCTTGTCTCCTTTTTTACTTTCTCTACTGGTAAGTAGCGGAAGTATTGTATTCCACACAAAAATTCAATGTCGAGATTTCACCGAAAATATGTTTTGAGATACCCTGAATCTAAAAAAAAAAGCATTTTTAGAAAAAGGTCCGTGTGTGTGTGTGTGTCAGTCTGTGGACAACATAACTCAAAAACGAAAAGTAGGTTAGAAAGCAAAGTTGGTATTTAAGTTTAATGTCTTTCAAGGATGCGGCACTAAGATTTTGAAGAAAGTAGCCCCATGCTAAACTACCCTTTACAAGGAAAAGTTTTCAAAAATTTTTATTTTCTTGAAAATGGCTCTAACGATTTTGATTAAAATGTCATATGTTTAAGATTTTTTATGACAAATGAAATGCATATATTGAATTTTCTGGCTAGAGCCCCTGTAGTCATATTTGGACGACTTTTGCATAACTGGTAAACCGTTAGAGATGGACCAAATCATACTATACAAAAAATGTCGATCTTGCTAAAATACACAATTTATGTCTAAATGAATTTTCTTGTTGGGTGAACCATTTCAGAGATATTCCTTGTTATGTGTGTGAATTTCAGAAAACTTAAAACTTTCATGAAATGAAACATGGTTGTTCATTTTTTTATGTTAAGCATGCAAAGAGAACGGGATCTCAAAGCTTTAAACGATTTGACTATCACTCAAAGCCTACTGTATTCATATTCCCCTTGCACCTACAAGGAAATAAGCAATAAGATAATTTGTACAACTGCTTATCTCAACTAACACGAAGAAGATAGAGGTATAAGAGTTTGTAAGAATGGTTAGTACAAGAGTAGAGAAAGTCATGTGAGTGTAACACATAAGATTTTTTATGTATTGGACAGATTATTCCCATTGTCCAGTCATTAGGCACTTCTCCCTTTGTCCATATTTTATTAATTCATAAACAGTCTTCTCCAATTCTTCTCCTCCATATTTCAGTAATTCTGACTATTCCGTTGTCTCCTGCAGCTTTGTTGTTCTTTAATCCTTTACGTTCCTAATTTCTATTATATCAGGTTGTTCTACTTCCTTGCCTTGTTCCTGTTCTTCCCTTTCCTCGTTCCTGTTTCTCCCTTCACTATCAACCTCATCATTTCTAGGGAGTAACTTGTAGAAATGCTCCTGCCACCTTTCCAACATTTTGTTTCTTTCCCCGATAAGATTCCCATCCTTATCCTTAAAGAGTACCGCCCTTGGCTGGAATCCTCTTTTAAGATCTCTTGTTCTCTCATAGAACTTTTTTACTTCATTTCGATCTTTCATTTCGTCCATTTCTTCAATTCTCTTTCTTCCAAAAAGTCTTTTCTTCAATCTACATTTCCTATCTGCATTTCTGTTTTTCTCTGTACTCCTCCACTGTTAACCTTCTTCTTTGGAGCATCTTTTTCCTGGCTTCATTTGTTTCTTGAATTAATGCCAAACACTCCCCATCAAACAATTCTGCTCTCTTTATATATTCATTCCTCCCCAAGATTTCATCTGCAACTTCCTTAATGGTTGTTTTTTATATCTTCCATTTTGTTTGGATTTCTTCTTTCTCCCTCAGTTCTCTTTTGCTTACTAACGTTTCGGTCATCATCTTGTATTTCTCTCTTAGTTCATTTTTGAGCCGCTCCACATTATGCTTGTCATTACTTCTTTTCTTTCCTATTCTTGCACCATCTATTTTTTGTCTGTACTTGATCCTAACAAGGTAATGGCCCAAATCATCTGCACCTTTGCAGCTTCTTACATCCATAACATCTGATGCAGGTCTCCTGTCCATCTGGTTATTGGCGATACCATCTGGTGAAATCCCGGTCTCTTTCTTTTACTTTTCCGTGGGTACCAAGTACATTTCCTTCCTATTGGCAAATTATCAATCTCAGCCCATTATCATTGCTGGTCTCATATAAGCTTTCTTTTCCTATTATGTGTCTATACACCTCTTCTCTACCAATTTTGGCATATAGGTCTCCAATGTTCATTTTAGCATCATGCCTTTTAACTTCATTAATTTCTTCTTCTAATTTTGTGTAAAATTCATCTTTACCTCCTCTTCTGTTGGTGCATATATGCAGAACACTGTAACATTAAAGAACTTGGCCTGCATTCACAATGAGCACATCCTGTCATTAATTGCTGTGAAGTTTAATACATTTTGCTTCAAAGACTTTTGTATCGGGAAACCTGTTCTTTTATTACCACTATTCATTAGTATATGATCCCCAAAGGCTAACATTCCTTGTCCTTTCCATTTAACTTCCTGTAGTGCTGCAAGCTTCACTCCATATTTTTCTATTTCATTCCTTAATTCTTTCAACTTGGCAGGTTTCTTCAGTGTCCTTACATTCCAAGTTGCCATTACCAAATCTGTTTTCCGTCTCATTAGCCATTTTCCTTGTCGCTTTATCTCCAGATTGTCTGAGGCTGTGTTAAGATATCTGTAACAGAGTTCTTTTTACGAGGTTGGGGAGTTAACCCTATGTCCAACCCCCAACCTGGAGGACCAGGTCCCATATTTATGTCCCCTGGGACTGGGTGGCCCAGTTATAACCCCGGGCAACCATTTTAGTTGCCTTTTACGACAGGCATGGTCTACCTTGGGGCTATTCTTTACACCTGGTCATCATATGGGTGAATGAAATCAAAAGCTTGCTGCTAATAATGTGGATATATTGCGCAAATACAGAAAAACCTGCCTAACTAAAACGGAACACAATCATTCCAGTAATATTTTTCCATTTTCATGGGTTTCGGTCTTATAAAGGGTTGTACATATTTTAGTAAAACAGTACAAAAAATATAATCGTATAGAATTAAACTGAAGGAATAATTTAAAATAAAATTCTGTAATAAAAAAAAGGTTCAGTTATATATTTTCCTGTATTTTCAACTTACGTGTCATACATAATTGCAGTTTCTCCATTACTTTCTTTTCTCCCACATATCTGCCAAAGTACACTGTCGTGCCTTCTTCACAAGAGAATGCTCTATGATCTCCTGTGCATCCTGCATCAGCTCCAGGAGTTCTGCAACTTTCTTGGAAGCTGCAAACTCTCAAAGGTCACCCACAACAGATAATGCGTCTCTAAAAATGTGTATGTTTGGCTCCCTTTTGTTGACTTTCTCATCCATTCCTTTTCACAACTACTGTTTCCAACAGCAAAATCTGTGGCATTTTGAACGTTTTCAGCCATGGCAAGTTCGTTATCAAAGCACATAACTATGTATTAAGCATAATGAAAATCTGTCTTATGTTATTTATGCAAACAGTTCCGGAAAAGCTATTCCGTTTCCATGTTAGGCAGTTTTCCGGTTTAGAGTGTTATTTAATATAGGCAATAGCTCCGTTCTGACATTTATTTTCTGGTTGTCCAGGTTTCTGGTATATAGGAGGTCTGGTTTAGTCAGGTTTTACTGTACTTGTTTAGAAGCTTTGAGGATTTATTCCTTTATCCAGTACGTACATGATAAACTAACTTTCAGTTATACATTTCTGGTAACAGTACTGATTCTCAGACTTGCTATTAGTGTTGTGTTTTGTTTGTTCCAGTGAAAATGTTGAACTGAAGAAAAGAAATTAACATGAAAATGGAAATTAAATTGGATGTGTTAGACAACCAGAGAAAGAGGAACACATATGTAATACATTTGGGTAATTCCATGATAACTCGGACATGAATTGAAAAAATGAATTCTACTAAGGGAAGTTTCCTCTTATCTTGTGTTTGATTTATTGCTGTGTACTGTCAGCACTGTTCTTTTAACTCCAATTTGTGACATATGCATACGGCTGCTGTTTTCTTTGAGGCAATTTGGTGAAGAATTTCAGAGAATTTTGCACAGTTTCCGAGGCAAGATAAAATGTTTTATAGACAAAATCTTTTCCTTTGTGTGATTAAAATTCAAGTTTCATATATCCTGCAAATGTTAAGAGTTTTAAGTTATCATTTAGAATTTGATCCTTCATTTATGCACATTTAAAATTAATGTTTTCTGTAATGTTACCAACTCGGCATGTTTTTTAAATTATTCCTTTACCAAAAATAGAAAAAAGTACAACATTCTGTATTTTCCATGCTGCCTATGTGACTAAATGAAAATGTTACAAGAATTTTCTTAATAAACATAAACTAGGATTATTGTGTCTTAATTGGACTTGCCAATATGACCTTTAAACACAGACTATATAAAGACATATATCATGATTATGCAAATTTATATTAAAAATAGCTACAATGAGCCATAAATTAGACAAATATACAGTGTGTTTATTACTTTACACAGGTTATCCTGTGTTATTGCGTCCTCACATGGGTGATAGTCACTTGTTTTGTGACCCATTCCCTTTAACTCGTTGGTGACGTATGTATTGCCAACGCTGGAAAATTGAAATCAGCGGAAGTATGTGAATGTTGCCAACCAACTAGTTAACGTTATAACGTTATTTGTTGTTGTTACTTAGAGTTATTGTTTTGTAATTAAGTGATGTGACTTAAGTTCTTGTGCGGTGCAGTTGTGGTTTTAATCTGTATTCTACATACGTTTGAAGATGAAAAATTGGACTGAGGAAGAGATATTGTTGCTCATCGAATGAAAATTACCACAACAGGCACAAGAGAAGGCGGTAAACCAAGAAGGAATGCTCTCGACGTTATTCTGGCAAATGTTCTACCTTTCTGGCTAAATACAACAGGTAAATATACTAATAGCAGTAATATATTATAGTTGTTGAATGTTAAGTTTAGTTTTAGCGAGTTGTACAATGTTAAGTTGGCGACAGATATTTGTGCCTTGCAGCGCCATGACATCACAGAACTGTCAGTGAATCACGTGAGGACGCTCTCGCACAGGTTTACCCTTTACACACATTTTTGCAGTTTTCTTACTAGTATTTGCATGTATTTTTTGTAGTTGCCCTTAACACCAGCTGAAAAAATCAGAAGGCAAGAGGTCGAAGGAAGAAGGAAGGCATGATGACTACAAGAAAAGGCATAGAGAAATTATTAAGGAAAGCACGAAGACAGCAAGAAAAAGAGAAGGCATTACTGAAACATATCAGAAATGAACTTCACAATATAAGAAAAGTTAAAGATACGGTTTCTAAATATAGAAGGCTTAAACAGGAAAAAGAACAGAATCTAACAACTCCTAAACAGTCAGCACAAGAACACACATTAGTATTTAAATCTTCTGAAAGTTCAGGGAAAGATGCAGCCAGGGTAAGATAAGCAGTGCCTAAACCTCCAAAAAACTAATGTACAGTTATTAGAAAATGTACGCTGAAAAACTTGAACCTATTAAAGCAAAAGAGAGTACACCTACAGCTTCTGATCAGTCCTACCACAGTAAAAATACATGTTATGAGAGTTGCTGAACGTAAAATGTATTTTTAGAACGGGGAAAAAAAAAAGTCTGTGTGGATGGGGTGAAGAATATAACACAAACTAAACATCTGTTAAATACCGGACTTGGTGTATAGTTTTGCATCTTCCCAGGATGCCACACGAAGAATTTCAAGAAAATCCCCAGCCTCAGATTATCCTTTACATGGAACGCTTTTTTTCTTCTTCCAAAATGCTTATATTCTCAAAAATGTCTAACAATTTTAATTGTGATATTAGTTTAAGACATTTTCAGGACAAGTGAAATGTAGTATAGTTGACATAGTCAACATAAGTATAATGTTGAATTTTCTGTGAATAGCCTCTGAAATGCTCTTTGTTCTAAATGACTTTTGTACAATTGGCTAGTTGGAAGAGATGCACGAAATATTACTGCAGAAAAAGTGTAGGTCTCGTTAAAATACACATTTTATATCAAATACTTTTTTTGGTAGAGTTAACTATTCCCCTGATATTCAATTTATTGGTTTGCGCTACATTTATTTCCGTTCAAAACTTGGTATGAAAGTTTTGGTTGGAATAAAGCACTTCTACCTATTACATGTTGTATCATTATGCATGCGCAATGAGAATTTGCTGGGTACTGACACTAGACTTCACATCCACCTCGGTAAAAATTTGAAGTCCTGGCACATACGCAATGACTAGCGGTGTGGGAGGCAATGGAAGATTGGGACTAATATTTTTGAAAGTATCTTTCATTATCAATCTGTGGTGGGTTTTGCTAAATTTTCTTTTCCCCATTGGAAACTAGCTACTGTTCTTTTCATTC
Organism: Tenodera sinensis; assembly: GCA_030765045.1. Lineage (NCBI taxonomy): Eukaryota > Metazoa > Arthropoda > Insecta > Mantodea > Mantidae > Tenodera > Tenodera sinensis. Next base: position 166,174,905 of record CM060961.1, on the reverse strand, counting down.
GGCAGAAAATATTTAAGTTGGTTCTCTTCATTAGGTTGCAAATAGATATTGAAAGGATATCTTGTGCATCTCTTACGGTTTACCGGTTGTACAAGTCATTCAGAATGAATTAATAAATATGTAGCAATTTTCATGGACTGCACTATGAAAATAACTATATCAATAGCTATTTGCAACCTAAAGAAGAGAACCAACTTAAATATTTCCTGCCGAATGAAAAAACAGTAGCTAGTTTCCAATGGGAAAAAAAAAAGTGTTAGTAAAAACCCACCACAGATTGATAATGAAAAATACTTTCAAAAATATTAGTCCCAATCTTCCACTGTCTCCCACACCATCAGTCACTATGCGCCAGGACTTTAAAAATTTTTTTCCCCGAGGCTGAATGTGAAGTCTAGTGTCAGTACCCAGCAAATTCTCATTGTGCATGCACCAGGACTTGAAAATGTTATGATTCAACGTGTAACAGGTAGAAGTGTTTTAATCCAACCAAAACTTTCATACCAAGTTTTCAACGGAAATAAATGTAACGCAAACCAATAATTTGAATATCTGGGAAATAGTTAACTCTACCAAAAAAAGTATTTGATATAAAATGTGTACTTTAACGAGACCTACACTTTTTCTGCAGTAATATTTCGTGCATCTCTTCCAACTCACCAATTGCACAAAAGTCATTCAGAACAAAGAGCATTTCAGAGACTATTCACAGAAAATTCAACATATACATTTCACTTGCCCTGAAAATGTCTTAAACTAATGGTATCACAATTAAAATGTTTAAGACATTTTTGAGAAAATGAGCATTTTGAAAGAAGAAAAAAAGAGTTCCATGTAAAGGGTAATCTGAGGCTGGGGATTTTCTTGAAATTCTTCATGTGGCATCCTGGGAAGATGCAAAACTATATGCTCAAGTCCAGTATTTAACAGACGTTTAGTTTATGTGTTATATTGTTCGGATATTGTTTAGTTTAGGTGACGCGAGCACTTGGTCAGAATTTCGGCCAAGTCCAACTCAGCAGTGTGTATGAATGGTCACGAAAGTTGCCGAAGTTGCTGTGTTAATTCAGCGCTGCCAACAGCACAATTTCCCCACGAGTTTGTTGCCAATAGTAAGTTTGAATGTTTTAGCGGGACCCGGCAATATGCTGGTGACCTTCTTAGAAGCAAGTTGTGAGTGCAATGGATCGCTTCATTAGCATAGTAGATTTAGCGCCTCTGTGCTATAATGAGGAGGAATGCATGCAATTTCTTTACGACGAGGGCCTGCTGAGAACTCGAATGCTATGCAGGGAATGTGATGCCGTGTTACACCCCATGAGGAGGATATTATAATACTTAAATATAATAAATATAATATATAATATTATATATAAATAATATATACTATAAATGTAATAATAAATAATAAGATAATACAATAATATAATAATATAAAATAAAAAATAAAATAAATAAAAAAAGAACGAGCCAGCATTTCGTGGACCCAGTAACAAGGCAATAACGATAATGCACACAATTTCCACAACAATAGTATGGAGTCGCACTAGCGATATATCTGTGTGAGCAAAATAATGTACACAATATCTGGCCGGCAAGTGCTAAGTCACCTATTCAGCAAAATAATAATGTACACGGAGTAGTGTTAGCGGTATGTCTGTGGCGGCAACGACGCGAGTGCATTTGTGTTTAATGTGTTGGCAATGAAAATTAGTGTAGTGTAAAAAGCAATGTTGGCAGATGTGAAAATCGTCTGCTAGTGACAGCTAGCTCATGCAGCGAAACCTAGTGGCGATTCAGAAACTACTGTCGGCGCATGGGCAGTAAGTAACTTTGGACTTAGAATCTGGCCGGCAAGTGGCAAGTAACCTAATCTAAACTTCAGCCATATTGTTCACCCCATCCACACACGGACGTTTTTTTCCTTCTAAAAATACATTTTACATTCAGAAATTCTCATAACGTGTATTTTTAATGAAATATCGGTGTCGTATTAGTTAAATTATATTTTTTATTATACATATATATTTTTTTTATTTATTCAGGGGAGCTTATAACGTGCATTTTGTATTGAGGGGTCAACGTGTATTTCCACCCGAATGCCAGTCATACGTTGCGGTACGTATTTAAGGTGTTGAATAACAGTTACAATATTACTAACATATCACTACCCAAATTACTAATATACGCATAAATACACGATTGCTGAATTAGTTACGTTCATGCAACGTTGGCGCTACTGCCGTTGCATGCAAGGCTTTATATCAATAACCCCACCATCGCTTCGACTAGCCGACCCGCGCATGCGCCAATACTTCTTGTTTCGCGTACACGGCCAGGTACAAACGAATTACACTTACCGTTACACCTAACCAACGTTCATGTTTCTGCCCTTGCATGCAGTGCTTTCTATCTGTTTGATAATATGCCCTTCTTCCCTTCCAGCAGTCAACCAGCACTTGGTCGTTTGGCGTAGACATGCGATAACACCGTTAAGCAAGCTAAGTACATACCGAAGAATAATAAAATTACTCACCCCTGTTTTCAATAAGGGAAAACCACTGACGCCTATAGCTTTATCATAATACATAACAACAGGCTTTCTAACTTCTTTTGGTTCAGTTTCCTTTTGCGCTTTTCCTGCGTTTTCAGTTCCCGGAGATTCGGTGCCTTTTTCCTTTTCAGTCGGCACTTCTGTAAGAAATTCTGCCATTTCTTTATCCATTTCTACATTTTCCAAACCTGATTCTTCTCCTTCCGTTTCTTTCTTGTCCGTTTCTTTTCTTTCTGCACTTTCATTGACTTCACAATCGTGTTTTTCCTCGCCTCCATGGTCTCCATTATCGTTGGCTTTCTCTTTCTCGTTCTCTGGAAGCTTTAGTTCCGTTGGTTCACCATTGGCGTTTTCAAGGAACTCCATTTCTCCAGAAGTATTTGCTTTATCCTCTGTATCCATCTTGTATCCAAAATTCAGCGTATTTATTGTGAACTTCTTTAAGCAATAGTACTATTCTCAATTATTTTAACTCCAAATTACTTGATCCACCATTAACACAACTGACGCACCAGATCGAAATCATAGAACATATGACCAACACAACCAATACATGAGTTTCGCTTTTGAAAAAAGCTCTACCAACTACGAAACACCATTGAAATCACAGGCTATAAAAGAACGTTGTTCTTCGATTACAAAACGAGAGACAAGATACTAGATGACAAGATACTATAGGTGACAAAGCCACGAGACGTATCGTAAAGAATATGAAATTACGGAGCTGTTTGCACAAGCCTATCGCATATACAGTGCCAGGCAGAGTACGAGGGCTTTCCTACAAGCACCAAAACTAACAAGAAAGCATATGAACTTCTCTGCATAGTCTTCTTTCAGTTAGATACACTTTTCCCCGATGCTCAGTAGCTTCAATACCTGCTTAAAGTGAGAACTGTCCAGCTCTACAAGATAGCCTTCTAGCGCAGACTCCGCATCCTCATTATTGCCAAATGTTTTATTACCAAGTCATATCTATAAGTTTGGAAGCAGAAAGCATCATAGGGGAAATCTGACGAATATTGTGTGTGATGAAGCAAATGGAACTTTCACTCGTTGATTTTGACCATAGCGAGTGACTTAGTGAGGGAATGTGTGGAGTTTAAGGGCCCGTCGACAACAAGGTCATTTGGGCCCTTTTGGGAGAAGGAGCATATGTAGGTTTAAGGGTTCTCAACTACATGGTCATCAGCGCCCTCAAAAATTCATGGCAAAATCCAGATGTAAACTTCAATATAAAATAAAATTACTGGTAAAAACTAAAATAAATAAGCATAAATATACAAAACAGAGAAACAAACGCCAGAATTAAAACAAAATTCCAAAGGCCTCAAAAGAGTATCAAAATTCAATATTTAAAGTTTTAAACTCCCATGTTCATGTTTATCTCTGCTAAAAACTTAAAAACCCTTTCAACCGTTTGTTTATCGTTTGCCAGGATTTCTGCAAGACTGACAGGCAGCTACAAAGAGTTTCAAAGGTGCGCTGGGGGAAAAAACCATAGCAGCACGTGACAGACTGAAAGAACATTGTCACACAGCGGACAAAGAGGAGCAGAGTCCCGTTTGAAAAGGTAACCATGCGAAAAACTGCAGTGCCCAATGCACAACTGAGCCAAGTTAACCTCCTCGCAACGAGATATGCAAGAGCAAAATAACCAAGCTTATCGGAAGACCGTTCACCTCTCTATACTTGTTTCCACACAGAGATGACCACTCTTCGTGCCAACACAGCACCGCACTTCAAGCCTAAAATCTTCCGAACTAACACGAGAGATGGTAACACTGGGTTCTGTAGTTGCCGCCTTTGCTGTCAAATCCACCATTTCATTCCTCAGCAAACCTACGTGACCAGAAATACATGCACATACCATGCTAACGACAGAAGCGTGTAAAACATGGAGGGCACCCTGGATACATTGTACAATAGGATGAGAGTTGTACAGCTCACGAAGCCTCTGAAGTGCGCTAAGAAAGTCACTCAGAATCAGGCAGTCACCTAATTTATGACGGCACACATAGAAAACCGCTCGGTATATTGCATACAGCTCTGCAGTGTAAATGGAAGTGCTATTATGAAAACCGAATGTATGTGGTTCGGTTCCATAAACATAAGCACATCTAACACCGCTGGTACTCCTTGATCCACCGATGCAAATACAACGTCCGTCAGTGTAACCTGACAAACATTCTAAAAAACAAGTGCATATACAACATATATGAATTGTGGACTTCCGTAGTACCGTCATCCCAGGATTTACATGGGACGTACCAGTTAACCAAGAGGGGTAGAACTTCTCGCCCTTGGGAAACATGTTAGGCGTTTCAATTGTAAGCTTCTTTAGGAGCTCCTGGAAGCGAAAACGCGCTGGCTTAGGACTAAACGTAGCTTTCCTATACCGTTCTCTTAGCGTGGTGGTTAAAAATGAAGCGAACGTTGACTGCTTAGGCGTACATCTAAGCACACAACCCTAATTTGCTAAAAGAATCTCACGGCAATATTGCAGAGGAGGTTCTGCGGATTCGGCGTAAAGGCTCACGACTGGGATTGTTGGAAAAGCTAATTTTCTCAGCACAGATGGTCGTGCTGAAGAATAAACAATACACCCTTGTCTAATTTGAATCGGACCAGTGCGCGATACATCCGCAGCAAAATTGTCCAATCCGCTCCCCTCGATTTGCCAATTTTTACCGCAAGATATTCAGGGAACGGTCACATCGTGCTTCCTATCCAAGATCAACCCAAGAAAACGCGTCTCATATATGAAAGGAAGTAAGTCTGGATCAAAACGGAGCGAAGATGGTAAGAGAAACCTACGGTGCCAGGACTTAGATTGACTTCTCAATTAAGAAACGCAAGCTATACTTTCAGCTCCATTCTCGAAGGTTGTCTATACATTGCTGCAAGCACCATTGTCGGTCTGGGTGGCTCAGTTGGTTAGACGCTGGCCTACTGATTCCAAGGTCGCGGGTTCAAACCCGGCCCAGGCCGATGGTTTTTAAGTGTGCTTAAAAACGACAGCTCCATGTCAGTAGATTTACTGGCATGTAAAAGAACTCCTGCGGGACGAAATTCCGGCACACCGGCGACGCTGATGTGATCCTGGCAATTGACAGCGTCGTTAAATAACAAAATAATTTTAATTTTTGCAAGCACCATTGTAAGAACACAGTGAGCTGAGAAGTACAATAGACCGCGAAGTGGTCCAAGAATAGGCATGAAGAAATTCCAGATGGAATTCATTGCTATAGTAAAAACCGTGACACTTAATACGAACCATGAGGCACTCCCTGCTCCTGAACAAAAGAATCTTATATGATAACCAGGGACTGGGAATTACGCGGTTACCCAGTCACCCTTTGTGTCACCACCTCTACCGACAACCTGCGCTTTGGTTATCTGTCAGCCTGTGTTCAGGGAGAGAGAGAGGGAGGGAGGGAGGGAGGGAGGGAGAGAGAGATGTAGGTTTAAGGGCTAAATGGTCATTAGTGCGCTTAAAAAAATTCATAGAAAAGCCAGATAAAACCGCAATCAAAAACAAACTTACCGGTAAAAAAGAGCATACACGTAAATATATAAAAAGAGTCGTAAAAACCAAAATTAAAACAAAGAGATAATGATGTCTAAAAAGTATATAAACTACACATCTGAAGCCTCAACTTCTCAAACTCATGTTACCGTTAAAAACTTAAAAAAATACTCTTTCCACCGCTTGCTTGTCCTCCGCCAAGAGCTCTGCAAGTCTGGTAGGCTGCTACAGAGGGTCTCAAAAGCGCGCTAGAGAGGAACACTCAAACAGTACGTGACGGACTGACATAAGGTTGCCGCACAGCGGACCAAGAGGAGCAGGGTCCCGTTTAAGTAGGTAACCATGTGAACAACTTTAGTGACCAATTCGCAACCGTGCCAAGTTAACCTCCTCGCAACGAGATATGTGCGAGGAAGTTAACCAGTTTATCGGAATTTCTTTTACTACTCTAAGCTTATTACCGCGGAGAGCTGACCACTCTTTGTGCCGGCAGGACAGCATCGCTTTCCAACACTTCAAGCCTAAAGTCTTCCGAATTAACACGAAAGATGATAACACTGGGTTCTGTAGTTGCCGCCTTTGCTGTCAAATCCGCCATTTCATTCCCCGCCAAACCTACGTAACCAGGAATCCATGCACACACCATGCTAATGACAGAAGCATGTAATGCATGGAGAGTATCCTGGATACGTTGTACAATAGAATAGGGGTTGTACAGCTCAAGAAGGCTCCGAAGTGGGCAAAGGGAATCACTCAAAATCAGACAGTCACCTAGTTTACGACAACACACATATAGAACGGCTCGATATATTGAGATACAGCTCTGAGGTATAAATGGAAGTGCTATTATGGAAACCGTATGCATGTAAGTGCTTCGATTTCATAAACATAAGCACATCCAACACCGCTGGCGCTCTTTGACCCCTCGGTCTAAATAAAACGTCGGACAGCATAGCCTGACAAAAATTCTTAAAAAAAATGCGGACACTTGAAACAGGCATCCTGGAATTCCGCTGTACGATCATCCCAGTATCTACATGGTACGTGCTACGTAGCCAAGGGGGGTAGAACTTCTTGCCCTTGAGAAACAAGTTAGGTATTTCAATGCAAAGCTTCCTTAGAAGCTCCTGGAAATGAAAACCTGCTGGCTTTCGATCAAAGATGCTTTTCTTATATCGTCCTCTTAGGCTGGTTGTGAAAAAAAAAGTGAACGTTGGGTGCTTAGGCATAGGTATAAGCGCACAACGATAATTTGCTAAGAGAATCTCACGCCGATATTGCAAAGGAAGTACTGCGGACTTGACGTAAAGGCTGACAACCGGGCTTGTTGGAAAAGCTCCTATTGCCATGCGTATACCCCTGTTATGGACCGCGTCTAGGCTTCTCAGCACAGATGGTCGCACTGAGGAATAAACAACACACCCATATTTTTGTTTGAGAGGTACAATTGGAACTGAAAAATTCAATGCCACAACCACGATAATAAAACACACAGAGTATAGTTTGGATCGGACCAATGCGCGATACATCATAGCAAAATTGTCCGTCTCACTCTCCACGATTCAGTACCCGCAGGATATTCCGGGAATAGTTCCAAAACGCTCTCAGCTGTGCAATATGCGACGACCAACTAAGCTTCCTGTCCAAGATCAAACCCATGAAGCCCGTCTCATCTGCAAAGTGAAATAAACCTGGACCGAAACGGAGGGAAGGTGGTAATCGTCTCCTACGGCGCCAGAAATTAACGCAGATTGACTTCTCAGTTGAGAAACGGAAGCCGGGTTTTGAGCTCCGCTCTGTAAGGTTGTCTAAAGATTGCTGCAGGCGCAGTTGTAAGAGCGCCGTGCGCTGAGAATACAATAGACGGCGAAGTCGTCCAAGAATAGGCATGGTGAAACTCCAGGTGGAAGACATTTTCAGATGGAGTTAATTGCTATAGCAAAGAGCGTGACACTTAGTACCGAACATTAAGGTATTCGCTTCTCCTGAACAAAAGGATTGGAAGAAACAGAGCCGACACTTACTCGGAGAAAGTGGTCTTTCATAAACTCCTGAATGAACAGCGGTAGGCGTCCACATATGGATGAATGGATTTGTGGGTTTAAGGGCGCTTTATTTCTAGGCCATCAGCGCCCTTATAAAGTTCATGGCAATAACCAGATGTAAATTTCAATCAAAAAAATAAAATCACTGGTAACAATAAACAAATACACAAAAACGTAAAACAAGGTAATAGATATGTCAAAAATCTTAAAAAATATCTAAAAATTTATATCCTCAAACTGATATTATAATCCGCTAAAAACTTAAAAACTGTCAACCGCTGTTTTGTCGTCCGCTAGGACCTCTGCAGGCCTGCCAGGCAGTTGCAGAGAATGTCGAAGGTGCTCTAGAGAGGAACAGTCTAGCAACACGTACGGACAGACAAAATATTGTCACACAGCGACATAGAGGGGCAGGGTCCCTTTTAAATAGGTAACCATGCGAAACATTGCAGTGCCCTATTTTTAATCGAGCCAAACTAACCTCCTCGCGGCGAGATGAGCGACAGGAAGTTATCCAGTTTATCGGAAGTTCTTTCGCTTCTCTAAGCTTATTACCGCGGAGAGCTGACCACTCGTCGTGCCAGGACGACAGCACCGCTCTCCGTACTTCAAGCCTGAAATCTTCCGAAGTAACACGGGAGATGATAATACTGGGTTCTGTAGTTGCCGTCTTTGCTGCCAAATCTGCCATTTCATTCCCCATTAAACCTACGTGACCAGGAACACAACACGTAAACGCCAGAAGCGTGTAAAACATGGAGGGCATCCTGGATACGTTGGACAATAGGGTAGGGGTTGTATAACTGACAAAGGTAGTGCACTAAGGGAATCGCTCACAATCAGGTAGTCACCTAATTTAGGACGGCGCACATACATAACGGCTCGGTAAATTGCATAAAGCTCTGCAGTAGAAATGGAAGTGCCTATTTGGAAAACCGAATGTATGTGGTTCGGTTCCATAAACATAAGCACATCCAACACCGTTGGTGCTCTTTGACCCGTCGGTATAAATACATCAACGCTCAGGATAGCCTGACAAATATTCTAAAAAATACGTGCGGATACTTGAAATAGGCATCGTGGGCTTCTGGTGTACGGTCATCCCAAGATCTACATGGGGCGTGCCAGATTGCCAAGGGGAGTAAAGCCTCTCGTCCTTGGCGAACATCCTAGGTAGTTCCACTCCAAGCTTCATTAGAAGATCTTGGAAACGAAACCCCCTAGGTTTAGGACTAAGGGTGCTATTTCTATATCACTCTCTCAGCGTGTTGGTGAAAAAAGGAGTGAAAGTTGGGTACTCAGGCATACATCTAAGCGCACAACCATAATTTACCAAAAGAATCTCACGCCGATATTGCAGAGGAGGATCTGCGGACTCGAGGTAAAGGATCACCACTGGGCTTGTTGGAAAAGCTCCTATTGCTATGCGGATGCCCCTATTGTGGACCGCGTCTAATCTTCTCAGCACAGTTGGTCGTGCTGACGAATAAATAATACACCCATAGTCTAGTTTGGATCGGATCAATGCGCGATAGATTCGCAACAAAATTGTCCGGTCAGCTCTCCACGATTTGCCATTTAGTACTCGCATAACATTTTGGGAACGGTCACATCGTGTTGTTAGTTGTGCAATATGCGACGATCAACTAAGCTTCCTGTCCAAGATCAAACCCAGGAAGCGCGTCTCATCTGCGAAGGGAAAATAATCTGGACCGAAACGGAGCGAAGGTGGTAATCGTCTCCTACGACGCCAGAAATTAACGCAGATTGACTTCTCAGTTGAGAAACGGAAGTCGTTTTTGGAGCAGCATTCTCTAAGGTTGTCCAATTATTGCTGCGGGCGCCATTGTAAGAACGCCGTGAGCTGAGAGGTGCAATAGACAGTGAAGTCGTCTACGAATAGGTATGACGAAACTCGAGGTGGAATACATTTCCAGATGGAGTTAATTGCTATAGCAAAGAGCGTGACACTTAGTACCGAACTCTGAGGTACTCCCTCTTCCAGAACAAAAGAATTAGAAAAAACCGAGCCGACCCTTACTCGGAAAAAGCGGTCCTTCATAAACTCCTGAATGAACAGCGGTAGGCGTCCACGTATGTTCCAGTTATACAAGGAACGTAGAATCCCTGCTCGCCATCACGCGTCATAAGCCTTCTCGAGATCGAAAAATATTCCAACGCCTTGAAAGTTCTTTATGAATCCGTCCATTATCTGTGTCGATATTTACACAAGATGGTCTACAGTTAAACGGCGTCGTCGACAATCACACTGGATGTTAGTCAGTAGGTTACGACTTTCTAACCACCATGCCAATGGTCCACTGATCATGCGTTCCATCACCTTGCAAACGCAAGTGGTGAGGGAAATAGGACGGTAGCTGGAAGGAAGATGACGGTAATTTCCCGCCTTCAAGATGGGAATAACGGTGGCATTCCGCCAATTTTCCGGAACTATACTGTCAACACAAACACGATTATAGACCTCGAGCAGGAATGCCTTACCTTCAGGAGAGAGCTGTTGAAACATTTGCACATGAATACCGTCCGGTCCTGGTGCTGATAATTGCGAAGATTTAAGAGAATGTTCTAGCTCGGCCATGGTGAAAAGCCGGTTGCAATCTTCTACGTTTTCAGACTGAAATGCGAAGCCTTGAGATTCTACCTGAGTTTCAATTGGAAGGAACTCGGGAGAGTAGTTTTCCGAGCTAGAAACTTGAGCGAATTCACTGCCAAACGTGTTAACCACTTCAAATGAATCAACAACAGCTCCTGTGGCTGTTTTCAGTCCCGCAATTGGTATATGGTCGATGGACCTGCAACACGCCTTAATCTATCCCACACAACAGAGGAAGGTGCGTGTCGGTTAAATGAAGCTACAAGTTTGCTCCATGATTACTTTTTGCTATAACTAATGACTTGTCTGGACCTGGCGCGCATTTTCTTCTATTGGATTAGGTTATCCAAAGTAGGGTGACGTTGGAAAACCCTAAGAGCACGCCTTCGAGCAAGAATGGCATTCCGGCATTCTTCCGTCCACCAGGAGACAGGAAATCGACGGGGTTGTGAAGTCGACCGCGGAATTGATGTTTCAGCAGCAGAGAGAATTGCCTCCGTAAGATGCTGCGCCAAATCATTCACTGAGTCGTGCTCGTTGTACGTAAAGACAGCGTAAAGACTGGGTGTACAGGTTCCAGTTGGCATGGTGCAAACGCCATCTAGGCATACGTGTGGAGTATGTATCTTGCCGTAAGAGACTAATAAGACATGGGAAGTGATCACTAGAGTGTAAATCAGAGATGACATTCCATTGTAAGGAGACTGCCAACTGAGGTGAACAAACTGCAAGATCAAGGTGTGAGAAACTATTGAAAGAGTCAGAAATGAATGTAGGCTCTCCAGTGCTGAGGAGAGTTAGGTTGTAGCTGTCCAGGAAATCAGCGCGAAGCTTGCCTTTCGCACAAGCGCGAATTGAGCCACAGAGTGGGTGGTGAGCATTGAAGTCTTCCACCATCAGAAACGGTGTTGGTAACTGGGAAACTAGTTCTTCTAAATCAATAGGCGAGAAGACAAGAGAGGGAGGCAAATAAATGTTACAAATGGTAAACTGAATGGTTGGCAGAAGAATCCTTATGGCGACTGATCGTATATCAGACCGTAAGGGTCTTTTCATATATACATTTCCTCTGACAAGCGTCATAGCGCCACCATGCGCCGGAGCACTCTCTTCTGGTGTAACATCACACCATACTGGGGTGTATCGTCGCAGATGGAAACCATCTTGTGGACACAGCTTAGTCTCTTGCAAACATGCGACCAAAGCTTCGTTCTCTTTTGAGTAAAAGCTCAAGTTCTGGTCGTTTTGTTCTAAAACTACGTATGTTCCAATGTAGGATAGCCATATTAATATCTGTATGGGATAAGTATTCCAAGGTAACTGTGCATTACCTTGTAGTAGGCTGTGGTCTATTCAATGTAGCCCTTTTGTTATCTTTTGGGCTTACACTCTTTCCAGCTTTATTCTGCCTCTATGTCACTGGGTTTTTTCCAGCATAGGCAGGATCTTCCTGTATCTCCTCTACCGAGGAGATACATAGCAAACTTCGGTTCCAGAGATTCGAACCGATTGCTAAGGGATACCGGCAAAGATTAAAGTTGTCGATCTCTATCCATTCCAGAGGAATCCTTAGTAGAGGATCTTAGAGGGGATGAACGCTGGCTCTTCTTTCCCTTTAGCATAGCGGATAGAAGGAGAAAGTGTGAGCTCTCCCGCTAGTTCACTGCATGATCCGTGGTCCCGTGGCAACTGACCGAAACTGCGGCGTGGCGATCGCAGTCGCCTTAAAATGCGGCCGAACTGCCTAGTATGTGATACGGAAGTACAGACAATTTTATACGTATGCGTTGTGTGTTGTGAGTAATTAAGTACATAACTTGTGAAATTGCTTCTAATTTTGTGCATAAATCTGTGTGTGTTCTTCAAAACGTAAGTTTCAAGCAACATCAATAATTGATTAAAAATGCCAACTTGTTTTGTACCCGGGTGTCGTTCAGGATATACAAACTGCTGAGAAGCTAGACATTTTTCTACTCCTCCTAAAGATAAAAATGTGTTGGGAAAAGTCTATTCCTAGGAAAGACACTAAATTATCTGTTAAATCTAGTATTTGTAACAAACATTTTCCAGAGGACTTTTTTAGTGAAAGTTGATTCACTGGTTGTGCATGGAAAACTAGTTGAAATCCCTAGAATTAAATGGCGGTTAAAGCCAGGGGCAATTCCCTGTATATTTCCTAATTTACCCAGGTACTGAACTACAGTGCATAAATCCCGAAAATCTCCACAAAACAGAGACAAAAAATTACTGAAAAAGCAATATTCAACAATCAGTAAATTACCAGATGCAGGATCCAGTTAACCGGTTCTTATGTCAAACGCGCCGTCCTTCAACAATGAGGAATTGACAGAAAACGGTTCTAATTCCTCCAAGGTCACAAACACAAGTGTCAATAATGAAATTGCTACGCTGAAGAAAAGAATTAGAAACCTCAATAGAAATTTAGTTGAACCAAAATCCTGCTATCTAAAGAGAGGGCTAAATTAAAAATAGTCGAAAAGAAATTCGCTACTAATTGTTGCGAACATAAACGCAATTTAAATTATTTAAGTAAAAAAACAAAAGCTGGTTCTAGATACAATGCTTAAAAAATACATAATTTGCATTATGGTTTAATTTTTCAGCGCAAATTCATGTAAGCAGATATTTCCCACTGTTCTTCGTTAATGATAATACCCATTATTGTAAAATACCATCCTATATTATGTGTCAAGGAAAGACGATGTTTCAAAACAGTATTTCCAATATTCCTGCTTAAGATTTTAGGTATTCAAAATGCTAACTGATAATATGAAACCCATTTTCACCATGCATTCGTGAACTAAAGTCAAGCGACCACGACATCAGTGCAATCTTGCGAGCGAACCATAGTAACTCCCGAAGAGCTCACACTATCTCTTCTATCCGCTATGCCTTTAGTTTACTGGGAACAGACATGTTTTCTTCTTTGAGGAAGTCAGATCTTACATACTGTTTCTTGAATTTCTTTGGTGAAGCATCATAAATAACGGGCTCATTCTTGCCATTGTTGTAGACTGGCAAATTGGACGGTGACCTTGTATAGGTTGCGCGTTTGTTCTTGACGAATGACCTTGAGCAGAAATCCAATGAGTGAGCCTACCCTTAATAAACAGGTCAGCAAATGTTTATGCTACGATAACAGACACCTCTGTTTTCCTCTGTCGCGTTTGTGTATACAGTCGACTGCAGAAGTTTTGTGCGGTACGGATGTATGTATGCATGCAACGAAAATAGCAATTCAGACGAGGGAGAGATGTCGGGAATAGAATAAATGCAAGAAAGTTAAGTGGAAACAGTTATAGAGGTATAGTGTATAATACGTGTGGCTGATATTACTGCAAGTGTCATAAATTGATTTGTAGTGTTGTACTACTTCGGCTCAGAAGCATGCGCGTCATCTCACTGCAGACTGTACCTCCTCTCTCTCGTTCCCGCAAAAGCTGAGTAGAGACTCGCATTCAACCTTTCATATAAAATTTTCATTCGTCAAGAAGTAACGCGCGACCTATAGAGGTGTTCTCTTCCTTTATGGACTTGGTAGGAGACTTAGATTTAGCTGTGGATGTTGAAGCTTTGGAACTGTTCTTGCTACGAGAATTCTTTCTGAAATTTTGTTCCAATTTGGTCGCTGTTTTGTGTAGCGATTTCCCGCTTCAGTACCGGCCTAGCTCCAACTGAGCTATAGGTACCGGACTTTGGAAGGATGCTGTCGAATACGCAAGAGTTTCCGAGCCTCTGAGGACATCTTTTCTTTGAATCGGATTTCCTGGATCGCCATTTCCTTCATAAAACGGGGGCATTCTCGGGAACTAGCTGGATGTTCAACATTGCAGTTCACACAACTGGGAGGCAATGAACATGGAGCGTCGTGAACGACGCCTCCACAGTTGACGCAGCTAGCTGGTCTGTTGCACAGTTAACTTGTGTGTCCAATGTGGTTGCACTTAAAGCACCTGATCGGTTTGAATTTGAATTTGATTTGGTTTAAGGGTGCTCAACTTCTAGGTCATCAGCGCCCTTAAAAGATTCATGGCAATAGCCAGATATAAATTTCACTCAAAAAAATAAAAATACTAGCAACAAGAAAAGTTTACAAAGGTAAAAATCAGTGGCAATAGCCAGATATGAAACAAGGTGATAAATATGTCCAAAAGCAGACCGATAATTAAAAAAAAATTTAAATCCTCAAACTGATATTGCACTCCGCTAAAAAATTAAAAACTTTATCAACCGCTGTTTTGTCGTCCGCTAGGACCTCTGCAAGTCTGGCAGGCAGCTGCAGAGAATCCCGAAGGTGCGCTAGAGAGCAACACTCTAGCAACACGTGGCGAACTGACAAAAGGTTGTCACACAGCGGACATAGGGGTGCAGGGTCCCTTTTAAATAGGTAACCATGCGAAAAATTGCAGTGCCCTATTCTTAATCGAGCCAAACTAACCTCCTCGAGACGAGATGTGCGACAGGAAGTTACCCAGTTTATCGGAAGTTCTTTCACTTCTCTAAGCTTACTACCGCGGAGAGCTGACCACTCGTCGTGCCAGGACGACAGCACCGCTCTCCGCACTTCAAGCCTAAAGTCTTCCGAAGTAACACGTGAGATGGTAATACTGGGTTCTGTAGTTGCCGTCTTTGCTGCTAAATCTGCCATTTCATTCCCCGGCAAACCTACGTGACCAGGAATCCATGCACACACCACGTCAACGCCAGAAGCGTGTAAAACATGGAGGGCATCCTGGATACGTTGTACAATAGGGTGGGGGTTGTACAACTGACAAAGGCTCTGCAGTGCACTAAGGGAATCGCTCAAAATCAGGCAGTCACCTAATTTACGACGGCGAACATACAAAACGGCTCGATAAATTGCATAAAGCTCTGCAGTAAAAATGGAGGTGCTATTTGGAAAACCGAATGTATATGGTTCGGTTCCATAAACATAAGCACATCCAACACCGTTGGAGCCCTTTGACCCATCGGTGTAAATATATCGACGGTCAGTGTAGCCTGACAAAAATTCTAAGAAACACGTGCGGATACTTGAAATAGGCATCGTGGACATCTGGTGTACGGTCATCCCAAGATCTACATGGGGCGTACCAGATAGCCAAGGGGGGTAAAGTCTCTCGCCCTTGGCGAACATCACAGGCAGTTCCACTCCAAGCTTCACTAGGAGCTCTTGGAAACGGAACCCCGCAGGCTTAGGATTAATGGTGCTATTCCTATATCATTCTCTTAGCGTGGTGGTGAAAAAAGAAGCGAACGTTGGGTGCTTAGGCATACATCTAAGCGCACAACCATAATTTGCCAAGAGAATCTCACGCCGATATTGCAGAGGAGGTTCTGCGGACTCGGCGTAAAGGCTCACCACTGGGCTTGTTGGAAAAGCTCCTGTTGCAATGCGGATGCCCCTATTATGGACCACGTCTAATCTTCTCAGCACAGATGGTCGTGCTGACGAATAAACAATACACCCATAGTCTAGCTTGGATCGGACCAATGCGCGATATATTCGCAACAAAATTGACCGATCCGCTCCCCACGATTTGTCATTCAGTACTTGCATAATATTTAGGGAACGGTCACATCTCGCTCTTAGCTGTGCAATATGCGACGACCAACTAAGCTTCCTGTCCAAGATCAAACCCAGGAAGCGCGTCTCTTCTGCGAAGGGAAGTTCATCTGGACCAAATCGGATTTTTTGGATTTGGATTTGGTTTAAGGGCGCTCAACTTCTAGGTCATCAGTGCCCTTAACAGACTCATGGCAATAGCCAGATATAAATTTCAATCAAAAAAAAATAAATAAGAATACTAGCAACAAGAAAAATATACAAAGGTAAAAAGCAGTGGCAATAGCCAGATATGAAACAAGGTGATAAATATGTCCAAATTCAGAAACAGATAATTAAAAATTTTAAATCCTCAAATTTATATTGCACTGCGCTAAAAAATTAAAAACTCTATCAACCGCTGTTTTGTCGTCCGCTAGGACCTCTGCAAGTCTGGCAGGCAGCTGCAGAGAATCCCGAAGGTGCGCTAGAAAGTAACACTCTAGGAGCACGTGGCGAACCGACAAAACGTTGTCACACAGCGGACATAGAGGCGCAGGGTCCCTTTTAAATAGGTAACCGTGCGAAAAATTGCAGTGCCCTATTCTTAATCGAGCCAAACTAACCTCCTCGCGACGAAATGTGCGACAGGAAGTTACCCAGTTTATCGGAAGTTCTTTCACTTCTCTAAGCTTATTACCGCGGAGAGCTGACCACTCGGCGTGCCAGGACGACAGCACCGCTCTCCGCACTTCAAGCCTAAAGTCTTCCGAAGTAACACGTGAGGTGATAATTCTGGGTTCTGTAGTTGCCGTCTTTGCTGCTAAATCTGCCATTTCATTCCCAGGCAAACCTACGTGACCAGGAATCCATGCACACACCACATCAACACCAGAAGCGTGTAAAACATGGAGGGCATCCTGGATACGTTGTACAATAGGGTGGGGGTTGTACAACTGACAAAGGCTCTGCAGTGCACTAAGGGAATCGCTCAAAATCAGGCAGTCACCTAATTTACGACGGCGAACATACAAAACGGCTCGATAAATTGCATAAAGCTCTGCAGTAAAAGTGGAAGTCCTATTTGGAAAACCGAATGTATATGGTTCGGTTCCATAAACATAAGCACATCCAACACCGTTGGTGTTCTTTGATCCATCGGTGTAAATATATCTACGGTCAGAGTAACCTGACAAAAATTCTAAGAAACACGTGCGGATACTTGAAATAGGCATCGTGGACTTCTGGTGTATGGTCATCCCAAGATCTACATGGGGCGTACCAGATAGCCAAGGGGGGTAAAGTCTCTCGCCCTTGGCGAACATCACAGGCAGTTCCACTCCAAGCTTCACTAGGAGCTCTTGGAAACGGAACCCCGCACGCTTTGGATTAAGGGTGCTATTTTTATATCGTTCTCTTAGCGTGGTGGTGAAGAAAGAAGCGAACGTTGGGTGCTTAGGCATACATCTAAGCGCACAACCATAATTTGCCAAGAGAATCTCACGCCGATATTGCAGAGGAGGTTCTGCGGACTCGGCGTAAAGGCTCACCACTGGGGTTGTTGGAAAAGCTCCTGTTGCAATGCGGATGCCCCTATTATGGACCACGTCTAATCTTCTCAGCACAGATGGCCGTGCTGACGAATAAATAATACACCCATAGTCTAGCTTGGATCGGACCAATGCGCGATATATTCGCAACAAAATTGTTCGATCCGCTCCCCAAGATTTGCCATTCAGTACTCGCATAATATTTAGGGAACGGTCACATCTCGCTCTTAGCAGTGCAATATGCGACGACCAACTAAGCTTCCTGTCCAAGATCAAACCCAGGAAGCGCGCCTCTTCTGCGAAGGGAAGTATATCTGGACCAAATCGGAGCGAAGGTGGTAATCGTCTCCTACGGCGCCAGAAATTAACGCAGATTGTCTTCTCAGTTGAGAAACGGAAGCCGTTTGTCACGCTCCATTCTCTAAGTTTGTCCAAACATTGCTGCAGGCGCCGTTGTAAGAATGCCGTGCGCTGAGAAGTGCAATAGACAGCGAAGTCGTCTACGAATAGGCATGACGAAACTCCAGGTGGAACACATTTCCAGATGGAGTTAATTGCTATAGCAAAGAGCGTGACACTTAGCACCGTACCCTGAGGTACTACCTCCTCCTGAACAAAAGAAGTAGAAAAAACCGAGCCGACCCTTACTCGGAAAAAGCGGTCCTTCATAAACTCCTGAATGAAAAGAGGTAGGCGTCCACGTATGTTCCAGGCATACAGGGAACGTAGAATCCCTGCTCGCCAGCACGTATCATAAGCCTTCTCAAGATCGAAAAATATGCCAACGGTTTGACAGTTCTTCATAAACCCGTCCATTATCTGTGTCGATATTGACACAAGATGGTCAACAGTTGAACGGCGTCGTCGAAAACCACACTGGATGTTAGTCAGTAGGTTACGACTTTCTAACCACCATACCAATCGTCCATTGATCATGCGTTTCATCACCTTGCAAACGCAACTGGTGAGGGAAATAGGACGATAGCTAGAGGGAAGATGACGGTGCTTCCCAGCCTTCAAGATGGGAATAACGGTGGCCTCCCGCCAATTTTCTGGGAGTATACTGTCAACCCAAACACGATTATAGACCTCGAGCAGGAATGCCTTACCTTCAGGAGAGAGCCGTTGTAACATTTGTACATGAATACCGTCCGGTCCTGGTGCTGAACATCGCGAAGATTTCAGGGAATACTCCAGCTCTGCCATGGTGAAAAGGCGATTGTAATCTTCTACGTTTCTAGAACGAAACGAGAAGCCTTGAGATTCCACCTGAGTTTTAAATGGAAGGAACTCAGGGGAGTAGTTTTCCGAGCTAGACACTTGTGCGAAAGCACTGCCAAAGGTATTGGCCACTTCAAATGAATCAACAACAGCTCCTGTGGCTGTTTTTAGTCCCGCTATTGGTATTTGGGTCGTTTTAGCTGCAACACGCCTTAATCTATCCCACACAACCGAGGAAGGTGTGTGTCGGTTAAATGAAGCTACAAATTTGCTCCATGATGACTTTTTGCTATCCTTAATGACTTGTCTGGACCTGGCGCGCATTTTCTTGTATTCGATCAGGTTTTCCAAAGTAGGGTGACGTTGGAAAACCCTAAGTGCACGCCTTCGAGCACGAATGGCATTCCGACATTCTTCCGTCCACCAGTGGACGGGAAATCGACGGGGGTGTGTAGTCGACCGCGGAATCGATTATTCAGCAGCAGAGAGAATCGTCTCCGTGAGATGCTGCGCCAAATCATTCACTGAGTCGTGCTCGTTGTACGTAAAGGCAGCCAACTGGGTGTAGAGTATCCAGTTGGCATGGTCCAAACGCCATCTGGGCATACGTGTGGAATACGTATGTTGCGTCAAGAGACTAATAAGACATGGGAAGTGGTCACTAGAGTGTAAATCAGAGATGACATTCCATTGTAAGGAGACTGCCAACTGAGGTGAACAAACTGCAAGGTCAAGGTGTGAGAAGCTGTTATGAGAGTCAGAAATGAATGTAGGCTCTCCAGTGTTGAGGAGAGCTAGGTTGTGACTCGCCAAGAAATCGGAAATGAGTGTACCTCTCGCACAAGCGCGACTTGAACCCCAAAGTGGGTGGTGCGCATTGAAGTCTCCCACCAACAGAAACGGTGTTGGCAACTGGGAAACTAGATCTTCTAAATCAATGTGCGAGAAGTCATGGGACGGAGGCAAATAAACATTACAGATGGTGAAATGTATGTTTGGCAGTTTAATCCATACAGCAACTGATTGTATATCAGAGTGCAGTGGTAGAGTTTGCATATACACGTTATCTCTAACAAGCATCATAGCGCCGCCATGTGCCGGTACACCCTCTTCTGGTGTAACATCACACCGTATTGGGGTGTATCGCCTTAGATGGAAAGCGTCATGAGGACGCAGCTTAGTCTCTTGCAAACATGCAACCAGAGGTTCGTTTTCTTTGAGCAAAAGCTCAAGTTCTGGTCTTTGAGTTCGAATTCCACGTACGTTCCATTGTAGGATAGTCATATTGCATTGTGTATGGGATAGGTAATTCCAAGGTAACTCTTCATTACTTTGGAGCAGGCGGTTGTCGAACTAATTTAGCCCTTTTCTCTCTTGGGCTGACGTTCTTTTCGGACGCTTTTTCGCGCCTCTTTTTCACTGGGGGTCTCCCAGTGTGGGCAGATTGGTCCAAATCCATGATCTCTGCCGAGGACGTGCGTTTTCCCATAGCAAACTTGGGTTCGAGTGTCTCGAACCGGTTGCTAATGGGGACCGGCGAAGATGAAAGGCGCCGGTCTGAGTCCACCCCTGAAGATTCCCCAGAAGAGGATCTTCGAGGAGATCTCCTTGGACTCTTATATCCCTTTGATGTACTTGGATGAGCCTTATCTTCCTTGAGGAAATCGTTCTTTGTGTAGTTCTTCTTAAACTTTATCGGCGAGGAATTGTAAATAACAGGTTTGCTAGTCTTCTGTGTCGAGTTTGGCATTTTCGTTGGTGATCGAACAGTTGAATTTTTTTCACTAACAGATTTTGTACACGTTGATACAGATGTGCGCGCTGATGTTGAGGGCTTTGGTATAGAGCTACGGGCAACAAGTGTTTTTTCAGAAATTGTTGCCCCATTGAAATCGCTGGCCTGAGTTGCGATCTCTCTGCTCGCTACCGCTTTAGCTGCGACTGAGCTATAGGTTCCGGATCTGGGAACAGAGGGTTGGCGTAGACGCAAGAGCTTCCGGGCTTCTGCAAGCAAAGCAAAGCAAAAATGTTTATTTGGGCATGTTTACAACATGCCCGGGCTGTTTAGGGAAATCCCTCTTCAGCCTAGTGTGGTAATTGTTTTTGGTACGGATTGGGAGTTCCCTCGGCGTTGGTGCATATTGATGTTTATTGTGTTTTTGTTGACATTGTGTAGTGTAGTGTGTTGTAATTGTGTATTATGTGTATCTGTGTCAGTTCCTGTGTTCCACATCCATGGCTCCATTATGCGATTTTGCCCAAAAAGACTAAGTTTTTCTGCTGGTTTTTGTTTTTAATTTGTGTTGCTGCAAGGCTTATTGTTAGTTTTTATATGTGTGGTGTGTTTTTGAATGTTTTGGGATTTTTGTGTGTGTTTTTTGTTTTGTGTCTAAATGTTTTGAAAGTGTTGTAAATGGTCTCGTAGTTTCTGTTCTTCTTGTTCTTGGTACTTGTCGTAAACTTGTATGAGTGTAATAAGGGGAGGGTTTTTGTCTGTTGGTGTTTCTTTTATGGTCTTCATCTTTTGTGCTGTGTTTATAAGTGTTCTTCTGTAGCTTCTTGTGTATGCATTGTGTATGTATTTTATGAATTGTTGTGCTATGTGTGAGTCTATGGGTTGTGTATTTGTGTATTGGTGTATAATGTTAGATTTGAATGATGGTAATAGTTTGTGTGCAGTCCGTAGGCATCTTCTTTCAAATGTTTTTATTTTATTCATCATGGTTGTTGTGATGAGGGGCATTGTGGCTACGGCTGCGTATGTAAGTTGTGGTCTGACTAGTGTGATGTAGAGTTTGTGTAAAATTTGTGGTGTGAGTCCTCTTTTGTTGAGTCTGGCCAGATAGTTTAGTGTTGAGTGTATGGGACGTGCTTTTTTGAGTAGTTGTGTATAGTGTGATTTGATCCTTAGTTTATTGTTGATGTGTATTCCTAAATATTTGACTGTGTCTTTACATGGGATTTTTTGTTTGTTGAAAGTGAGTGTGGCTGTTTTGTATGTGTGTTTACGTATCTTTCTAATTACAATGGCTTGTGTTTTTTGTATATTTATGGTTATTCTCCATTTTTGTGTCCATTGTAAAAAAGTGTTTAGTTGTTTTTCTAGTTTGCCTCTGGCTCCTAGAAGTGTGGCGTGTGTGCTCCAATATGCAGTATCGTCTGCATATTGGGCTAGGTGTATGTTTTTGTGTATCGGTTGTGGTGTGTCGGCAGTGTAAAGTATGTACAGGAGGCCTGAGATAGCACTCCCTTGTGGTGTTCCTGCATTTAGATGTATGGTATTAGATAGTTGTTGACTGATACGTATTTGTCCTGTCCTGTCAGTTAAGAAGCTGGCTATCCAACGTACAATCCGTGGTGGAATTTTGAAGTCCGTAAGTTTGTAGAGTAGTCCGTTTGTCCAACATTTATCAAAAGCGGATTGTACGTCGAGGAATGTCGCTACTGTGACAAATCCTCTGTTATATGAGTCCTGTAAGTTAGAGAGTACACGTACAAGTTGGTCCTGTATAGTAATGTCGCTTCTATAGCCAGCTTGTGTCGATGGTATGAGTTTTTTTTGTGTGGTAATATTTGTCAGTCTGTACGCTACAATCTTTTCAAATTCCTTGGAGAGAGTGGAGATAAGGGATATCGGTCTGTAGTTTTTATCAGTGTTGCCAACTTAGCCTTTTTATGGCTAGATCTGGCCTTTTTGAAAACCTATCTAGCTATAAATTTTCCAAAAAGCTACAAGTAGCTTTCCTGGCCTTTTTTCTAAGCTTCATTAGCCTTTTCTAGCCTTTTTCATTTTTTACTCATCTACCGGTACCTTTAAAATAATATTTAAGTTAATCTCACTGCTGCAGCTATTGCACGTAATGAAACAATCCTTTTGGTGAATTCGCGAATCTTTTGAATCTGGGAGTGTGGATTCCATCAAATTGTTAGATTCTTTGGCACGTTTTAGAAAAAGGTCTGTGTATGTATTTCAAGCCTGTGGACAACATAACTCAAAAACGAAAAGTTGGTTAAAAACCAAAGTTGGTATTTAAGTTAAATGTCTTTCAAGGATGCGACACGAAGATTTTGAAGAAAATTGTTCCACCCTAAACTACACTTTACATGGAAAATTTCGATTTTCTTGAAAATGGCTCTAACGATTTTGACGTCGGTCTGGGTGGCTCAGTTAGTTGGTTAAACGCTGGCCTACCGATCCCAAGGTCGTGGGTTCAAATCCGGCCCAGACCTATGGTTTTTAAGTGTGCTTAAAAACGACAGCTCCATGTCAGTAGATTTACTGGCATGTAAAAGAACTCCTGAGGGACAAAATTCCGGCACACCGACGACGCTGATGTGATCCTAGCTATTGACAGCGTCGTTAAACATCAAAATAAAAAACAAGATTTAACTGGTAAACCGTTAGAGATAGACCAAATCTTACTATGAAAAACTGTAGATCTTTCTAAAATACACAATTTATGTCTGAATAACTTTTTTTTATAGAGTGGACCATTTCGGAGATATGCCTTGTTATTTGTATTTCTGTCAAATGGAACATTGTTATTCAATTTGCTATATTAACCCTGCAAAGAGAACGGAAGCTTTAAAAGATTTGACTATCGCACAAAGCCTACTGTATTCTAACATTCCCCTTGCACCTACAAGGAAATAAACAATAAGATAATTTGTACAAATGTTTATCTCAACTAACACGAAGAAGATATAGGAATAACAGTTTCTAAGAATAGTTAGTACAAGAGTAGAGAAAGTCGTGACCTCAATACATTGGATGTTTCGTGCGAAGTCCCAGACGAAATATTGAAGTTGTTGGTATAAATCCTGCATACATGCAAAAGCTTAAGGGAAATCCCAGCTGCAGCAGTAGAAATGAGAAATGAGGTAGAGGGGGATGATGAAGACCACGTTAATTTTTGCTAGGTGATCCATGCGTATTTTTTTAATAATGTAGTTTTCTAATGTTTATATAGGTATTAAAATATAATCTAGCCTTTTCTAGCCTTTTTGGCAAGACGGTTTAGCTTGTTTTATTGAATTATAGTTGGCAACACTAGTTTTTATGGTCCGTTTTGTCTTTTCCTGGTTTTTCGAAGAGTAGTATGTGTGCGCACTTCCATTGTCGTGGGTGGTAACCATGTCTGTACATGTGACTGTATGTTGTGGCGAGTAGTTCCATTGTGTTGTCGGGTAATTGTTTTATCATTTCGTATGTAATGTTGTCTGGTCCTGGTGCTGTGTTTTTTGTTTTATGTATGATGGTTTTGATGTCTTGTACTGTTATTGGTCTGTCAGTGTCATCATTTTCGTCTAGTTCTGTTATGTCCATTTGTGGTGTGTAAAGGTGTTGGTTGTGTTGTATGTGTGTATTTACTGTTTCAAAATGTGTATTATTAAATTTTGGGTCATCTGGGGTTTGGAAAACATTTGTGTAGTGTTGTCTGAAAACTTCTAGTTTTTGTGTGATGTCGTGTATAGTTTGTCCATTTTGTTTAATTGGGTATTGTGGATATGTTTTTTGTCTTGTGCTTTTTACTAATCTCCAGAATTTGGCTGGATCTCTGTGATGTGTGTCTGTCATTTTATCGAGTAAAGTATTCCATTTGTCTATGTTGAAATTTGATATAGCATCTTTTACGTCTTGTTGTAGTTTATTTAGTATGCGTTTGTCTCCTGGAGAGTGTGTTTTTATGTACTGTCTGTGTGCTTTCCTTTTGTTTTTTATGATTTGTATAATGTGTTGTGGTAGTGGTCTGCTGTAAGGGTTTATGTTAATTGTTTTTTCTGGTACTGAAGCTTTCCGTGCTTGTGTAATTATGTCTGTGAGTGTTGTGGCATACATATCAATGTCATGCCATGTTGTAGGTGGTGTGAGTGTTGTGTTCTGTGTGAGTCGTTCTGCTGTTTGTTTATAAATGTTCCAGTCCGCGTTTTTATAGTCATTTATGATTATTGTCCTGTTTGCTTGTGTGTACCATGGGTGTGTTCTAAGTGTTAGTATGAGTGGAATGTGATCTGTATCTGGGGGTGCGTCTGTTATAATGTCTTCAACTTGTGTAAAAGTCCGTTTGGAAGTTAATATTTTGTCTGGTGAAGTCGGTTGTTGGTTTCCTGTCCCTATTCTCGTCGGTCCTGGTGTCATTACAAGTCTTAAGTCTGTTTGTCGAAGTACTTTAGTCAGTTCGCGTCCATGTGCGTTCGTGGTTTCGTCGAGTAAATGTTTACTGTTGGCGTTAAGGTCTCCTGCTAGTATTAGGTCGGGGAAATTGTCGTTTAAGTATCGTAATAGTGTGGAAGGGAAAGGGTCTTTGGGAGGGACATATAATGTGGCTATTACGATTTTCTTTCTTTGAATTTTGATTTGGACCAATAGGAGCTGTAGGTCTTTGAAAGCCAGTGGCGTGGCCATGAGGATGGGATTTAGCTCAGGCTTCACCAAAATCATGACCCCGCCACTGGTGCTCTGTGATTGGTCGTTTCGAAAAGTGTGTAGCGGTTGGAAGTTAACGTTTGCATTTCCGTTAAGTTTCGTTTCGTTGATTGTTGCTATGTCGATTTTATGTTGAGTCATGAGATGTAGTAATTGTTGTCGCTTATTTCTAATACCATTTATGTTTATATGTAGTAATTTTAAATTGAAATGTGTGTCTGTTTGTGCTGTAGTGATTGCCATTGTAATTTATATGTAAGAATGTGGGTTTCCATTGTGTGTGTTTATCTTGTGTTTTCGTGTATGAAAATGGCGAGTTGGTTGCCTACCCTGGCTGTGTTAACTGCCATTTTCATTGTTTTGTGTGCTGTTTGTGTGATGTTGTGTAAGAATCTGGCTCTGTGTGCTGGTGGAGTGATGTCGTATATGGGGGGGATAAGTGTACTAAGGATTTGTGTGATTGTGTTGTTTGCAATTTCGCGTACATATGTTGTGATGTTTTCTTGTATGTGTGTGATCTGTTGTTGGAGTGATTTAATCTGCTGTTCAGATTGTGTGATTACATGTTTGAATGTTCCTACTGTTTCCTTTGTTGTCATGTCTTTCTTTGTGTTTGGAATTTGTGGGTATTTGATTTCTGGCCATTGTGTTATGTGTTGTGGTTTTGGGGGAGAGGGTATGTTGTGAGGGAAGATGTGTGTTTTTGCAGTTTGTTCTGGAAGTGTTGGGGGTTCTCTGGGGTACATCGGACATCTCACTTGTCCGGTGTAGTGCCCTGAGAAGGTGTAGGGCTTCTGAGAAGGGCACCTTCTCTTTAACCCGTATCTCTTGGATCGCTCTTTCCTCTACAAAGCGGGGGCAGTCTCGGGAACTAGATGGATGTTCACCTCTGCAGTTCACACATGTAGGAGCTGTAGTACATGCACCATCGTGGGATTCATCTCCACATTGAGGGCATGTAGCTAGTCCCTTGCAAAGCTCACTTGTATGTCCAAAGCGCTGGCACTTAAAACACCTGAGTGGGTTCGGGATGAACGGCCTAACTTCGATGGATTCATACCCTGCCTTAATCCTTTGCGGGAGATCTACCCGATCAAATGTCAGGAACAGGGTATTAGTTGGCTTTAACTCACCACCTTCTTTACGTTGAACCCGGTAAACGTGTATGACGCCTTGCTCCGTCAGATTCTCTTGGATCTCCTCATTGGATAATCCTTCCAATGCACGGGTGTTTATCACACCGCGCGAGGAGTTCAAGGTTCTGTGCATCTCGACGCGTACTGGATAACTTGCTAGCATGTTCGCTTTCAATATCTTAGCTGCCTGGGTAGCTGAATGTGCTTCAACCAGGAGCGTTCCATTGCGAGATCTAGTGCATGATTTTACTGGACCAGCAATATTATCCAAACCCTTTTGAATTGTAAATGGGCTCACCGATAAAAATTTCTTATCTCCCTCAGTTCTAGATATGACTAAGTAGCGAGGACCACTCGACTCTGCTACTTCCTTTACACAGACTTTACTTTGTTTGGTTTTGTTATGAGTTTTCGTACTCATGGCGATGTTATCCTCCACCATTGCAAATGTCTCCGATGGCATGCTCACATCCTGGGCGCCACCCCGGCTTAGGTGAGAGTCCTGGCCTGGACCTTGCTCACCCTATGGTCTCACCTCCCAATGTATAGACAGAGGGACCCAATCGCCTTCAGGAGTGCATCAGCTCATGCAATGGCCCCTCCCCGGGACTGACCTTTATCAGCGGATACGTACACAGATCCTACATGATAACCAGGGGCTGGGACTTACGCGATTACCCAGTCACCCCTTGCGTCACCCCATCCTCCAACCCGCGCGTAGGTTATCCGTCAGACTGTGTACAGGGAGGTAATAGGTGGGAGGTCAAACACAAAAGTGGACCAAAGTTGATTGGGCGTTTGGCATGTGCTCTCTCACCTCTTGGAGGAACCCCATCGAGAGTATGGCTCGGGGCCCCGGGTACGCCAAACCCGTACCTACCGTAGTAGGAGCCCCTGGGGGAGTTTGATTTCGGAGTCCTCTTCTCCTAGATGAGTGGTCAACCAAGACTAACGAGCCTCATCTACCCATTTGGAATGTTCTTAGCTTCCCCTCACCTCTTGCCCACCAGTAGTCGAAAGAACACATAGTAGGCCGTATGGTTCAGGTATTGAGCCCCTCCGCCACGACAAGGCGACACTCCTTCGGAGGGGCACCTGATCGGGTTGGGTAGGTAAGGCCTTACTTCTATTGCTTCATATCCTACCTTAATCATTTGAGGGAGATCAAAGGTCAGGAACAGGGTAAGAGTATGCTTCAATTCACCGCTTTCTTTGCGATAACACCTTGATATTCTATATTTTCCTTAATCTCTTCAATGGTTAGTCTGTCTAACGCGCGGGTATTAACCACACCGCGTGAGGAGTTCAATGTTTTATGCAGGTCAACACGTACTGGATAACTGGCTAACAGATTTGGTTTTTGTATCTTTGCTGCCTGGGCTACTGAATGAGCTTCAACCAGAAGCGTGCCATTGCGCGATCTCGTGCATGACTTCACTGGACCAGCCATCTTATCCAGGCCCTTCTGGATTACAAATGGGCACACCTATAAAAACTTCTTGCGTTCCTCAGTTCTAGAAATAACAAATAGCGAGAATCACAACACTCGACTACTTCCTTTACACTTTGTTGTGTTTTGTTTTGAGTTCTCGAACTCATGGCAATGTTATCTTCCATCATTGCAAATGTCTCCAATGGCATTCTCACATTCTGGGCGCCACCCCGGCTTAGGTGAGAATCCTGGCCTGGACCTTGCTCGCCCTAGGGTCTCACCTACCAGTGTATAGACAGAGGCACCCAATCGCCTTCAGAAGTGCATCAGCTCATGCAATAGCCCCTCCCCGGGACTGACTTTTATCAGCGGATACGAACACAAATCCTACATGATAACCAGGGGCTGGAATTACGCGGTTACTCAGTCACCCCTTGCGTCTCTCCATCCACCTACAACCCGCGTGAAGCTTAACCATCAAACTGTGTACAGGGAGGTATCAGGTGGGAGGTCAAACACAAAAGTGGACCAAAGTTGACTGGGCGTTTGGCATATGCCCTCTCACCCTTAGAGGAACCCATCGAGTGTATGGCTCGGGGCCCCGGGTACGCCAAACCCGTACCTACCGTAGTAGGATCCCCTGGGAGTGTGATTTCGGAGTCGTGTTCTCCTAGATGAGTCGTCGACCAAGACTACCGAGCCTCATCTACCCGTTGTGGAATGTTTTTTGCTTCCCCTCAACTGTTGCCTACCAGTAGTAAAAAATGACGCACTTAGTAGACCGTCTGGATCATCAAGTACTGAGCCCTTCCGCCTTCCGTCAAGGCGACATTCCTCGGAGGGGTTTGAGGAAATCGGATTGTTTGTATTGGGTCTTAAACTTTATCGGCGAATCATCATATACTACTGGTCTATTTGTCGAGGTCGAGTTCTTTGTTGGCGACCTTCCTGATTCACAAAGTAAGAGTTTCTGGGCTTCTGAGGACACCTCTCTAACCCGTATCTTCTGGATGGCCCTTTCCTCCATATAACGGGGGCATTCTCGGGAATTTGCTGGATGTTCTCCCCTGCAGTTAACACAACTGGGAGGTGATGTATAGTCGTCGTCGTGTACGATGCTTCCACAGTCGACGCAGGTAGCATTAATGTTACAAGAGTCACTTATGTGACCAAAGCGCTGACATTTGCAGCATCTTGGAGGGTTCGGGATATATGGTCGAGCTTCAATAGCTTTATATCCTGCCTTAATCCTTTGCAGGAGATCTACCCGAACAAAGGAACAGGGTACGAACTGTGAGGCTGAAATTGGCCCTCTTTCCTCTGAACCCAGTATACTCCTGTTACGCGTTGATCTTCCAGGTTCGCCTGAATCTCCTCATTGGACATATCATACAATGCCCGGGTGTTCACCACTCCTCGGGAGGAGATCAAAGTCCTATGAAGTTCTACACGTACCGGATAGCTGGCTATCATTTTTGCCTTAAGTATAGTAGCCACCTGGGATGCTGAATTAGCTTAAACCAGGAGTGTGTTGTTGCAAGATCTTGTACGTGCTTTGACTGGGGCAGCTATTTTATCAAAACCCTTTCGTATAATAAATGGATTCTCGGATGTAAATTTTTTTCCTTCTTCAGTTCTGGTTATGGGTGTATTGTTTATTTGTCAGCATGATGCGGTCCATAAATGGTGCATTGGCATGGCAACAGGAACTTTTCCAACAAGCCCAGTCGTGAGCCTTTACGCTGAGTCCGCAGAACCTCCTCTGCAATATCGGCGTGAGATTCTCTTGGCAAATTATGGTTGTGCACTTATATGTATGCCTAGGCACCCCACATTCACTTCTTTTTTCACCACTACGCTAAGAGAACGGCATAGAAAAAGCACCCTTAGTCCTAAGCCAGCCAGTTTTCGTTTCCAGGAGCATCTAGAGAAGTTTGGAATTGAAGTGCCAAAGATGTTTCCCAAGGGTGAGAAGCTCTACCGCCCTTGGTTACCTGGTGTGCCCCATGTAGATCTTGGGTCGTACACCAAAAGTCCACGATGCCTATTTCAAGTATCCACACTTGGTTTTCAGAATTTTTGTCAGGCTATTGTGACCGATGTTTTATCTACACCAATGGATCCAAGAGCACCAGCAATGTTGGATATGCTTATGTTCATGGAACCGAATCACATAGATTCGGTTTTCATAATAGCACTTCCATTTATATTGCAGAGCTGCAGGCAAAAATCGAGCAGTTTTATGTGTGTGCCATCATAAATTAGGTGACTGCCTGATTTTGAGTGATTCTCTTAGTACACTTCAGAACCTTTGTGAGCTGTACAACTCCCATCCTATTGTACAACATATCCAGGATGCCTCCCATGTTTTACATGCTTCCTGGTCACGTAGGTTTGCCGGGGAATGAAATTGTGGATTTGGCAGTGAAGGCAACAGCCACAAATCCCACTACTACTATCTCTCACGTTACTTCAGAAGACTTTAGGCTTGAAGTGCGGAAAGCAGTGCTGTCATGCTGGCACAAAGAGTGGTCAACTCTCCGCGGTAATAAGCTTAGAGAAGTGAAAGTACTTCCGATAAACTGGGTAACTTCCTCTCGCATATCTCGTCGCGAGGAGGTTAACTTGGCTCGGTTGTGAATTGGTCACTGCAATTTTTTGCATTGTTACCTATTTAAACAGGACCCTGCTCCTCTTTGTCCACTGTGCGGCAACCCATTGTCAGTCCGTCAGGTGCTGCTGTGCTTTTCCCTGGCGCACCTTCAAGACTCCCTGCCACTGCC
Source organism: Tenodera sinensis (assembly GCA_030765045.1). NCBI lineage: Eukaryota > Metazoa > Arthropoda > Insecta > Mantodea > Mantidae > Tenodera > Tenodera sinensis. The sequence goes on along the minus strand of CM060961.1, from coordinate 166,144,051 downwards.
TGCCAGACTTGCATAGTTCCTGGCGGACGATAAGCAAGTAGTCGAAGTTTTTTTTAAAGTTTTAGGAGAGTTCAACATTCGCTTGAGAATTTGAAACTTTTGATATCTCATTTTTATACTCTTTTGATATATTTGCCATTTTGTTTTAGTTCTGCCTTCTGCCTGTGTGTTTTATATATTTATGTACATTTATTTTCCATTTACTGGCATGGGCGTCGGCAGACCTTTTTCCAAAGGGGGGGGGGGCACGTGTTGGAAGTTTGCAATCAAACAATATTAATTCATTATTTTGTTGTCAAAAGTTATTCTATTGGTTGTGGATAACCATATTTATTTGTGCTAAACCACAATTGTTCTTTACATGGAATTAATATAATAGTCAGCAATTGATTGCACATTAAGTTCATTAGCTTCTAAGGGGGGCTGCAGCTCCCCCTTCGCGACATCCATGTTTACTGGTCATTTTATTTTTTATTAAGGTTACATCTGGCTTTTGGCATGAACTGTATTTTAAGGGTGGTGATACCAAACAAAGAGGAAAAGCCAGAATTAAGACAGTTATAAAAGGGTTGAAAAGTATGAAGTTTAGATATATAAAGTTTCAAATCCTCACGTGCACATCTATCTTTGCTAAAAACTTGAAAACTCTCTTGACCACTTGTTTATTGTTGACAGGATCTCTGCAAGTCTGAATGGCAGTTGCAGAGTCTCAAAGGGGGAAGGACGACTACAAGGCTTGACTACTTCTAATATAATCACTTTAGTTACATATATTTTATCTTTTATTTTTTTATTTTTTTTTTTTGCAGTGGTGTTTTCCATGAGATAAAATAAATTTTGTCCCCAAGTGTTCCCCACTCATCATAGAGGCCACTAAGTAGTCATTTCATTGGGATCACAGGGCTACATAGGGGATATAGCAGACTCACCATCCCACTTATCCTGGAGTCAGTGGTGTAGCTAAGGTTTTGGGGCCCCCCTACAAATAAATGTTGGTGATCCTACTTACTAACAAAGCTTAAGACTGGAGAGATTAAAATATTACATATTTATCTTCCTTTCATAGAAGTTTAAAAACAGTGTTGTTATAATTATTATTTATTTATTTATGCCAACAAACTTACTGTTGGTGTTTTTAAACACACAAGCCGTGTGTGGGCAATGTTTGAGAGGTAGAACTGGAACTGTGGCATTGAATTTTTAAGTTCCAGTTCTACCTCTCAAAGTGTTGTTATAATTAATTTAATTTAAAAGGAAAGTTAATCTTCGACACGCGTTCTGGAACATTATGTTGTAAGTGTTGTTTAATGTTATTAATTGACTCACCTGTTAAATTAAATTAAATATTACATATTTACTCACACAGAATAACATGAAAGTGAAATAAACAAATCTAATGATAGTCTTTTTGGAACAAACAACCTAGTGAATTGTTAAAATAACAATTTTCCTAAATAAACACATAATGCACATAGGTGAAACAAAATTGTTGCCTGCAATATTCTGGGTAACTCAGGTATTAATTTAAGCAAACTTCTATTTATAGCACCTCAGATAAAGTTCAGAAGCAATAACACAACTGGTTAGAACAACAATACAGAATGATTTATGTTTATACCTTAGGACCAAATTCTAAAATAATCCTATTGGCCAATTTTCACATAGGTACAGTTGTACATACTGTGTAATTTGTTCGGCTTTTATAATGACCATATTCAATAAAATGCTGTGCTTTAATGAATTTCTCTATATGATTGTGAATGCTTTTAAGAGCATATGCACTTGGAGGTAGGCTTGTTTCACACTTTTAAGCAAGAAAGAGTAGGAAATGCTTACATGGTACAGTTCCATTGCCAGTATGTCATCAGTTATCTGCATCTGTCCCAGTTATTTTCCATGGTAGAATTGAATATAAAATGTCCCTTTTAAGAGAACTACTAAAGAAAGTCTGGGGGGCCCTAAAGATTTGGCCACCCTGTGCTGCAGGGATGTTATTTATGCCACTGCCTGGAGTTGAATGAAATACAGCAGACACCAAATTGGTGTATTGCAGATGCATATTTCATCTGAAAACAGAACAAACCAGGATCAGATAGGCATCCCTTAACCAACGATGATATTCCTTTCTACTGACATGGGCCTCCATGCATGGGAAGTTGGAGGACGTTAAAAAAAAAAAAAAAAAAATTCCTTGCCACGGTCATGGGTCTCCATGACAGGGTGGCTTGGGATCCTGGGTGTGCCAAACCTGTACATGCAGTTGGAGGCCCTTGGGGGTTGGGGGTTGTATTGGGAATGTGCACCCTCCCTTAAAAAAGAACAAAATAGATTCAGACCTGCATCCCTCCAGCACCTAGGATATGCCTTTCAACTGACACAGTCTCCACAGCCTTCACCTGTGTGGGCATTTTGACTGATTCCATCACTACCAGGAGGAACCCGCATCAAGGAAGCCAGGGTGGCTTGGGACCCTGGGTGCACAAAACCTGCATCTACAGTTGTAGGTCCCTGTACGGATTTTATTTTCACCTAACATAACTTACTACACAATTATTTATGTTTTGTGGTTACTGCATTTAGCAGGAGACATTTTATTGTTCAGAATAGTTCTTGCTCTAGAATAGTTCTTGCTCTCTCTTTTAAATATAAATTGAAAGAAAGAATCCAAACATTTACAGAAAGAAATATTTTATTGCTTTAATTGAACCTTTTCTATTTTCTGTAAGAAGTTTGCAAAACAATAAAACATTAGAGGATTAACATGAGGTTGAAGTTGTAGGTAACTCCAGAGGGTACTATAATTCATCAATGCACGCCTCTGCTAGTTGCTAAATTGTCCAATTTAATTACATTAAAATTAAACTTAATGTTAAGCCCACTTACTCAAAAGTGCTCTTCATTCTAAATGACTTTATTACAACTGGTAAATTGTAAGATGTAGATAAAATCTTACTGCACAAAAATGCAGATCTTGTTTAAGCAACCAATTGTTTAAGTAATTAATGTTTTTGTGGAGTAAGCCATTGCCGAAATATTTCTTGTTATTACCTAAATGGCACAATGTAATACAGTGTAACATATCTTTGTTATATCTCTCATGTCTTGTTAGAGGATTAACATTAAGTTGAAGTTGTAACTCCAGAGAGTACTATAATTAAACAATGCATGCCTCTGCTAGTTGCTAAATTGTCCAGTTTAATTACATTAAAATTAAACTTAATGTTAAGCCCACTTATTCAAAAGTTCTCTTCATTCTAAATGACTTTATTATAACTGGTAAATTGTAATAGGTAGACAAAATCTTACTGCACAAAAATGCAGATCTTGTTTAAGCAACCAATTGTTTAAGTAATTAATTTTTTTGTGGAGTAAACCATTGCCGAAATATTTCTTGTTATTACCTAAATGGCACAATGTAATACAGTGTAACATATCTTTGTTATATATCTCATGTCTTGTTACATGAACATAATAGCTATTTTGGCTAGAGTTCATTATTTTCAGATTTACACACCTTTAGAACTGCATGAAAGCTCGGAATAACATTTTAATAAGGGGATAATTACGAGAGTGAGTCAAATGGAAACAGGAAAACTGTTACAGAAAATCTAGAACTTCTCCTATGATGATCAGACCCAGTATGCATGCATGTGGGCCCTCCTTCCATCAATTGGCATTGGTGCCGTGACCCCATGTGACCCAGCAGTGTGATACGGGAGTTTCAAATGTGGCGGCCTCTCTGTTGGAGTGCACCAAAGAAGAGCAGCATGGAGTGATCCGTTTCCTACATAGTAAAGGCATGAAACCAATAGAAATCCATTGATACATGTTGGCACAGTATGGGGTTGGATATTTATCACAGACTCAGCTGCACAAATGGTGTAAGAAGTTCATCAGCGGCACAAGAAGTTTGATGGACGTCCCGAGGCTAGGCCAGCCACATCATGTTGTGACAGCTGAGACGATTACAGCGATGGAGGAGATGATTTTGTAGCACAGACGGGTCCCATAGTGGAACATTACACGGAAAAGGGCAAGACAGTGACCAGTGCCACCTATAGTGAATTGATGCATCACATTCTGAAACCTGTTATATGCACTAAGCGCTGTGGACTCCACTTAACAGGCATTCTCACCCAGCATGACAACACACAACCTCATACGGCTTGTGCGACCTTGGCAACTATAAGGAACTTACATCTAGAGTGCCTCCCCCATCCTCCTTACTCCACGACCTTTCGTCCTCTGATTTCCACATCTTTGGCCTATTAAAGGACTCCTTAGGTAGCAACTAGTTTGTGACCAACACAGAGGTGAAAAAGGCGGTGCATGAGTGGCTATGTGCACAGTCAAAAGATTTTTTTCCCCCGAGGTATACATGCCCTCCAAACTTGGTGGCGGAAATGTATCGAAAAGCAGGGGGACTGTACTGAAAAATAGTGTACTTGTTTCAACTATGTCTGTAATGAAGGAGCTGTAAAAAATATTTCTGGTTTTCATTGACTCACCCTCGTATATTATGATTAACAACAAGAATCTCTTTTATCTTTTTATCTTTCCACACGCACCTACATGTAGCAGATAGAGGAAATGCTGTATTCCAACCAAAAATTGAATATTGAGATCCCACTGTAAAAATACATTTTGAGGTTTTCTGAAACCATACAAACAATTAAAAACAAAATGTGAGAGGCAGAGGGAGAGAGAACAGGAGACGGGGCTGGATTATATAGAATCATGAAATTTCATATATGAGGATATTGTTTAAGCATGCCAGGCTAACATTTTTAAGAAAATTTACCCACCTCAAACTACTCCTTATGTTGAAAAATTCTGGTATTTTTCATTATCTCAAGAGTGGATAGTGATTTTATTTAGAATACCACAGTTAAAGATATTCACATGACTCATAAAATGCATATTATCTTTAATTTTCTTCGAATAGTCTTTTCATTCTAAATACATGGTCTATATTATTTATTTATGCCAACAAACTTACTGTTCATGTTTTTAAACACACAAGCCATGTGTGGGCAATGTTTGAGAGGTAGAACTGGAACTTAAAAATCCAATGCCACGGCTGAGATTTGAACCACAGACCTTCCGCCTACAAGACGGGTGCTCTAACCATTGAGCTACTGTGACAAACTGCCAGAATGGCATTGAATTCTCAAACCAGTTCGTATTTTTCCTGGTAAACCACAAAGGCAGTCTCACATCAGAGACAATTACCCCAATGGTGACTTACTATTGCAAGTACTTTATGTCCCAGGATTAAATAACCTTCAGATGGTAATTATTATTTATTTATGCCAACAAACTTACTGTTGGTGTTTTTAAACACACAAGCCGTGTGTGGGCAATGTTTGAGAGGTAGAACTGGTTCAAATCCCAGCTGTGGCATTGAATTTTTAAGTTCCAGTTCTACCTCTCAAACATGGTCTATATCTTGTGTAAGTGTGAACCATAACCAATAGATAATTCTTAACACACAAGAATGCAGAAGTTATTGAAATAGATATACAATTTATGTCATTACTTTTTCTGTAGTATAGTTACTTCAAAACTTTTCATTGTTATATCTAGCTTATATTTAACTATCATGTGGCAGAAAGTATCTTATGACAGTCTTCGTCTTTCCCACAAGGGTTTGTTAGTAATAAAAACTGATTTAAGAGCTGTAATCAGTTATGTTTTGTTTGCAGTAGCTTGCAAGTAACAAAATCCATATTGCTTAATTTGAAATAATTTTTAGTCATAAATTTATCCTGATTAATGTAATGTGAAAAATATGAATGAATTTATAACATACAGGGAAACACAAAGCTCTACGAGTATTACACATCAGGTATTTTTATATGGCTTCCTATTTAACTTCTATATGCTAAGAACTTCTGGATGTTAATGGCTAATGTTGATTTTTTTAATACTTTTTTATTCCTTTTAGTGAAAGTACGAAAATTTTCCTTACAGATATTTTCACACTGTACACAAGTTATTGTAATGAACATTTACCATAACATTTGCACCTTGTTGTTTCTCAACATAAATTTACATTACAACAATATAATCTCATTTATTCTGTCCAATTAAATACATTCTTGGCATTTAATACAAATTATACAAATAGCTTCAGATCAGTAATGCAATACTTCAATTCTTTTTAAATTGCTCATAAAAACTACCAAGCCTTAATGCAACAATTAAGTACCTGTTTAGACCTATCAACATAAACAAACAAGTATTTCAAAAGGTAAGGCGAACATCTTTATGGTTTACTAAAACACTTTAGACTAAAATATCTGTGTTGCAATTATCATATTGTCTTTTTCCTTTGTTAAACTTCTTGATGCTTCCAAACATATCCTTAGAATGATAATAATCTAACTAAAGAGGCTACTTCAAATGTTACTATTAATTATTGCACATCCTATGTTCTTCCTCCATCCTCAAAAAATCTGGAATGATATGCTTCACTGAAATACATCTTATACTGGAAAGTTTTCTGTGTTGTGTTCCTAAAAATTTAAGTTGTCAATTGTTCTGTAATGCTAACACTTGCACAGCAATAAGAAAAATGTCCTTCTCAGCATTTAGTTTTCAACAAACAGAAAATGATGTGGCAATCCTTAATATTCCATATTTTATAGTGTTAAAGTGAAGCAGGTGTACACTGCTTCATAGTTGGAATAATCTTGATGACATATTGCAACTAAGACATTTACAATGAACCTTAATAAAATTATATACAAGTCATTAATGATATTTATATGGAACCTGGGGCATCACTAGCAATACTATCCAGTTCATCACTATCACAGTTACTTGAAGCTCCTCCACTTCCTGGCATAGCAACTCTTGCATATTCATCTGTATCAATGGATTTGCAGAAGTGGATGGCATACTTCAGCTTTTCACGAAGAACAGCCTGTATCAACATAGATCATTAGTTCAAACATGTATATTATATATAAAGAGGAGGAAGGTAGTTGTGAAAGGTAAGATAGCCTTGGCAGGATTAAAAATATGCAATTACAAATTGGAAATGTCAACAAAATGGATGGAAAGAATTTATGAGGCTTTGACAGAAGCAAAAATGTAATATGTCACAGAAATCTGGTGAGGGAGAGGTAGGGGCACCTCAGAAATAAGTAACAAAGTAGACCACATTTATACATTATTTTGAAAAGAATTATTATGACTATCGAGAGCAGTGCTAGGGGAAGTAGCATTATTAGAAATAGAAAGAGAAGGAGAAAATGAATAATCTTAGAAAGAATCATGAAATTCTAATATACGAGCTGCATCCAGAAAGTAAGTCCCGATGACCGATAAAGAGAACAAAAACATCACTAAGTAAGAAATATTTATTGGAATAATTACATACACTCACTGGCTACTTTTCAACATAGTCAGCACCATTGTTGAGGCATTTATCGTAACAGTGCACCATTAATTGTATGCCCAAGTCATAGGATTCTGCCGCCAATGTCCGCAGCCACGAAGTCACTTCATCTAAATTTATTCAACACATTTCGTGTTTGGCTGTATGGGGTCTTGCATTGTCATGCACAAGCGCAATGCCTCTTGTCAACATTCCACGTCTCATGTTCTGGATTGTCCACCTGAATTTATGCAACGTCTAGCAATATCGATCAGCATTTATGGTTTCCCCTCACGGTAAAAATTCGCACAAGAGGACACCATGTCGATCCCAGAAGACAGTGCACATAATTTTTGTGACAGAGATTGTCTGCTTGAATTTGGTCTTCACAGGTGAACCACTATGCCGCCAATGCATTGATTGTTGTTTTGTCTTTGATGTGGCATGTGCCACCAATGTGTCATCCCCAATGACAATATTGTCGAGAAATTGGTCACCTTCCGCTGCTTATCGCTGTAGGAATGTAAATGCTGCGGCCAGAAATTTGGTTTTGTGTTCATTTGTCAGTTGTCTAGGCACTCATCTTGCACACACTTTGTGAAAACCTAGCCACCAGGAGACAATTTCGTGCAAAAGCGAGTGAAACATCTGAGGAAACTGACAAGAGAGTTCTGAAATTGCAGTGCACCGGTTCTGCACAATTGCTTGCCGCGCACTTTCCAACACTTCTGCGGTCACCAGGGATGGTCGGCCATTACGGTCTTCGCTGTGAATATTGGTTCTTCCTTCCGTGAATTGCCTGCACCATTGTCTTACCATACTGTCACACATTATGTCCTGTCCATACACGTGACACAATTGACAATGGATCTCTACTGGAGATTGCTTTTGGGCATGCAAAAATCGGATGACTGCACGAACCTCGCATTTGGCGGGAGACAATATCGGAGCAACCATTTTCTCCTAGTGCAGAGCAGTAACCATTGCCGTCACAAAACTGAAACTTTACTACAATGTTATCATATACTTTCTCTCTTCTCCTGCACATGCATATTCCTATCTGACTGGTGGTGCCATCTCTGGACGCGATCGGGACATACTTTCTGGATGCACCTCGTATAAGGGGTGATCAGAAACTAAGGTTACAAGGCCAATATTACTGGAGTTTCATCTGTTATAGAGAAATTAACAGTGTGCAGTAATTATAATACATGCAGTTGGTAAGTGTGCAAAGTATCAGCCATCTGCCACCAACAATGCTAGTTGTAGGTAAACACAAATAGCGACTTGTTTGGAAAACTGGTCTTGTGAAGAAATCTGCTCAGTTACTCAATATCTGTGGGCAAAACACATAACCACAGCTGAAATTCACCAGCAGCTAGTACAGATTTATGGAGAGATTGTGGTGTCAGTACAGTTTTATGGAGAGATTGTGGTGTCTCATCAGCATATTGCAGGATGGTCTTGAAAGTTTGTGGCCAGTAGAGAAGTTACCCTGTTTGAAGCAGTTTCACTGGGATTTCATTGATCACCCTCTCTATAGCCCGCACCATGCTCAAAGTGACTTTTACCCTTTTCCTCACTTGAAGGAACACCTAGGGTGCTGATGATTTGCTTCAGACAACAGAAGTTAAATTATTAAAACAATTAAGTGAACCTATAGATTTAATGATTTGGGAAAAAATTTTTATTTTAAAAAACAGGAACCGTGTTATGAACTTTGAACTACCTTCTATAGATTGTATTTATAGATTTTTGTTTTCAGAGATTGGTAATTAAAATGAGCATCAGTATCTATGTTTTTTTTTTTTTTTTTTTTTTTTTTTTATTTATTTATTTATTTATTTATTATTTGAAGTCGCTTCAACATAAAAGTCATATCGCGACTAAACATTGAGGAAAAAAAAGGAGGAAACATATCATGAAGTTTACAATGAGTTATGTTTTTTGTTTTCAGAAAAAAATGAAGATCTGTAGCTTTGGTAACAAATTTGTTTGTATAGCTTTGAGAATGAGTTGGAATCAACTCGAAACTTGAGTCAGTTTTGCAAAAATAACTTGCAACATTACTAAGATAAGTGAAGATTTTAGTTTCTAATTTGTTCTTACTTTAGAACTTTCGTAAGCTCTGCATCTTGGATGTTCCTTATGCCGCTTTTCTGCTCAACCACCCGCCCATCACTCCACAGTTTGCTGATTCGTATAAATGCATTGAAACCTTGTCTTCTCACTGTCCTCCTTCCTTCAATTAGCTTCCTCCTTTGTTCTCTTTGTTCATAAGAAAGAGCCTTGTAAATATATATAAATGCTCCCCTTAGCTTTTTTGTTTCTTTCAATACTTCCGTTACCAATTCTGTATTGCTAAATTTTGCCAATATATTCCTTTGGCCTTCTAATTTCCCAATTCTAAATGCATCCCGCAGTTCGAAACCTCTCATATTTATCCCTAGCCTCTTCATTAACAATTCTCGTATCTCTTGAAATGCTCCAATTCCTTTTCGTTCTTCTATCCCAGAAATTATTAAGTTGTATCTTCTCATGGAGTCTTCCATACTTTCCATTCTTCTTTCCATTTTTTCCATCTTGGTTTTTACCTTCTCCAATTCTTTAGTTTTAATCTCCAACTCTATTTTATCCCGTTTACGCCATTCTTGCTTAAATCTCATTGCCAAACCATTATTTCTTATAACTTCTCCCGTCTGCTTTGCAGCTGCCATGTTACTTTTTCCTCCTTCCAAAGGAGCAACTGTACTGTATGTCCATTCTGCTCCGTTGTTAGTTTTGTACTCTGTACACTATTTAGTAGAATGACTGAATCTGGTTCAATGGATGGAAAAGGTATCAAAGTAAATGGACTAAAATGAAAGGGAAAACTGTGACAGTGAAAATGTTAACAAGAAAAAGAAACAGAGGGATGGGGGAAATTTTAAAGCAAGATTAAAGAAAACGGACCATGAAAGTAAGGGATAACAGATAGAAAGAGATGAGGAACAAGTGGGGATAAGGTCGCAGATTTAGAAAGGGCTCCACAGTGATGAAAAAGGCCAGGGTTTCAAGCATGCTAGGAAGGGCAGTAGGTACATTCAGACAATTTATACATAGGATCATGTAAAACCAAGGCGTGTATTCAATTGAAAAGTTAAACTATTTGGTGCAAATAAATATCCTATCATATCATGTAAAGAGGAAATGTAATAGCAATTTTTGTTTGAACATGTCTCAGAAATTACTCATGAATTTGAATAATTTTTAAATGCTGAATAGTGTAAGTCCTTGTTTCCAATATTGATTATTGCTTTATAAAAATATTTTATTATTTGAAAAGAAAAGTCAACATTAATATGAAATTTTATAAGCATGACTATTTGCATGTCAGTCCTATGATCATCTTCCAATGCAATCTTAATCTTTTTGATTTATTTAATGCTCTTATGTTGGCTGACCTAAATTTTGCCTTAAGAGCATACTTTTTTCTTTTAGTAAACAAATGAGATAGGAATTTTTTATATCAAGCTTTTAGTGATTTATGGATATAATAAGTGTTACATAGCTGCAGATTCATTAATAAAATTGACTAAATAAATAATTCCTCAATGAAATGGGGATATTCTTGGGAACTTGATGGGTGCAGTTGATGTAAGTTGGTGCTGATGTGCACCCTTGGTCATGCAAAATGTCACCAGTGTCTACACATGTACATTCTTCTTCTTCTTTATCAGATTACCCTCCCCGTATGGAGGACTGACATTTTCTTGGACTTACAAACCTGTGCCTGTCAGGGAGCAGACGAACCTATGGACCAGACAGAGTGAAGACCTGGAAGCGGGTGGTCAGCCAAGCACCAGTTGTGAGTGCAAGGAAGAGGATGATATGAAATTCAGGCAAAATGGATGATTGGAAAAGTGACGATGGAGCATTTGATGGAATGAGTGATGAATCTGGGATTGAACCCAGGTTGCCTTGGTGATGGGTGAATGGCATAACTGCTCAGACACGGCACTATCATGTATACTTTGTTCAGGGTCTTTTGAGACAGTGGGAGGGGCAGGTAGGTTGCTCATGTCGGAAGGTCACTTACTCGTTCGGACACACTGTGATAGCAAAATGCACTTATGCAACATTTGCATCCCTTTCAGACTTCTGTTACATTGTTTACATGTTCATTCTTTATTTATTTGTTTATTTATGCATTTAAATGTGATGACTTCAACAGCATTTTCTTATGCTGGGACAATAAATACATTTAATATAAAAACTGGAGTACATGATCATATTTACTTGAACTACATTACTTTTATTCCTTTTTGTAAGTATATAAATATATATCAACACAGCTGGTACTACATATGATCCCCACAAAAAGAACAAAGGAAGGAAATACCAAGCAGAAAAGCAAAACATTATTTACATTGCTATAGATACGTACATTTGCATTTACTCAATCTTAGTATCTTATAGTTTCTATTTCTTTTTCTTCCTCATCCTCCGAAGATGATGAAGAAGCCATAAATCTTACAAAATTCACTAACGGTTTTGTTTTCATTGGATTTCGTCTGTTGAAGCTGTATAGTGCTGAATATCTAGTTTAATGGTTCTTATTACTGTACATATGGGAATGCCAGTTGCAGCCACAGTAAATGTAATCAGTGAGTCATGTTTGCTGTTCCCTTCTTTAAAGTAATTGTACACATCTTGAATAATGTGGCCATCTGCTTATGCACTGGTTTCCCATGTCCTATAGGCGAGGAATTTGCTGTATAAGTGACAGACTGCTGTATAAGTGCCTGCTTCCCATGGCTGCCACATATTTATACAGGTTTAAGAGTTTTGTGCAATGTCTGTTATGCGCCACTACTCATGTCAGAATGACAGCAGCTCTATGGACTTTGGGCTTATTTGAGCATCATTTCACCTATTTCAGTCACTCATGTCCAATGTGACATTACGTAGGAGGACGTTAAAAAAAACAAAAAAAAAAAACAGAGCAAACAAAACATAATGACAGCATAAAACTTGCAACCCTGTCTGGTTTGTTTTGGTTTTGGTTCCTATACACGCGCCGCCCATGTGATGTCCTTATCTCCCCCTTCCACTGTCTCAAAAGACTCTGAACAAAGTATAAATTCTCCTTTACAAAAGTCACTGGTACCTATGACCAAAGTGCAAACATTTGTAACATTTGAGCTGGTTTGGGATGTAAGGCTTCACTTCAATGGCTTCATACCCTGCCTTAATCCCTGGAGCAAGATCTATCCAGTCAACATGTAAGGAATGGGGTACAGGTAGGTACAAATTCAGCTTCATCTTTCCTATGAACTCGATACACAAATGTTAACACCTTGATCTTAAAGATTTAATGAATCTCTCCATTGCACTTATTGCATAGAATTAACAACACGTGGAGTTTCAAGTCCTGCACATCTTTACCCTTATTTGGCTACCATATCTGTTCAAAGTATTCTCAGTCCCTGGGACGGAGAATGTACTTCCAGCATGAGTGAGCCATTTCAAGTTCTAAGGCATAACTTAACTGTACCAAGAATTTTGTCCACAACCTTTTGTATCACAAATGGACTCAGCAATGTGAATAGTTTTCCTTGCTCTGTTTTGTTAATAACCAACTAGTGAGGACCAGTAGACTTTGCCTCTTCCTTTACACTTATCTTCAGTTTTATGTTTTATGTTGGGAGTTCCGTAGAGAAGAATATAATTCTCATCCTCCTGTGCTCCCCACACACCATGGAGCCCTACATGGGGTCATCCCTCTGAGATGACAGGTTTGCACAGGGGATAAAATGGGCTTATCGTCCCACTCACACTGGAGTTCAGTTGAAATCCTAGGCCTGGCAGATTGGCCAAGGATGGCTTAGCCCCTAGCCTTCCATTTAAGTAAAGCAGAAACCAAAGCGGTGTATTGGAAATGGGCACCCTCCCTGAATATAGAAACAACCAGATCCAGGCTCAGACACATCCCTCAAACAAACAGGATGTTCCTTTCCATTGGCATGGGTCTCCATGCATGGCCTACATGTGTTTGGATGTTTTAACTGACCCCAGGGACAATATTTCCAATATTTACCATAGTAGGCCCCTGGGAGACCACTCTGAGGAGAGTAGGATAAGTATTTATGTAGTTTCTCAAATTGTCTTTTACTGTTATTCCTGTGCATAAACCACCTACCATAAGAAATTGCATAGTTTTATTTGCAAGAATAGGCAATACGTTTGGTATTGAATTTTTCAGTATGATTCTACCTTTCTCACATTTTTGTATGCTGTTAAACTTTTACCTGTGTTTTAATTGTATCAATGTCCAGAAAAAGAAGTTTTCAAAATGCTACATGACATGTCTATTTTTCATGGAGAGAGATGAAAAGAGAGGGGAAGGAAGCAGAAAAGAGGTAGTGAGCAAAGCATAATCTCTGCAGTCAAAGCAATTATGCAAGCAGATCTGGGAGTTCAGTTTTTTGCTAAAATCATAACGTATAAACATACAAAGATTACTTTAGTAATCTAAGAGTCTGTGCTGCTTGCCTTATTTTTAGAGAGATGTCTTTGGTGATCATGAACAAACTGAGCTAGATATAAGATGTATTGTTCGTTTTTCGCTGAAGACACTAAAATAAAACTCTTAACTGAGCAACATGAACTGCTATTGATCAATGTTCTCATTTTAATTTAATTTTAGTAAACATGCTGAGATATAACTAATACTAAATATATCATATCCGCTTGATTGAATAACTTGAAATAAATGTGTTATAAGGTAATAATGATAGTACAACTTACTTTGCATGAATATCTTGGCATCTTCAGCAGAAAGAAACATGTGTAACTTTCAGGTAAAAAGTGATCAGGTGGGTTGTATTTGTCCAAAACCTGGAATAATTGAAATATTAAATTACAGGCATTTAATAATATTTAATGTACAGATGATACCTGTATATGACAACACATTGCTAGTTTTATAATAATAAGCATTTAAAAACTGATTTCTTTTCTTGAACATATTTTTGATTTCTTCACCACTTACTTATGGTAAAGGAAGTATGCATTCCACTAAAAATTTTATATCTGGATTTCACCTATGAAATATGCAATATTTCACATGCTATCTTGAACAGCATATCTCAAAAATGAAAAGACAGTACATAACTTAGTGAGACATATTTTAACAACCTCTCTCTGAAAGTTCCTTTCTTGGTTTTGGTGGATCTCAAAATGTGCATGTGTGATGAAATCTTAATATTGAATTTTGGGTGGAATATAATAATTAAACCCCCCAACTATGTGTAGATGGCAGACAAAATCAGCTTGTTACTAATTTATGATATAAAGTAGTGAAATTTGTTTCTGTATTGCATGTCCATACTGCCTGGATTGAAAGCATTTCTGACATTATTTTCTCTATTATGGATATAAGATTAAGTTTTTTAAACTAACAGTATAACAGTTACAGCGAATATGTTGCAATTGTTGTATCTACATTTTTTCTCTCTCCTGTTATATGCATGAAAAAAGCGAAGACTAGATGTTACCTGCAATACAAAATCTCGACCCCTAAAATCAGCTATTGTGCGTGGAAGTCTGGTTCTACCCCAAACAAAGCGGAGGAATAATGAGCGTTCTTGATTGGTAAATTCTTCCATTACTTCCCAGAACCATTGTATCAAAGCAGCATTTGCATCAATTCCTGAAAAAAATAAAGGAAAACAATATATACTACCTATATAATTATACAATGACCATACTCTCTTTTCTCCCTCAGTTTTCTGAGGTTGCACATCCATGCAACTCTTTCAAAACTGATCAACCTGTCTCAGTCATGCAAAAGGACATCTAACTTACCTATCTAGGGTAGTGTTACCATTGTGCCATTTTTCATATTATATGCTTGGATATATTTCAAGCTGTGATATTTTCAAAGGGTCTAATGTTTCTTTCAAGTATAACCAACATTAAATAAATCATAATATGTATATACTCCTATACTGTAGGGTGGGAGAGAGAGGGAGGGGGATGCCTAAAGAAGGACCACTACTTCTTGAAACTTAGTGTTAAGATGCACAGTTCAACTGAGGAAATATACGAGGGTCCTTCAATAAATAACCAAACTAATTTAATTGTATTTAAATAAACTGCCCTGGAGTGCCGTGGCTGCTAGTGGTGGAAAGGTGAATCCTTCCTCTAGCACTGCTGTGAGTGCCAGTCATGCAGAGTGAATCAGTTGGGAGTAAGAGCCCAATACGTGAGGTCATGTTTACTGCACCCACCATGGAACTGAAATTGCAGCAACGCGCATCAATAAAGTTTTGTGTTCTATTAGACAAAACTCCTACAGAAACCTTTGAAATGGAGCAGCAAGCATACAAGGACCAAGCTTTAGGCAAAACACAAGTCTTTGAGTGGTATAAATGTTTCAAAGGGGGTCATGAAGACCTTCAAGATTCACCGCGCCCTGGAAGACCCATAACAGCAAAAACGGAAGTCAACATTGACGTAATTGTGCAAGAAGATCGTCGCATAACAATTTTGAAAGTTGCAGACATAATGCATTTGTCTGTTGGAACTGTAGACGACATAATTCGCAATGATCTTGGCTATCGAAAAGTTTCAGCGAAATGGGTACCACAAGTGCTGAAGGACGAACAGAAGGCTCACCTCATCATGACGTGTCAACAATGGCTCGGAAGGTTACGACAGGAGTCAGACTTTCTGAATAGGGTCATCACTTGTGACGAGAGTTGGTTCCACCATTATGACTCATTAACAAAACGGGAGAGTTCGCAGTGGAAACATTCATCGAGCTCTATGCCTAGGAAAGGAAAAGTTCAGAAAAGTGCAGGAAAGGTCATGCATCTTGTATTCTTTGCCAAACAGGGCATTCTGTATGATCATGTTGCAACTAATCAACACACAGTAAATGCTGCTTACTGTTGTGATGTACTGAAGGGGCCACTGAAGAAAAAAATCGCCGAAAAGCAACCAGATCTCGCAAGGAGAGGATGGATCTTGCATCAGGATAATGCCCCTGCTCATTGAGCTCGTGCAACTCAAGATATCATAGCAGAAATGTGCATTGAGATCATCCCTCATCCATCTTATTCTCCGGATCTAGCACCATGCGATTTTCACCTCTTCCCTAAAGTGAAACAGGAGCTTTGTGGTCGCCATTTTCAAAGTGATAAGGAGTTGAACAATGTTGTCATGGGTATCCTGAACAGACTGTCCAAAAATGGGTTCAATGAGTGTTTCGAACAATGGGTAAATCGTTGGAATAATTGTATTTCATCAGAGGGAGAATACTTCAAAAGTGTGTAGGTAAACGTTAGTGAAATAAAGCCATTATGTGTTAATTAAAAAATTAGTTCGGTTATTTATTGAAGGAGCCTCGTAGGCCATAAGTTAATGTAGATCAAATTCAACTCATAAAAGTGACTAACAAAACATGTGCAAAGTATAATGGATATAATAAAGATGAATATGCACAACACACTGTAAATTATTATATCTAACAAGGAGGCACACACCCTTATCATATGGGAACCCAACCTCAAAATTTGCTTACACTTAGATATCTAAGTAATAGAAATAACATGTAAAACATTATCTAGATAGCGAAGTATCTAAAAAGAAACGTTGCATATGCACATAAAATATGTTTGCCTGGGCTTGTATCTTATATACTAGACCTGAATCTCATTATGAGATAGCCTGCCTTCCTTTCTGTGGTATGCACACAATAATGAAGAACCCGTGAATTGGAGATTGAATAGTGCCCATATTGTTCTCCATGATTTGGTCTCCTTAGCTGGAAAATGCCACGGGAATAACTTAAATTTAGGCCTGGAATGTTTCCTTTACAAATTTCCTTTCCCATTATAATTTCATTTAATGTGTTATAGGCATTTAAGCATTTATAACAATAAAAATTCATGCAGATCAATTAATCCCCGGTGCTAGTGGTGAACAACAACAATCAAAATATGTAAGCAGAAAAGGCAATAAAATGGTTATTAAAAACATAATAAACTTAAAAAAGACATCCCAAAGTCTCATGAGAATAATATATTTAGTCAATATACAGTTTAAAAACGATACAAATTTAATATTTGTATGTGCTTACTGTTGCACTTTATCACAAGGTATTGCTGTAAGTGTTCTAGTGCTAGACATCGCCTTCTATCACCTAGAATGTTTTTCATTACAAAAAAGTACCCGTGTCAACTAATGTGGTAGGTACTTATTGTGACGTCAGGCTCAGCATACAGCGAGGGGAGGACAGGGCTGGGGTGCTTTGTGGTATATACCAGCAAAGCTGTTCAAGGCCAGATGGCCTTGCAGGACTGTTGTGTATGCGTGACTGTTAACAATCAAGATAGCAGAAACAAAGAGGTGTCGAGAACGGTCGCAAGACTTCTAGTCACTTCAGGTACGGGTGTGTGTAGAAATTAAGAAAGGTCCATATGACATCATCCCTAGTATATAAGGAGGCCATAAGAATGAGTTTTTAGAGTTACAGTTACAGACGTGAGTTGACCAGTGCAGTGCAAAACAGCTGTGCGTCTAAGAAGATTCAACGAGCATTACAGTGATTACATCATTGTAATTAGTGTATGAGAATGAAGGAATGAATGAATGAATGAATGAATGAATGAAAGAAAGAAAGAAATGAGGATTGTAGGGGACAAAACCTTGCAGGTCATTAGCGCCTGTCCAAAGTTAAAAAGGGGAAACTAAAAAGATAAAACAGTGGGACCAAAATTACTTAAAACAACCATGCTTAGAAACAAAGAAGCTGATTAAAATGCACCTAAAAGAAATAAAAATATGGACAGTAGCTGTAGAACACGATGTTAAAACAGGGCTCTAATACAGTGGTGTCAATCGTAGCTCTGAGTGGCAATGCCACGGAGAGAGCCAGTCACCATGCCCTGGGCATAGAGGGCCAATCCGTTAGAAACCAGTCCAGTGCAGTTTTCCTTGTGATGCAGGCAATGACTGCGTTCGAGAGCACAGACACGAGTCATTTGGATTTGGATGTTTCGAATGGGAGAAACAATTCCTCTGCAAATTTGTGGGTAGTAGTATTTAGTACCTAATGTGCAACCAGTATCTTGCATTAAAAAAATTCAACATACAAAGACATTATGAACATAGACAAAGTAAATAATGCAGCAGTTCAGCTGGAGCTGACAGAAGTACAATGTACAGACGCACTGATCGAATTCTACCAGAAACTTGACAATAGGCGCTTACTAAATTTGATTCCCAACACAGCAAAAACTACGACATTGTATGGTAGTATCTACCTTTGTCAACAGGGTTTCTCTATAATGAAGATCCTGAAACTCGCCAAAGAAACAGACTCTTGGATAGCAACCAGTCTTAGAATCTGTCTTTGTAATGTTATTGAGCCAAATTTTTAAAAGTGTGAATTCAAAAATATGTGACAAACTGCCAGAATGGCATTAAATTCTCAAACCAGTTCATATTTCTCCTGGTAAACCACAAAGGCAGTCTCATAGCAGCCACCCGGTAAGCGGAAGGCCTGTGGTTCAAATCCCAGTTGTGGCATTGAATTTTTAAGTTCCAGTTCTACCTCTCAAACTGGCCACACACGGCTTGTGTGTTTAAAAACACCAACAGTAAGTTTGTTGGCATAAATAAATAATAATTACCATCTGAAAGTTATTTAATCCTGGGATATAAAGTACTTACAATAGTAAGTCACCATTGGGGTAATTTGTCTCTGATGTGAGACTGCCTTTGTGGTTTACCAGGAGAAATACGAACTGGTTTGAGAATTTAATGCCATTCTGGCAGTTTGTCACAATAGCTCAGTGGTTAGAGCAGCTGCCCGGTAAGCGGAAGGTCTGTGGTTCAAATCCCAGTTGTGGCATTGAATTTTTAGGTTCCAGTTCTACCTCTCAAACTTTGGCCACACAAGGCTTGTGTGTTTAAAAACACCAACAGTAAGTTTGTTGGCATAAATAAATAATAAATATTCTGTTATTTATGTTTAATCAAAATAGCTAAGAATATCCATTTAAAGCATAACAGGATTTCAAAGCTGCCATTTACTATTTGTATAAACATAGATATATCTGATACAAGTTCATATTAAAAGCACTATTATTAATACTGTGTAAATAGTCTCTTGTTTATTTATTCATTCATTTGAAAATTGATTTTGACATTTTTACCTTTGGGATTGAAAAGTAATAAAAACATCTAAGCATCTTTAAGAGGTATGTAAGTGCATAAATGGTGTACTTCACAGTTCGGGAATACTGACCCAAGGGCTAGGGTAGGTTTAATAGTACCCATAATTCAGCCTAATCATCAGAAAGTTGCAACTATTTTAATCAACTTGAATAACTATGTCAAGTAGTTTTCTATTTACGCGCGAGAAGTACTGTTCCCCTTCGTAGATTCAACTTGTATCTGTGTTATGTATCCTTGTAGGCAATTCTGAAGGAAAACATTCATAAGGTATACACACTCCAAGAAAGGTTTTATCTGTGGACCTAACCAACCTGCAAGTAAACAGGAGTCCGGTGATAATGTTTCTAGTGTTGATATGTATTATGCCATGTTTTGCCCGCTGGTTGCAGAACATGCCCAGAACAGCTCTCAACTCCCTATGACCTTGACACCACTGCATAATAGAAGGGTAAAAGGTTAAATCTGAGCAAGCATGTTGCTATGATGAAGAAAGGTTAAAGCACCTTCAACAGCCACTGTGTCATTTGCTAAAATGTTGGGTAGGGCGATACCCAAACCCAGAAGGCTATAGAGAGAGGCTAAAGGCAAACAATCTACTAAAACATATTGTACCATTGCAGTTGCACCACAGTGGGGACAAAGTGGTGTGGGTTCACCACACAACAAATGGTGGTGACTAAAAAAACAATGCCCTATATGCAGACGACACAAAACAACCTCTTCTCTATGGAAGATGTTTTCCAAACACTGGGAAATGGTTTGACTTCTCGTAGTTCATTTCCCTGAATGGTAGACCATTCAGTTTGGTTTGGTTTGATTTTATGGGTTTAGGGGCACTCAACTTCTAGGTCATCAGCGCCCTTAAAAGAGTCATGGCAATAGCCAGATATACATTTCACTCAAAAAATAAAAATACTAGCAACAAAGAAAATATACACATAAACGTAAAAAACAGTGGCAATAGCCATCTAAAATTTTAAATCCTCAAACTCATATTACACTCTGCTAAAAACTTAAAAACTCTATCAACTGCTGTTTTGTCGTCCGCTAAGACCTCTGCAAGTCTGGTAGGCAGGTGTAGAAAATCTCAAAGGTGCGCTAGAGAGGAACACTCTAGCAGCACATGATGGACTGACAAAAGGTTGTCACACAGTGGACATAGAGGGGCAGGGTCCTGTTTAAATAGGTAACCATGCGAAAAATTGCAGTGGCCAATTTGCAAACGAGCAAAGTTAACCTCATTGCACCGAGATATGCGAGAGGAAGTTACCCAGTTTATCGGAAGTGCCGTAACCTCTTTAAGTTTATTACCACAGAGAGCCAACCACTCCTGGAAGAGGAAATATGAGAAAGGAAAATAGAAATATGTGCATTTTGCCCAGGAAATAAACAACTGAACAAAACTTCAGCTGTTTAAGTTCTTAGCCATATATTTACCTTTATAAGTAGCCACAGATTTGAGTAGGGCTAATGGTATATCAGGTGAACCGCATACCATTGTTTCCAATTCATAACCACTGAATAGGGAGAGTAATGGGACTGGTATTACTTTTGCCATTCCTTCTCTCACTGCAGCCACTTGGTCATCAAATTCATGTAACCTGCAACAGTGCAAAAGCTCTTATGACTGGTGCACAGATTTATTGGTATTAAAATTATAAACATATGTAGGCAAACCCTTAACTAACACAAAAACAGGCGTAAGAGGTGGAATCAGGACTGAAAAATTCAATGCCAGAGCCAGGAGTTGAACCACAGATCTACTGCTCACATGTGGCTGCTCAAACCACTAAAACCATGGCCACCTTGCCAGTATGACAAATTTTCCAACCGACTCATACTTTTCCCAGTATCTCACTTCAGAGTGAATCTCACTTCAGAGATAAATACTCCAAGGGCGACTTACAGTCGTAAATACTTTATGTTCTCTGTTTAAGTGACCTCTGCATTAAAAAAAAAACAGGTATTTAAAAAAGCACTAAAAATACAAGAACAATATGCACTTCAAAAGTAAACACAATTTGATTAATATCCACCCTAAACTTTAAGCAACAGCACAAAGAAATGAACATAAAAACTTCAGAGCAATTTGTTCCTCTATTAGTTTATCTACTTACTCTTCTCCAGATTAAAATTCCCATCACAATAGATTATTAGGTGTTTCTCAATTTTGGTCATAAAGCCATATCAAATATCACAGTGTAAATTGTAGTATACAAATTCTGGATTGTGCAACACAACTGTGGTGATTTCATCCAGAACATAAACTGCCAAGCAGTAGCCTCAATGTGAGGGTAAAGCACTCCGTAGCTAATTGGTCATCCTTAATCTTGAAGAGAGACGGAGAGGGGCAGAGAGAGAGACAGTAGTAGTAGTGTGGTTTTAGGGCGCTCGACTGCTAAGGTTATTAGCACCCAAGTAAAACTAAAAGCTTAAAAAAAAAAAATTGTTAAAAAGAAACAAACTAACAAGGCTAAAAACTAAACCAATAAAACCTTAAAAAGTCATCAATAAGTGCCAGCAAATGCAGAGTAGAGCAAAGCACGGAAACAGTTACATACATTAATAAAAACGACTCGCATCAACAACTGAACGTAATGGGCTGGATAAAAGATCAATGAACGAGTCAGATTCGTGCGCACATTCCACTTAAACAAATAAAACGTAAACACGCTCTACTGCACAGGAATTGTCTGCCAGAACCTCAGCCAGGGTGCATGGCAGGCCTAATGAATCGCGGAGATATGTTAAAAGCTGGCATTGAACTAAAATATGCCGCACTGTCAGAGGTTCATTACAGTGAACACAGAGCGGTGCAGCATCAGATGATAAAAGGTGACCATGGCTAAAACGGCAGTGCCCGATACGCATTCTGGCTAAAAACACTTCCCTGCGGCGAGAGGCGCGCAAGGAAGTCCTCCAGGCAACAGGGAGGGGTTTGACCTCCCGAAGTTTGTTACCCTCAAGGCCATGCCAAGCATCTCTCCACCGGGAGAGAATGGCATGACGTAAAACTATGCTAAAATCAACTGAGGGAACACAAGAGCTAAAGTGCCTGGGAGCTAAAACTGCTGCCTTAGCAGCAGCATCGGCAGCCTTGTTACCTTACAGGCCCACGCGTCCAGGTACCCACACAAACGAAACGCAAGTGGTGAGGGTGTGAAGGCAGTCCTGGATACGCTGTACCAGGGGATGTTATAGTACAGTGTCCGTAGACTCTCAAGGGCACTCAAAGAATCTGAGCAAATAACCCAGTTCTGTAATGCTTGCCGACGAATATATAAAAGCGCTTGGTATATACTAAAAAGCTCTGCTGTAAAAATCGAGCACTGCAATAAAAGACGAAAGCTAAAACTCTGGCAACCGTGAATAAAAGCACAACCTACACCTCGATCGTCCTTCGAGCCGTCAGTGTATACAAAACTACAGGAATATCTGTGCCTGAATATCTAAAAAGGCAGAACGAAGGACGAAATCTGGCGTTGATGACTACGACATTGACAACAAACCCAGGTTGACATGGGTCTCGCGACGGAGCCATGGGGGAAATCTTGTTTCGCCCTGCGGCAATGCCGCGGGTAAATCGATGCCCAATAACCGAAGCAGTGAACGAAATCGAACGCCAGGAGGAAGTAGGGCTAGGGAGCTCGTTAAGTATTGCAGGTCCAAGTTGTCATCATAAAATAAACGAAAGGATGGGTGTTCAGGCAGACTAGAAAGTCTGCAAGCGTAGCTGCAGAGAAGAACGTCGCGCCGATAACTAAGCGGAGGTTCAGCAGCTTCCGCACACAAGCTAAGAACCGGGCTCGTGGGAAATGCGTCAATACTCAATCGGATGCCACGGTGGTGTATAGCGTTGAGGCGATTTAAAACCGACCGTCGAGCCGAGGAATACACGACACAGCCGTAGTCAAGTTTCGATCGGACCAGTGAACGGCATAGTCGTAAAAGAATGGTCCGATCAGCTCCCCAGGATGTGTCACTTCAAACCCGTAAAACATTAAGAGAACGTTCACACCGTGCCTTTAAATGTGAGATATGGGAAGACCAACTAAGTTTCCTATAAAAAATCAATCCCAAAAATTTTGTCTCGTCTGCGAAGGGAAGTGCATCTGGGCAAGAAGTTAACGCAGACAGTTTTCTCAGCGGAGAACTTAGAGCCGTTTTCGACACTCCAAGTGTACAAGCGGTCAAGTCACAATTGGAGGCGGCGTTGTAAGAGAGAAGTCCACCGAGTACTGCAATAAATGGCGAAGTCGTCCACGAATAACGATGAGGAAACGCCCGATGGGACGCACTCCACAATGGGATTGATTGCAATGGCAAACAATGTGACACTGAGTACCGAGCCCTGCGGTACCCCGTTCGTTTGAGTAAAAACACGAGATAAAACCGACCCCACACGCACTCGAAAGACTCTATCGCGCATAAACTCCCGAATAAAAAGAGGTATTCGACCGCGGATGCCCCATTGACGAAGGGTACGAAGAATTCCGTACCTTCAGCACGTGTCATACGCTTTCTCCAAGTCAAAAAAGACAGCCGTCGTTTGGCTCTTCCTCAGAAAAACGTTCATAAGGTATGTGGATAAAGACACTAAGTGGTCGTCCGTTGAACGGAATCGGCGAAAACCGCACTGAACATTTGACAAAAAATTATGAGATTCAAGCCACCATGTCAGTCGCCCGATGATCATGCGCTCCATCACCTTGCAGATGCAACTGGTGAGAGAGATCGGGCGATAGCTGGAAGGGTAGTTGGCAATCCTTCCCAGGCTTCAAAATCGGGACAATGGTGGCCTCGCGCCAAGCGGATGGAAATGTTGCTGTGCGCCATATACGGTTATACACGTGTAAGAGAAAGAGTTTACCAGCCGAAGACAGGTGCCGTAGCATTAAGACATGGACACCATCCGGCCCAGGAGCGGAGGGTTTGGAGAAAGCCAGGGCCCGCTCCAACTCCTGCATGGTGAAAAAGGCGTTATAACACACCGCGTTTGATGAGTTAAAAGAAAGGTTGTGCGACTCAGTGCCATGCTTGATGCGTATAAAATTCGGGTGGTAATGCGATGAGCCTGAAATACCAGCAAAAGCGTTGCCCAGAGTGTCAGCAACAGCTCTAGGGCAAACAATGGAGGTATTATTGAGCAGGAGACCGTGAACGGCAAACGGCGAAGCTTTGTCGGCCACGCGACGGAGCTTATCCCAAACGATAGATGAAGGTGTAAATTTATTAAAGGACTCCACAAAACGGAGCCAGGATGCCCTCTTACTGGCCTGTATGACGCGACGAGCCCTGGCGCGCGATTGCTTAAATGCGACCAGATTGTCAAAGGTAGGGTGACGCCGAAACACGCGTAGCGCCGACCGCCGCGCACGGACGGCCGTTCGGCATTCATTGGTCCACCAAGGGACCGCTACACGTCGTGGATGGCCTGACGATCGAGGTATTGCGCGTTCGGTAGCGCTAAGAACGACGGATGTGAAGTAAGCCACCATCTGGTCTACATCGTCGAACAAGCGGTGGTCAAAAACAGCTAAGCGGGTATATAGATTCCAATCCGCGCTGTTTAGACGCCAGTGAGGTACACGTGGCCAGGGCGCGTGGTGAGAGAGCAAGCTGATAACACATGGAAAGTGGTCGCTAGAGAAGGTGTCTGAGACGACACGACACTCCACTCCAAACGAGGTGCAAGCTGAGCTGAACGGACGGATAAATGCAGGTGGGAAAGGGTGTCAGTGGAGTCGGAAACAAAAGTAGGTTCACCAGTGTTCAGTAGTGAAAGAGAGTTCTCTGTGAAGAAAACGGCTAAGAGTGTTCCCTTGCGCAAGCCCTTGAAGTCTCCCAAGAGAAGGAACGGCGTTGGGAGCTGGGACACTAGATGGGAGAGATCCGCAATTGCGAAGGGAGAACAAGGAGGTAAATAGAGGGAACAGAGAGTAAACGAAAAACCGGGTAAGCTCAGGGTAACAGCAACAGCTTGCAATGGAGTGGTAAGAAGCATAGACTGGTAAAATACGTCGTCTCGAATGAGGAGCATGACACCTCCATGAGCAGGGGTACCAGGTTCTGGTGGGAGGTCAAACCGCACCGGACTATACCCTGGAAGAAGTCCTGCTGGTGAAGCTTGGTCTCCTGCAAACATAAAATACGAGGAGAAAGTGAGTTAATAAGTACTTGCAAATCCACCCTATGAGCGCGTATACCACGTGTATTCCACTGAATGATGGACATCCTGGGACAAGGGGGATAAGCTGTCGATTAGGTTCACTTGACCGGCGGCTATCGCTTCAACTTGCCCTTTGAGTTGCGCGGAGGGCTTGAGCTTTTTGGAGCAGTTGATTCATGCTCCATAGGCTCCCCTAGGGGAAGAGAGTCAATGTCATTGGCTACTGTAGACAGAGCAACATAACGGTTCCCTAGCAACACAGGTAGAGGAGAATCTCGCTTAACGCGACTGTGCCCTCTACCATCTTGAGATAGGGATCGCCTTGGAGGTGACGGAGAAGTGGCCGTGAAGACACACTTTCCGCTGGAAGAGGTCGTAGATTCCTTAAGAAAATCTGTACGCTTGGGTTGACTTTTGAATTTCCGGTTGTCGCTAGTAAGAGTGAGAGTCTGGGATCTGTTTGGATTGGATTTGGTTTAAGGGCGCTCAACTTCTAGGTCATCAGCGCCCTTAACAGACTCATGGCAATAGCCAGATATAAATTTCACTCAAAAAATAAAAATACTAGCAACAAGAAAAATATACAAAGGTAAAAAGCAGTGGCAATAGCCAGATATGAAACAAGGTGATAAATATGTCCAAAATCAGAAACAGATAATTAAAAATTTTTAAATCCTCAAATTTATATTGCACTACGCTAAAAAATTAAAAACTCTATCAACCGCTGTTTTGTCGTCCGCTAGGACCTCTGCAAGTCTGGCAGGCAGCTGCAGAGAATCCCGAAGGTGCGCTAGAGAGTAACACTCTAGGAGCACGTGGCGAACCGACAAAACGTTGTCACACAGCGGACATAGAGGCGCAGGGTCCCTTTTAAATAGGTAACCGTGTGAAAAATTGCAGTGCCCTATTCTTAATCGAGCCAAACTAACCTCCTCGCGACGAGATGTGCGACAGGAAGTTACCCAGTTTATCGGAAGTTCTTTCACTTCTCTAAGCTTATTACCGCGGAGAGCTGACCACTCGTCGTGCCAGGACGACAGCACCGCTCTCCGCACTTCAAGCCTAAAGTCTTCCGAAGTAACACGTGAGATGATAATTCTGGGTTCTGTAGTTGCCGTCTTTGCTGCTAAATCTGCCATTTCATTCCCAGGCAAACCTACGTGACCAGGAATCCATGCACACACCACGTCAACGCCAGAAGCGTGTAAAACATGGAGGGCATCCTGGATACGTTGTACAATAGGGTGGGGGTTGTACAACTGACAAAGGCTCTGCAGTGCACTAAGGGAATCGCTCAAAATCAGGCAGTCACCTAATTTACGACGGCGAACATACAAAACGGCTCGATAAATTGCATAAAGCTCTGCAGTAAAAATGGAAGTGCTATTTGGAAAACCGAATGTATATGGTTCGGTTCCATAAACATAAGCACATCCAACACCGTTGGTGTTCTTTGATCCATCGGTGTAAATATATCTGCGGTCAGAGTAACCTGACAAAAATTCTAAGAAACACGTGCGGATACTTGAAATAGGCATCATGGACTTCTGGTGTATGGTCATCCCAAGATCTACATGGGGCGTACCAGATAGCCAAGGGGGGTAAAGTCTCTCGCCCTTGGCGAACATCACAGGCAGTTCCACTCCAAGCTTCACTAGGAGCTCTTGGAAACGGAACCCCGCAGGCTTTGGATTAAGGGTGATATTTCTATATCGTTCTCTTAGCGTGGTGGTGAAAAAAGAGGCGAACGTTGGGTGCTTAGACATACATCTAAGCGCACAACCATAATTTGCCAAGAGAATCTCACGCCGATATTGCAGAGGAGGTTCTGCGGACTCGGCGTAAAGGCTCACCACTGGGCTTGTTGGAAAAGCTCCTGTTGCAATGCGGATGCCCCTATTATGGACCACGTCTAATCTTCTCAGCACAGATGGTCGTGCTGGTGAATAAATAATAGACCCATAGTCTAGCTTGGAGCGGACCAATGTCTGGGATCTGGCGGCATTAGAAGCTGGTAATGTAATACGAGGCGGAACAACGGAACAGCAGAGGGGGAGAGGGAGGGGGGGGGGGGGGGGGAGAGAGGTGATGAGCACCCTTAAAACAATTCATGGGAAAAGCCAGATACAAACTTCAATCAACTATTATATGACTAGTAGAAAGGAAAATAAATATACATAAATACACAAAAAAGAGGGGCAAAAGCCAGAATTAAAACATAAGTGATAAAGATGTCAAAAGAGTATAAAAAATAAATATCTGAAGTTCAAATTCTCAACTTCATGTTACTCTCTACTAAAAGCTTAAAAACCCTTTTGACTGCTTGTTTGTCATCCGCCATGACCTCTGCAAGTCTAGCATGCTGCGGCTGTGAGTCACAAAGGTGCGCTGGTGCACTAGAGAGGAACACTCTAGCAGAACATGACAGATTGACAAAAGAGAGAGAGGGAGATGTAGATTTAAGGGCACTCAACTACATGGTCATCAGTGCCCTTAAAAAAAAATTTATGGCAAAAGCCACATATAAACTTCAATAAGAAATAAAATTACTAGAAAAAAGGGAAATAAATACACATAAATATACAAAACAGGCTGGCAAAAGCGAGATTTAAAACAAAGTCATAAAGATGTCAAAGGAGTATTAAAACTAGATATCTCAAGTTTCAAATCCTCAAACTCGTGTTACTCTCCCTAAAAAACTTAAAAACCATTTGACTGCTTGTTTGTCATCCGCCAAGACCTCTGCTAGTCTCGCAGGCAGCTGCAGAGAGTCACGAAGGTGCGCTAGAGAGGAACACTAGCAGCATATGACGGACTGGCAAAAGGTTGTCAACCGTGCACAAGGAGGAGCAGGTTCTCATCTAAAAAGGTAACCACTTGAAAAATTGCAGTGGCCACTGCACAACTGAGCCAAGTTAACCATCTCATGATGAGATATGTGAGAGGAAGTTACTCAGTTTACTGGAAGTCCTTTAACCTGTCTATGCTTGTTACTACACAGAGATGACCACTCTTCGTGCCAGCACCACAGCACCACTCTCCTCACTTCAAACCTAGTCTTCCAAAGTAACATGAGAGATGGTATTATTGGATTCTTTGGTTGCTGCCGTTGCTGCCAAATCCACCATTTCATTTCCCGACAAACCTACATGACCAGAAATCCATTCAGACACCACGTTAACACCAGCATGTGAAACATGGAGGGAATTTTGGATACGCTGAACAGCTCACGAAGGTTCTCAAGTGCACTAAGGGAATTGCTCAAGATCAGGTAGTCACATAATTTATGACGGCGTACATATAAAACAGTTCGGTAAATTGCATACAACTTTGCAGTATAAATGGAAGTGCTGTTAATGAAACTGAATGTATGTATGAGAGGTAGAACTGGAACTTAAAAATTCAATGCCACAACTGGGATTTGAACCACAGACCTTCCACTTACCGGGCGGCTGCTCTACCACTGAGCTATTGTGACAAACTGCCAGAATGGCATTAAATTCTCAAACCAGTTCGTAATAACACACCATCTTGTGTGTTTAAAAACACCAACAGTAAGTTTGTTGACATAAATAAATAATAATTACCATCTGAATGTATGTAGTGTGGTTCCATAAACATAAGCACATCCGACACCGCTGATGCTGTTTGATTCATTGGTGTAAATAAAATGTCGGTCAGTGTAGCCTGGCAAAAATTCTAAAAAACATGTGCAGATACTTGAGTTAGGCATTGTGAACTTTCAGTCTATGGTCATCCACGATCTACAAGGGGTGTGCCAGTTAACCAAGGGGGGTAGAGCTCCCCGCCCTTGGGAAATAAGTCAGGCATTTTAACTGCAAGTTTCTTTAGAAGCTCCTAAAAATGAAAACCTGCTGGCTTTGTATTAAGGATGCTTTTCCTATAATGTTCTCTAAACGTGGTGGTGAAAAAAGAAGCGAACGTAGGGTGCTTAGGAATAGATCTATGCTAAGAGGATTTCACACCTATATTGCAGAAGAGGTTCTGCGGAGTTGGCGTAAAGGCTCATGACGGCTTATTGGGAAAGGTCTTACTGCCATGCAGATGCCCCTATCATGGACTGTGTCTAATCTTCTCAGCACGGATGGTCATGCTGATGAATAAACAATACACCCATAGCCTAGTTTGGATCGGACTAGTGCCGGATACATTTGCAACAATATTTTTGTCTAACTTCAATGCCCTCATACCCTGCCTTAATCTTTTGCGGGAGATCTACCCTATGAAAGGTAAGGAGCAGGGTATGTCTGGGCTGGTAGTTACTCTTTCCACTGAACTTGATACACTGTCACACCTTGTTGTTCTAAATTCTCCTGTATTTCCTAATTGTTTATTACACTGCACATGGAGTTCAGAGTCCTGTGCATCTCTAATTGCACCGGACAGCTGGCTGACAAATTGGCTCTTAATATCTTGGATGCCTGGGACACTGAATTAGCTTTGACCAGGAGCATGCCATTTTGTGATTTAGTGGAATTTTTCACTGAGCCAGCTATCTTGTCAAGATCCTTCTGGATTACAAATGGATTCACTGTAGTAAATTTCCAACCTTGTTCTGTTTTAGTAATTACTAAGTAGCGAGGACTATTCAATTCAGCTACTTTCTTTCTATTCATCTTTGCGTATTTTTTAAGAGATTTTTGTGCCATGGCAAATTGTTGTTGTTTTCTAGTGCCTTGAATCTGGCAATGAAGCCATTAGCATTCGTGCTTTCCAATACTTTTGAACTGTAGTTTCTTCTGATCTTAATGCTTCACAGGTCTTCAAGTGGCTTTCATGTAACTGTTTTCTTAACGGGCACCAGTTTTACAATGTGGCAGTTACATCACCCGACTTAAACCCCCATTTTGCAAGGGGGACCACACCTATCGTTGGTCAACGGGTCCATCGGACCTAGCCGGGAGGACTAAATAGATGATATTTAGATCCACCGACCTTCCCCTCATGTGCCTCTGAGGGACGCTGTTGTGCTGTGATAGGCCAGCACATATGTAAATGACATTTCCTCCATTTTAGATGAAACAGTTATACCGCTGTGATTCGGTCCCCAGAGCCTCATCTGTTAAAAGCAGGGTGCACCACGGGCAGGATGAGGATGGGAATTGGGTAGGAGAGGCTATAGGAGGCGTATCACTACCCCTTACTACCCCGCCATGGCAAATTAAGCCTCCATAATTGAAAATATCTCTGATGGTATGGTCACTTCCTGGGCACCACTCCGGCTTAGGTGAGGGTCCTGGCTTGTACCTTGCTCACCCTAGGGTCACACCTCCCAGTGTATAGACCGAGGGACCCAACTGCCTTCAGCTCATGCAGTGGCTCCTCCCCGGGATTTACCTTTATCAGCAGATATGAACATAGATCCTACTTGATAACCAGGGGCTAGGTATTATGCAGTTACCCAGTCACCACTTGCATCACCCCATCCATCAACAACCCGAGCGTACGTTATCCATCAAATTGTGTTCAGGGAGGTGTAAGCTAGGTCAAACGCATATGTGGACGACAGTTGATTGGGTGTTTAGCATATGCCCTCTCACCCCTTAGAGGAACCCAATCGAGTGTGACTCGGGACACCAAGTGTGCCAAACTCACACCTACTGTAGTAGGCCACTGGGGGTAGCAATGTTTGAGATGTAGAATCAGGACATATGGCTTATGTGTTTAAAAGCACCAGCAGTAAGTTGGTTGGCATAAAATATAATAAAAAAAAAGATATATTTAATGTTTACCTTCCAAATTTGATATATATGTATTTGGAGCTCTGAGTTCACTTTGCTCTGTCTTTAAGTAAATGAAATAAATGTTTTGTTTGGTAATAACGCTGTCAATTACTAGGATCATATTATCACTACTGGTGTGCTGGAATTTTATCCCACAGGAGTTTTTTTACATACTAGTAAATCTACTGACATGGGGTTGTTGCTTTTAAGCACATTTAAAAAACAATGGTCTGGGAGGTAGAACTGGAACTTAAAAATTCAATGCCACAACTGGGACTTGAACCACAGACCTTCCGCTTACCGGACGGCTGCTCTACCACTGAGCTATTGTGACAAACTACCAGAATGGCATTAAATTCTCAAACCAGTTCGTATTTCTCCTGGTAAACCACAAAGGCAGTCTCACATCAGAGACAAATTACCCCTATGGTGACTTACTATTGTAAGTACTTTATATCCCAGGATTAAATAACCTTCAGATGGTAATTATTATTTTATTTATGCCAAAAAACTTACTGTTGGTGTTTTTAAACACACAAGCCCTGTGTCGGCAAAGTTTGAGAGGTAGAACTGGAACTTACCAACAGTAAGTTTGTTGGCATAAATAAAATAATAATTACCATCTGAAGGTTATTTAATCCTGGGATATAAAGTACTTACAATAGTAAGTCACCATTGGGGTAATTTGTCTCTGATGTGAGACTGCCTTTGTGGTTTACCAGGAGAAATACGAACTGGTTTGAGAATTTAATGCCATTCTGGTAGTTTGTCATAATAGCTCAGTGGTAGAGCAGCCGCCCGGTAAGCGGAAGGTCTGTGGTTCAAATCCCAGTTGTGGCATTGAATTTTTAAGATCCAGTTCTACCTCTCAAACTTTACTGACACACAGCTTGTGTGTTTAAAAACACCAACAGTAAGTTTGTTGGCATAAATAAAATAACAATGGCCTGGGTTGGAACTGAGCCCGCAACCTTGGGATCAATAGGCTAGTGCCTAACCAACTGAGCCACCCAGACCGACCCTCTCCCTTTGAGTGATGCCATACTGAAAAAAGCACTAATGTCTGTATACAGTGGGCTGCATAGTGACATAAGTTATACCTACCCATAGTTCAGTGCTAATCAAATATGTTGTTGTTAGCTAATACTGGATTTTGGACAATGAAGTCATTAATCCTCTTTCTCTCCAATATTTTTCACTGATGGATGGGGTGCTAGAAGTGGCCGGGCATATTTTAAGGTGGTCTTGGTCCATTTCCTCTTGCAGATCACATAGATGACAGAGCTAATCAAATATAGTCCAGTCTATTCCCATGCATTATGCAATGGTAGCTTGTAGCTAAAGGGACTTGCGTCCCACAAGCTAAAAGATTGGAAAATGGCATCTTGCATGTCTGGAAAACCTTTGCATGAGGCTGCATGCTGATACAAAATAATTCTTACCGGTAGTTCAATGCTAATCGAACGTACTCCAGTCTGTTCTCAGGCATTATGCGATGGTATCTTGTAGATAAAGGAACTTCTGTTCCACAAGCTGAAGGAGTGGAAAATGGCATCTCCAATGTCTGGAAAACCTTTGCATCAGGTTCCATATCTCTGATGCATAGCAATCCTGCAACGCAGACACAGATATTAGCTTAAACAAGTGAACAAGTATAATATAAAGATAAAAAAGAAAGAATAAGAATGTAATATGTATTCTCTTTTAATTAATTCAGTTTGGTTTATAAATAACAATAATAATGATGATGAAACTCTTAGTGGCCTAAATAGAAGCCTGTATGCCAGCTCTTGGGCCTCTGTGATTTTTGGCCTGGACACTCAATCAAGTTCAACTGTTGTGATAAAGTGAACCACGTCGATGATGATGATGATGATGATGATGATGATGATGATGATGATGATGATGATGATGATGATGATGATGATGTAGTAGTAGTAGGATATGATATCTGCCCTTCTTAAAACCTCAAGTTTCAGAAAGAAGGAGCATTGAGATACATATCTATGCATAGTGAACCCTTCAGATTTGCATAGTATATGCTAGGAGGTTTCATATTCCCCCCTACATTTTCTGTGTAAGACATAAACCAAATAAAACGTCGCCAGGGCATTTAATTCCAAATATTGTTTTAAAGAACCTTACAAAAAAGGCCTTAGCATACTTAGCTACAATCTTCAATGCTTCTTTAAGAATCAGTTATTTCCCAAAGACATGCAAGTCTTTGTTTTCCATAAAACCAACATACCAAAACATCTCCCATCTAGCTATCAACTGATCAGTTTAATATCAACAATAAAAAACCTGTTTGAAAAAATTATCCCAATGGCTTTCCAGATTCATATTTCAAAATAACGTCATTCCAGATTACCAATTAGGCTTCCATCCTAACCATTCTACAACACATCAATTTTATTATTACAGATTACAAAAGTTATAATTAAAGGATTAGAAAATAAACAATATACTGCAGCTGTTTTTTTGGATATCGCTCGAGCCTTTTTCAAAGAATGGGAGATGATGTGCAACTACTGGTCATCAGCACCCTTAAAAACAATTCATGGGAAAAGTCAGGCATAAACTTCAAAAAAGGAAGACTGGGACTCAAATTATACAGAATTAGATTACGGAACTGGTGGCGCCATGGCTGAGTGGTTAGACCATTTGCCTACCACCTAGCTTTTCTCTCAGGGGCCTACATGGGGTATTTGTAGTGGACCAAGTGGCTTCTGGATGGGTTTTCTCTGGGATCTCCGGTTTCCTCTGCCACTCATTCCACCAAGTGCTCCATCATCACCTTCCCATTCATCAATTTTGCCTGCATTTCATATCATCCTCTTTTTCAGTATCATATCTGGTGCTTGGGTGACCACCCGCTTCCAGTTCTACACTTTGTCTGGACTGAATACCACATGCAGGTCCCTGGGCTTGAACCCAGGCCACCTAGGTGGTAGGCAAACTAACTGCTTGAATACGGCGCCGCC
Source organism: Tenodera sinensis (assembly GCA_030765045.1). Classification (NCBI taxonomy): domain Eukaryota; kingdom Metazoa; phylum Arthropoda; class Insecta; order Mantodea; family Mantidae; genus Tenodera; species Tenodera sinensis. The sequence goes on along the minus strand of CM060961.1, from coordinate 166,109,542 downwards.
TTGTAGTAATACAGGAGATGGTAAAACTGGGTTCTATGGTTGCCGCCTTTACTGCTAAATCTGCCATTTCATTTCCTGGCAAACCTATCTGACCAAGAATCCATGCAACATGGAGGGCATCTTGGATACGTTGTACAATAGGATGGTAGATGTACAGCTCACGAAGGCTTTGAAGTGCACTAAGAGAATCGCTCAAAATCAGGCAGAGACCTAATTTATGACAGTGCATATATAAAACAGATCAGTATATTGCATACAGCTCTGCAGTACAAATGGAAGTGCTATTATGAAAACTAAAGTGTGCGTGCATGTGCGAGTGCATGTGTGTGTGTGAGAGCAGCAGCAGCAGTAGTAGTAATGGTAGGATTCTTGGGCGCACAACAGCTTTGGCCATTAGCGTCCAAACGAAGGTAAAATTGAAAGTGCAGGAACTACACCTGCCTTCTAAAAAGTGTATGTCACCAAAAGAGTGTCAGTAACTGAGAAACTGAAGTTAAATATGGCTATGACACACACTGGAGATACATAAAATCAACAGCATGTCAAAGGCCAAACTACCAATGAAAAACAAAGGTTAAAAGCACAGACTCAAACATGGCCGTCCATATCACTAAGACGGATAAAAATTAGCAATCGCTCTATTGCACTGACAGTGTCTTTCAGCACCTCAGGAAGAGTGGCTGGCAGACTCAGAGACACATGGAACTGAGCTAAAAACTGGCACTCAATTAAAACATGCCGCAGCGTCAAAGGCTCTCAACAATGAAAACAGAGTTTTGCAGCATTTGAAGATAAAAGGTGACCATGGCTAAAACGGCAGTGCCTGATACATAATCTTGCTAAAATCACTTCCTCGCAACGACAGGCATGCGAGGAAGTCCTCCAAGTGACAGGGTTTCACCTCCAGAGAGAGAAGGGCCTGATGTAAAGAGGCACCAAAATCGTCAGAGGGAACGTAAGAGCTAAAACACCTGGGTGCTAAAACTGCTGCCTTTGCTGCAGAATTGCCAGCCCCATTTCCCTGCAAGCCTACATGTCCAAGTACTCACACAAAGAAGACGCAAGTGCCAGCACTGGCGAGGGTGTGAAGGTGGTCCTGGATATGCTGCACCAAGGGATGGTAACTGTACAGCGTCTGTAGGCTCTCAAGAGCACTTAAAGAATCAGAATAAATAATACATAGCCGTAAGGCTTACTGATGAACATATAAAAGAGCTTGGTAAATACCAAAAAGCTCTGCACTAAAAATCGAGCACTGCAGTAAAAGACGAAATCTAAAACTCTCGTAGCCATGAATAAAAGCACATCCTACTCCCCGATCGTCCTTTTGAGCCATCAGCGTAAATAAAACTACCGGGTCCTAACTGTGCCTGAACATCTAAAATGGCTGAACGAAGAAATGAATCTAGCATCGGCGACAGTATGGACAGCAAAACCCAGATCAACGTGCGTCTCTGAATGAAGCTATGGGGGAAATCGGCTTTCTCCCTTGGGATGTGTTGCTGGTAAATCTACGTCCAACAACCGAAGCAGTGAGCAAAATTGAATGCCAGGAACGAGCGGGGCCAGGGAGCTCGATGAGTATTGGCGGTCCAAAATATCATTAAAAACGAACTGAAAGATGGGTGCACTGGCAGACTAGAAATTCTGCAAGCATAGCTGCAAAGAAGAACATCCTGCCGATAAGAAAGCAGATAATGATGATTTGTGGGTTTAAGGGCGCTCAACTTCTAGGACATCAGCGCCCTTAAAAGATTCATGGGAATAGCCAGGTATAAATTTTACTCAAAAATAAAAATACAAATACAAATACTAGCAACAAGAAACGTATACACAAAAAGTAAAAAAATATGGCAATACCCAGATATAAATTTCACTCAAAAATAAAAATACTAGCAACAAAGAAAATATACACAAAAGTAAAAAACAGTGGCAATAGCCAGATATGAAACAAGGTAATAAATATGTCAAAAAGCATAAAAAGAGATATCTAAAATTTTAAATCCTCAAATTGATATTGCACTCCGCTAAAAACTTAAAAACTCTATCAACCGCTGTTTTGTCGTCCGCTAAGACCTCTGCAAGTCTGGCAGGCAGTTGCAGAGAATCCTGAAGGTGCGCTAGAGAGCAACACTCTAGCAGCATGTGGCAAACTGACAAAAGGTTGTTACACAGCAGACATAGAGGGGCAGGGTCCCTTTTAAATAGGTAACCATGTGAAAAATTGCAGTGTCCTATTCTTAATCGAGCCAAACTAACCTCCTCGTGGCGAGATATGGACAGGAAGTTACCCAGTTTATCGGAAGTTCTTTCACTTATCTAAGCTTGTTACTGCGGAGAGCTGACCACTCTTCGTGTCAGGACAACAGCACCATTCTCCGTACTTCAAGTCTAAAGTCTTCCGAAGTAACACGTGAGATGGTTATACTGGGTTCTGTAGTTGCAGTCTTTGCTGCAAAATCTGCCATTTCATTCCCCGGCAAATCCACGTGACCAGGAATCAATGCACACACCACTTCAATGCCAGAAGCGTGTAAAACATGTAGGGAATCCTGGATACGTTGTACAATAGGATGGGGTTTGTACAGATCACAAAGGTTCAGAAGTGCACTAAGGGAATCGCTCAAAATCAGGCTGTCACCTAATTTACCACAACAGAGGTGGGGGATGCAGCGGCTGGGTGATAGGCATTGGCCCAGACAGAGCTGTTACGCCATGGGGTTAGTTAACTGAAGCTTATAGTCTCCAATATTTGTACAATGTAAATATAATTTAAAAATGTAAACAAAATGGCTAGAACAGATATATGAGGCAGTGGTAGAAGCAAAAATGATGTATGCAATTGAAGTATGGGGAGGCTCAGAACATGAACAACAAACAGAGCAGAAATTTAGGTCATTTTGCAAGGAAGTGCTGCGACTGTCGCAATCAACACAGAGGGAAGTGGAAATGATTTAACTGGGGAGAACAAGGATTAATATTGTAGTAATGGAAAGATTGCTAAAATTCTGGTATAGGTGCAGATGTATGATGCAACAAAGGGATATGAAAAATAATAATAAATGGTGGCAATGATGGAAGCAAAAATGGAAAAATAGGGTTGGGAGATAGATGGAGAAATTGGGCAAAAAATGCAGAAGGTTTTTGGAAGGAGAGAACAAAAGCAGAGGACATAAGTAAGCAAGAGATACGGAGTAACTTACAAAACAAAAAATATGATGTGTTGCACTCACATGAGTTTCTCTACTCTTGTACTATTTTTACAAACTCTTAAACTTATATCTTCTTTGTGTTAGTTGAGATAAACATTTGCATAAATTATCTTATTGCTCATTTTCTTGCATGTGCAATGGGAATGTGGGAATACAGTAGGCTTTGAGCAATAGTCAAATCTTTTAAAGCTTTTCAAATTCCGTTCTCTTTGCATGGTTAACATAAAAAAATGAACAATGATGTTCCATTTGACAGAACTATAAGTTCTCCAAAACTTACACAAATAACGAGGAATATCTCTGAAATGGTTCACTCTATAAAAAAATTTATTCAGACATAAATTGTGTAAGTTTGAGTTTTTTATTTTGAGTCACTTATTTACACACACCTTCACTACTAACTGCTTTTTGGAGCGGAAACGTTTTCAGGACCATTCGATCCCATCTTCAGCCGTTGAGTGACTGACGTTATCCTCTTGTTCCTTTTCTCTGTTGTCTCTATTCTGCTGCCATCTGGTGTTAGGGTTGCAGAGTTTTAACACTTCATTCAATGCTGGTATTTCGAAATTAATAACTTTATTACTGTTTTTGATGATGTATATTTTTTCCCAAATATTCAGTTCTATTGGTGAATTAATAGATTTTAACAGTTTTATATTAAGGCCGATGTTGTGGTTTTCAGTCCAAAAATGATGTGCCACAGCAGATTTTTCAATTTGTGGCACATCATTTTTGGACTGAAAACCACAACATCGGCCTTAATATAAAACTGTTAAAATCTATTAATTCACCAATAGAACTGAATATTTGGGAAAAAATATACATAATCAAAAACAGTAATAAAGTTATTAATTTCGAAATACCAGCATTGAATGAAGTGTTAAAACTCTGCAACCCTAACACCAGATGGCAGCAGAATAGAGACAACAGAGAAAAGGAACAAGAGGATAACGTCAGTCACTCAACGGCTGAAGATGGGATCGAATGGTCCTGAAAACGTTTCCGCTTAAAAAAGCAGTTAGTAGTGAAGGTGTGTGTAAATAAGTGACTCAAAATAAAAAACTCAAACTTGAAGAATACTTCACTGTCAATAGTGCTTCTATTTTTAATATTCATAAATTGTGTATTTTAGCAAGATCTACATTTTTTGTATAGTAAGATTTGGTCCATCTCTTACGATTTACCAGTTGCAAAAGTGATACAGGGTAAATTGGAGTTCATGGGTTATTGCCAGAAAATTCGAGATATACATTTCATTTGTCATAAAAATATGTCAAACACATGGCATTTTAATCAAAATTGTTAGCCACTTTCAAGAAAATCAATATTTTCGAAAAAATTTCCATGAAGAGTAGTTTAGGGTGAGCAATTTTCTTCAAAAACTTTGTGTTGCATCCTTGAAAGACAAACTTAAATACCAACTTTTTAACCGACTTTTCATTTTTGAGTTATGCTGTCCACAGACTGACAGACACACAGACATTTTTATAAAAATGATTTGTTTTTGATTCAGGGGGCCTCAAAACATATATTTCCGGTGAAATCTTGATATCAAATTTTTGGGTGGAATACAATACATCCTCTACTTTACTAAACATAATAGAGAAAGTAAAAATTATTTACATTTTAGAGAGAAATTGAAAGGAAGTGGGATAGAGAGACATATCTAGACCAGTGCAATAAACGGGAAAGGGAGGGAATGGTATGGATGAGAACAGGTACAATATATCTAATGGGTCTAAGAGGAGTAAAAAAGGGGAAATATGAATTATGAGGGGAATTAGAAAGTATAGAACATTATATGACAGAATATAAAGAATTAGATAACTGGAAGAAAGAAATATGCGAATGAAAATGGGATAACATCAGTAAAATAGTAGTGGAAAAAAACTGCTTACTGGAAATAAGGATAAGAAAAATAAAAGCATGGAAGTTTTTCTAAGAAAAGCATAAGAAAAATGGAACAGAATAGTTAGAAGAAAGGAGGAAGAACCAAGTGAGGAGGGAAGTAAGGAGATTAGGAGGTAATTCTCTCGAGAAACTGGAAGACCAGGATGCCAGGTAAAGAAAGACTAAAGGAAAGAAATGGCAAAAGCTCTCATTTATGTCCAGATATAAGCTGAAAATAAATATATAAAATATGTAAGCACGTATATGAAAAAGAATGTTTCATAAATCTATCAAAGCATTAAGGGTTATTTTAGATGCATATAACACATAAAATATACAGATTTAGTCCAGAAATATTGATACACAAACCTGGAACATAATCACGGTCCACTTCTGTCAAATCAGCTGGCGTCAGTGTCATTCCAGCAAGCTGCTTCCATACTGGTTCTGCTAGATTTAAGCTGAGAGGACTTCCTGTTCTTATGGCTATACCCATTAGAACACCTAAACAGATAGTTTAAAAATCTTAGCATAAAAACTGAAGAGAGAATTAGTTTTTCACAAACAAATTTATAGTTGAGTGAACACAGAATGATTGGGATGGACAGGAAGTGCTATATTCTCTGGATAATCAAAGCTACAGTGGTCCATACAAGATACATGATGGGGTAGAGATAGCAATATTGTTTCTCGTGCTGCAAATCAAATTAAGATTAAATTATTTTGTTGTTTGACGACGCTGTCAATTGCCAGGATCACATCAGCGTCGCCGGTGTACCGGAATTTTGTCTTGCAGGAGCTTTTTTACATGTCAGTAAATCTAATGACATGGAGCTGTCGTTTCTTAAAAACCATCAGTCTGGACCGAGTTTGAACCCACGACCTTGGAATCAGTAGGTCAGCGTTTAACCAACTGAGCCATCCAGACCGACGGCAGATCAAATTGGGATCCTTGTAGATGAACAGTTGGTAGCTTCAGGTCTTTCAACTTATTTGTTACATATATTCATTGTTGCATATTACTTGCATTATAAGATAATCCTCTGCCTACCACCGCCACAAAGAAAAGAAAAGAAAAAAAAAAAAAAAACATTATGATGCACTATAATAATTGAAATTAATAAATCTTTGAGTTGACAGAATGACTACAGAGGCTTCAAATAATAATGCAATACCATGGTTCTTCAAATGTGATATTACCAATGCTCACTGATGAGTAGTAGTAGTAGTGTGGTTTTAGGGTGCTCAACAGCTGAGGTCATTAGTGCCCAAGTAAAACTATAGGTCTGAAAGTTTAAAACTCAACCAAAGTCTTAAACTAAAAAAAAATAAAAACTTAAAAAGTCACCAATACAGTGCCAGCAACTCCAAGTAGAACAAAGAGCAGAAGCGCAGAATGTCATTAACTGATAAAAACAACTCACATCAACGGCCAGACATATAAAGCTAGGCGGTGCCGTGGCCGAGTGGTTAGCGTGCTCGCCTACCACCTAGGCGGCCCGGGTTCGATCCCAGGTACCTGCATGTGGTATTTGTGGTGGACGAAGCGGCATCAGGGCGGGTTTTCTCCGGGTGCTCCAGTTTCCCCTGCCATCTCATTCCACCGGTGCTCCATCTTCATTCCATGTGTCACCAGTGTCACCGCCTGCGGTGCCGTAGTAGTAAAAGCGGGCATTAAACACTACAACAACAATATAAAGCTAAACAAAAAGCAATAGGCAAGTCAAATACGAGCGCACATGTGACTAAAACGGAAAAAATGTAACACACGCTCTACTATACCTGAAGTATCTGCCAGTACCTCGTTCACTGACGTCAAATATCTTTTGAATGCACAACTGTTTAAATATTATAAGCTTACTATTACAGAAGTCTGTGCATAAATTTAAAATATAAACTTACTAACCTAAAAATCTGAACATATTCATATGAAGTGGAGATTTGGCCATAGGATTAAGTAGAAAACAATCCCTGTTGGTACCAGCTTCATCTCTTCCATTGGGAGTTACAATCAGTAATGGTAATGAGCCATTCTGCAGCTCATCACACATTTCTGTAATGCTTTCACTGTAGCCTCCACCACAGTCATCCACACTTTCACCTGAAAGTATCAATATGAATGATTTATCATATTTTTGTATTCTTTATTATGGTAAATGAGAATGTTATCAACCATCTTTAAAGATCAATATTCCAACACTTATCCACTTTGATTGCTGACAATGTTATGGGATAAGTTAATATGAAAATCACTGTACATGCACTAAGATCTTTCCAAATCAGACACAGAACGGAGTGGAATTCTTTCTATTTCACAAAAAAGAAAAAAAAAAAAAAAAAAAAACTTTTTAATCTTGACATATTATTCTCCTAACTATTTAAAATGGATGCAATACCAATATGAGCCCTTGGATACAATGAGTTTGGACCTTTCTACACTTCCAAGGAATCTGCAAATTTAGTTCACTGAGATATAAACATGATTACTATACAGATTTAACATGAAGTCCATCCACAGGGGTCTTTTTGTAAACTTCACTACCCTTTTTGACCCCTCCGAAGGAGTGTCGCCTTGTCGTGGCGGAGGGGCTCAGTACCTGAGCCAGACGGCCTACTAAGTGTCATTTTGATTACTGGTAGGCAAGAGGTGAGGGGAAGCAAAGAACATTCCAAACGGGTAGATGGGGCTCGTTAGTCTTGGTTGACCACTCATCTAGGAGAAGAGGACTCCGAAATCAAACTCCCCCAGGGGCTCCTACTATGGTAGGTACGGGTTTGGCGTACCCGGGGCCCCAAGCCATACTCTCGATTGGGTTCCTCCAAGAGGTGAGAGGGCATATGCCAAACGCCCAATCAACTTTGGTCCACTTTTGTGTTTGACCTCCCACCTGTTACCTCCCTGTACACAGTCTGATGGATAACCTACGCGCGGGTCGTCGGAGAATGGGGTGATGCAAGGGGTGACTGGGTAATCGCGTAAGTCCCAGCCCCTGGTTATCATGTAGGATCTGTGTGCGTATCCGCTGATAAAGGTCAGTCCCGGGGAGGGGCCATTGCATGAGCTGATGCACTCCTGAAGGCGATTGGGTCCCTCTGTCTATACATTGGGAGGTGAGACCCTAGGGTGAGCAAGGTCCAGGCCAGGACTCTCACCTAAGCCGGGGTGGCGCCCAGGAAGTGAGCATGCCATCGGAGACATTTGCAATGGTGGAGGATATCATCGCCATGAGTCCAAAAACTCCAAACAACAAAAAAGCAAGTGGAAAAGAAGTAGTCGAGTGTTGTGGTCCTCGCTACTTAGTTATTACTAGAAAAGAGGAAGGTAAAAAATTCCTATCGGTGAGCCCCTTTACCATTCAAAAGGGTCTGGATAATATTGCTGGTCCAGTAAAGTCATGCACTAGATCTCGCAATGGCACGCTGCTGGTTGAAACACATTCATCCACCCAGGCAGCTAAAATACTGAAGGCGAATATGCTAGCCAGTTATCCTATCAGTGTGGAGATGCACAGAACTTTGAACTCCTCGCGCGGTGTGATAAACACCCGTGCATTGGATGATCTAAGTAATGAGGAGATTAAAGAAAATCTTTTGGAACAAGGCGTTACTAACGTTTACAGGGTTCAGCGTAAAGAGGGTGGTGAACTGAAGCCAACACGTACCCTGTTCCTGACCTTTGACCGGGTAGATCTCCCGCAGAGGATTAAGGCAGGGTACGAATCCATCGAAGTTCGGCCTTTCATCCCGAACCCGCTGAGATGTTTCAAGTGCCAGCGCTTTGGACACACAAGCGAGCTTTGCAAGGGACAAGCTACATGCCCTCAATGTGGAGATGAATCCCACGATGGTGCATGTACAGCAGCTCCGTCATGTGTGAACTGCAGAGGTGAACATCCATCCAGTTCCCGAGATTGCCCCCGTTTCGTAGAAGAAAGAGCGATTCAAGAGATACGGGTTAAAGAGAAGGTGCCCTTCTCAGAAGCCCGGAAGCTCTTGCGTTTACGCCAACCCTCTGTTCCAAGGTCCGGGACCTATAGCTCAGTTGTAACTAAACCGGTACCGAGCAGAGAGATCGCAACGCAGACCAGCGATTTTAATGGGGCAACAATATCTGAAAAGACACTTGTAGCCCGTAGCTCTATTCCAAAGCCTTCAACATCAGCGCGCACATCTATGTCAACGTCAACGTCCACAAAATCTTCAAGTGCAAAGAACATCACTGTTACATCACCATCAAGAGCACCAAGATCAGAGCAAAAAACTAGCAAGCCCGTAAGATGTGAAGCCTCACCGATAAAGTTTAGAAAGAATTACACAAGGACCGACTTCCTCAAGGAAAATAGTATGTCTAATCCCAGTACATCGAAGGGATGTAAGAGTCCACGAACATCTCCTCGAAGATCTCGAATATCCTCTTCTGGAGAATCTTCAGGGGTGGACTCTGACCGGCGTCTTTCATCTTCGCCGGTCTCCGTGTCAAATCGGTTCGAAGCTCTCGAACCAAAATTCAGTATCGGAACACGGACGTCCTCGGCAGAGGACATGGAATTGGAATCTGCCCACACTGGGAGACCCCCAGTAGAAAAGAGGCGCGAAAAAGCGCCAGACAAGAATACCAGCCCCACAGGAAAAAAAAGGGCTAAGTTAGTTCGACAACCGCCTGCTCCAAAGTAATGAAGAGTTACCTTGGAACTATCTGTCCCATACACAATGCAATATGGCTATCCTACAATGGAACATACGTGGAATTCGAACTCAACGGCCAGAACTTGAGCTTTTGCTCAAAGAATACGAACCTCTGGTTGCATGTTTGCAAGAGACTAAGCTGCGTCCTCATGACGCTTTCCATCTAAGGCGATACACCCCAATACGGTGTGATGTTACACCAGAAGAGGGTGTACCGGCACATGGCGGCGCTATGATGCTTGTTAGAGATGACGTGTATATGCAAACTCTACCATTGCACTCTGATATACAATCAGTTGCAATAAGGATTCTACTGCCAGACATCCATTTCACCATCTGTAATATATATTTGCCTCCGTCCCATAACTTCTCGCACATTGATTTAGAAGATCTAGTTTCCCAGTTGCCAACACCGTTTCTGTTGGTGGGAGACTTCAATGCGCACCACCCACTTTGGGGTTCAAGTCGCGCTTGTGCGAGAGGTACACTCATTTCCGATTTTTTGGACAGTCACAACCTAGCTCTCCTCAACACTGGAGAGCCTACATTCATTTCGGACTCTCACAATAGTTTCTCGCATCTTGACCTTGCAATTTGTTCACCTCAGTTGGCAGTCTCCTTACAATGGAATGCCATCTCTGATTTACACTCTAGTGACCACTTCCCATGTCTTATTAGTCTCTTGACGCAACATACATTTTCCACTCGTATGCCCAGATGGCGTTTGGACCATGCCAACTGGAACCTTTACACCCAGTTGGCTGTCTTTACCTACAACGAGCATGACTCAGTAAATAATTTGGCGCAGCATCTCACGGAGACGATTCTCTCTGCTGCCGAACAATCTATTCCGCGGTCGACCACACACCCCCGTCGATTTCCCGTTCCCTGGTGGACGGAAGAATGTCGGAATGCCATTCGTGCTCGAAGGCGTGCACTTAGGGTTTTCCAACGTCACCCTACTTTGGAAAACCTAATCGAGTACAAGAAAATGCGCGCCAGGTCCAGACAAGTCATTAAGGATAGCAAAAAGTCATCATGGAGCAAATTTGTAGCTTCATTTAACCGACACACACCTTCCTCGGTTGTGTGGGATAGATTAAGGCGTGTTGCAGCTAAAACGACCCAAATACCAATAGCGGGACTAAAAACAGCCACAGGAGCTGTTGTTGATTCATTTGAAGTGGGCAATACCTTTGGCAGTGCTTTCGCACAAGTGTCTAGCTCGGAAAACTACTCCCCTGAGTTCCTTCCAATTAAAACTCAGGTGGAATCTCAAGGCTTCTCGTTTCGTTCTAGAAACGTAGAAGATTACAATCGCCTTTTCACCATGGCAGAGCTGGAGTATTCCCTGAAATCTTCGCGATGTTCAGCACCAGGACCGGACGGTATTCATGTACAAATGTTACAACGGCTCTCTCCTGAAGGTAAGGCATTCCTGCTCGAGGTCTATAATCGTGTTTGGGTTGACAGTATACTCCCAGAAAATTGGCGGGAGGCCACCGTTATTCCCATCTTGAAGGCTGGGAAGGACCGTCATCTTCCCTCCAGCTATCGTCCTATTTCCCTCACCAGTTGCGTTTGCAAGGTGATGGAACGCATGATCAATGGACGATTGGTATGGTGGTTAGAAAGTCGTAACCTACTGACTAACATCCAGTGTGGTTTTCGACGACGCCGTTCAACTGTTGACCATCTTGTGTCAATATCGACACAGATAATGGACGGCTTTATGAAGAACTGTCAAACCGTTGGCATATTTTTCGATCTTGAGAAGGCTTATGATACGTGCTGGCGAGCAGGGATTCTACGTTCCCTGTATGCCTGGAACATACGTGGACGCCTACCACTTTTCATTCAGGAGTTTATGAAGGACCGCTTTTTCCGAGTAAGGGTCGGCTCGGTGTTTTCTAATTCTTTTGTTCAGGAGGAGGGAGTACCTCAGGGTTCGGTGCTAAGTGTCACGCTCTTTGCTATAGCAATTAACTCCATCTGGACATGTGTTCCACCTGGAGTTTCGTCATGCCTATTCGTAGACGACTTCGCTGTCTATTGCACTTCTCAGCGCACGGCGTTCTTACAACGGCGCCTGCAGCAATGTTTGGACAACCTTAGAGAATGGAGCGTGAAAAACGGCCTCCGTTTCTCAACTGAGAAGACAATCTGCGTTAATTTCTGGCGCCGTAGGAGACGATTACCACCTTCGCTCCGCTTTGGTCCAGATATACTTCCCTTCGCAGAAGAGACGCGCTTCCTGGGTTTGATCTTGGACAGGAAGCTTAGTTGGTCGTCGCATATTGCACAGCTAAGAGCGAGATGTGACCGTTCCCTAAATATTATGCGAGTACTGAATGGCAAATCGTGGGGAGCGGATCGAACAATTTTGTTGCGAATATATCGCGCATTGGTCCGATCCAAGCTAGACTATGGGTGTATTATTTATTCGTCAGCACGGCCATCTGTGCTGAGAAGATTAGACGTGGTCCATAATAGGGGCATCCGCATTGCAACAGGAGCTTTTCCAACAAGCCCAGTGGTGAGCCTTTACGCCGAGTCCGCAGAACCTCCTCTGCAATATCGGCGTGAGATTCTCTTGGCAAATTATGGTTGTGCGCTTAGATGTATGCCTAAGCACCCAACGTTCGCTTCTTTTTTCACCACCACGCTAAGAGAACGATATAGAAATAGCACCCTTAATCCAAAGCCTGCGGGGTTCCGTTTCCAAGAGCTCCTAGTGAAGCTTGGAGTGGAACTGCCTGTGATGTTCGCCAAGGGCGAGAGACTTTACCCCCCTTGGCTATCTGGTACGCCCCATGTAGATCTTGGGATGACCATACACCAGAAGTCCACGATGCCTATTTCAAGTATCCGCACGTGTTTCTTAGAATTTTTGTCAGGTTACTCTGACCGCAGATATATTTACACCGATGGATCAAAGAACACCAACGGTGTTGGATGTGCTTATGTTTATGGAACCGAACCATATACATTCGGTTTTCCAAATAGCACTTCCATTTTTACTGCAGAGCTTTATGCAATTTATCGAGCCGTTTTGTATGTTCGCCGTCGTAAATTAGGTGACTGCCTGATTTTGAGCGATTCCCTTAGTGCACTGCAGAGCCTTTGTCAGTTGTACAACCCCCACCCTATTGTACAACGTATCCAGGATGCCCTCCATGTTTTACACGCTTCTGGTGTTGATGTGGTGTGTGCATGGATTCCTGGTCACGTAGGTTTGCCTGGGAATGAAATGGCAGATTTAGCAGCAAAGACGGCAACTACAGAACCCAGAATTATCATCTCACGTGTTACTTCGGAAGACTTCAGGCTTGAAGTGCGGAGAGCGGTGCTGTCGTCCTGGCACGACGAGTGGTCAGCTCTCCGCGGTAATAAGCTTAGAGAAGTGAAAGAACTTCCGATAAACTGGGTAACTTCCTGTCGCACATCTCGTCGCGAGGAGGTTAGTTTGGCTCGATTAAGAATAGGGCACTGCAATTTTTCGCACGGTTACCTATTTAAAAGGGACCCTGCGCCTCTATGTCCGCTGTGTGACAACGTTTTGTCGGTTCGCCACGTGCTCCTAGAGTGTTACTCTCTAGCGCACCTTCGGGATTCTCTGCAGCTGCCTGCCAGACTTGCAGAGGTCCTAGCGGACGACAAAACAGCGGTTGATAGAGTTTTTAATTTTTTAGCGCAGTGCAATATAAATTTGAGGATTTAAAATTTTTAATTATCTGTTTCTGATTTTGGACATATTTATCACCTTGTTTCATATCTGGCTATTGCCACTGCTCTTTACCTTGTATATTTTTCTTGTTGCTAGTATTTTTATTTTTTGAGTGAAATTTATATCTGGCTATTGCCATGAGTCTGTTAAGGGCGCTGATGACCTAGAAGTTGAGCGCCCTTAAACCAAATCCAATCCAATCCAACTACCCTTTTTGATAGATAAGAATTTTCCCTCCAGTATGTTGCTTCTTGTGATATCTTATATGGTGAATAAAGCAGTGCATTTTGTGATTAACAGTATACATAAAAATCTCATGTGGTGCATTCACATGACCTTCTCTATTCTTGTACTAACCATTCTTACATACTCTTATTCCTATATCTTCTTCATGTTAGTCAAGATAAACATTTGCAGAAATTATTTTACTATTTATTTCCTTATAGGTGCAAGGGGAACATGGGAATACAGTAGGGTTTGAGTGGTAGTCAAATCTTTTCAAGCTTTGAGATTCCGTTCTCTTTGCAGGGCTAAGATTTAAAAAGAATTAATAACGATCTTCCATTTGGCAAAAGTTTTAAGTATTCCAAAACTCACACAAATAACAAGAAATATCTCCGAAATGGTTCACTCTACAAAAAAGTTTCTTTGCATATAAATTGTGTTTTAGCAAGATCTACATTTTTTGTACAGTAAGCTTCTCTCTATCTTTTACGGTTTATGAGTTACTCAAGTCATCCAGAATAACAGGATTATACAGGCAGAGCTAGAAAATTCAAAATATACATTTCATTTGTCATACAAATATCAAAACATATGGCATTTTAATCAAAATCGTTAGAGCCATTTTCAAGAAAATCTAAATTTTCGAAAAATTGTTCATGTAAAAGGTAGTTTAGGGTGGGGCTATTTTCTTTAAAATTGTGTCACAACCTTGAAAGACATTAAACTTAAATACTGACTTTTCGTTTTTGAGTTATGCTGTCCACAGACAGACACACACACAGACCTTTTTCTAAAAATGCTTTTTTTGGATACAGGGGGTCTCAAAACATATTCCTGGTGAAATCTCGACACCAAAGTTTTGGGTGGAATACAATACTTCCTCTACTTATCAGTAGAGAAAGTAAAAATCTGATATGTTGCACTCACATGACTTTCTCTACTCTTGTACTAACCATTCTTGCAAACTCTTATTCCTCTACCTTCTTCTTGTTAGTTGAGATTAATGTCTGCAGAAATTATCTTACTGCATATTTCCTTATAGGTGCAAGGGGCATATGGAAATATGTAGGCTTTGAGAGATAGTCAAATCTTTTAAAGCTGGTCGCTATAATAAGGCTTTGAAATTCCAATTTCTTTACACAGCTAAGATATAAAAAAGTGAATTACGACCTTTCATTTGAGAAAAGCATAACTACTGCAAAGCTCACACAAATAACAAGGAATATTTCTGTGGCTCACTCCACAAGAAAATTTATTTGGACATAAACTGTGTGTTTTAACGAGATCTACATTTCTTGTACAGTAAGATTTAGTCTATCTCTTATGGTTTACCAGTTATGGAAACGTCATCAAGAGAGAACAAGACTATGTAGGCTATAACCAGAAAATTCAAAATATACATTTCATTTGCTATAAAAATATCTTAAACATATGGCATTTTAATTAAAATTGTTAGAGCCATTTCCGAGAAAATAAAAATTCATGAAAATTTTTCCATGTAAAGGGTAGTTTAGGGTGGAGGAATTTTCTTCAAAATTTTTGTGCCACATCCTTGAAGTATCTTAAACTTAAGTACCAACATTGGTTTTTAACTGACCTTTCCTTTGAGTTATGCTGTTCACAGAACCCCACAGACACAAATGGATCATTTCTAAAAATGCTTCAAAACATATATTTCGGTAAAATCTTAACATTAAATTGTTGGGTTGAATGCAATACTTCCTTTACTTACTATACATAGTAGAGAAAGTAAAAATGAATTATCCAAGAACCCCAGTTATCTGGGTTCATTTGGGGTCACTCGAGTCACTCTGGACAAGTAAAAACCCTAACAGAAAAAATGTGTTAATCATTTATAGCTTATATTTATTTAAATCAAATTAATACATATTTGAATATGACATTCAGCCCAGGCTCTTAGCCTGTCATATCCACCCAACAAAATTTCTTATCATACATTTTGCTTCTCTATTGCTATTTAACACTTTATAACTAACACAACATTTTTAATTCTGTTCTCTTTGTACAGACCAATTCCATTTTTTCTTAACCCTACTTAAAAATTGACCTAAGTTCCTGACCTTTCTAAAAAGCCTCTTAAATGCTGTTATCCTATTTCCCTTTTCTGCCCTAGAAATTCTTTCCTTGGCACTCAAAGAATATGTGCTCCAGGTCTTCCTCCCCCCCCCCCCGCCCCCCAAATAGGACACAGACTCTGAGGGATACCCTTTCTTAGTCCTCTCAACCTCCAAACACCAGTTCTTAGCCATGCTATTGCCTCCCTTTGTTCTTTGTTTACCTTATCAACATATGTTTCCCTTTCCCATGTTTCCTTCATTGATTTGTAATCTACCATGGACCTTTTTTCCATTATACCACCAAACAGTTTTTGGATTTCTATGTCTTCAAACCTCTTTCTTATTATTTTCCAAAATTTGTTATGATTACTCTCCCCTCTCCTCCAGTAGTCCCCCATCCCATTTACTTCTAAGTTCTTTTGAATACTACTTGTCCATCCCGATTCCCTAAGACTCTTTCCCTGGTATTCTACACACTGCCTTAACAAGTTATTTTTATCCAAATTCAAAATTCTGTACCAATATTTCAGAGCTCTTTCTATAATCATGCCCTTCCTCGACACCCTTCCCATCTCCATCTGCGCTACCTCTCTTGCCACCACACTTGGAAGACCCAACACTTCCCTGCATAGCATCCTATGAACTGTATCTATGGTTTCCTCCCCCTCATTCAATCCCCATATTTCTATAGCATTTTTGGTTCCACCATATCATAAATTTTTTCTAACCATTTGACCCCAATATTCGGTACTCTGTACTTACAACTTCTTATTGCTGACATAGCTCCTTTCCCCTTTGTCAGAGCTAATTTCTTTTGTTTTCCTCCACTCCTATCTAATTTTACTCCTAAATAGATAACATTCTCGTACTACTTTATACTCCTTATTCCCCTTTTTCCACTTTTCATGTTTACTCAATTTTGCTCCCTTCTTAAATACCATTATTTGTGTTTTCTCCTGATTAACAGTTAGGTTCCATTCATTGCAGTATTTATCTACCTCCTGCAACGCTTGCTTCAGACCATTTACTGTAATTGACCCTACTACCACATCATCAGCGAATAGTAGCCCAGGGATCATATTATTTATTTCAGGCATACAACTATTATTCTTGCTTATCCCCAACAGGATATCATCGATAAATAAATTAAATAGTATAGGACTCAATTTACACCCTTGCCTTAGTCCTTTCCCTTGTGCTATTTCCCCAGAGACTATTCCTTCCCCCACCCTCACACAGAAGGTGTTATCTTTGTACAGTACCATCAAGGTCTTTACCATCTGTTGACTCAATCCTTTGCATTGCAATTTGTACCATAGTAATTTTAGATCCACCTTATCATACGCTTTCTCTAAATCTATAAAGGCCATGTATAGTTTACCTCTTTTTTCTTTAAGGTATTTATCCACTGGTGTTTTTACTACAAAGATATTATCCACAGCTCTCCTCCCACATCTGAAACCCATTTGAAATTCCGACAAGATATTGTCTTCTTCTACCCACTTCTGTATTCTGTTTGCCAAAATTCCAGTAAAGATTTTTCCTACATTAGACAGCAGTGCAATCCCACGATAACTATTTGGTTTGGATGTACTACCTTTCCCTTTATAGATTGGGTGTATAATTGCCTTTCTCCAATTCGCTGGAACATATCTCTTTTCTTTTATTGAATTAAACAGCCCTGTTAATTTCTTGACTCTTTCTATGTCATTGCACCATTCTTTAAGGAATTCTGTGAGGATCCCATCTAGGCCAGTAGCTTTATTTCTTTTCATTGTTCTAACTTGTCCCATTACTTCCTCATCCCTAATTGGACTGTCTAGAATTTCCACATGTTTATTGTTGACTTCAAGGTCTACTGTCATTCTATTTCCCCCGTACACCCCATAAAGGGTTCTAAAATATACTATCCACTCTTCTGGGTCAATATTCGGCTGGTCTACATATTTGCTATATGATAATTTTAAGGCCTTCCATACCTTAGTAACATTCCCCTAACACCCTGATTAAATTACTCTCCTCTTTTTCCCTTCATCTTAATTTCTTCTATTGTATGGTCTGATTGTAAAATGTCCTACCCTGTAAGTATTCCTCCTTCGCTTAGACATTTCCTTCATTTCTCCATTTCTTTAACATCTGTTTCACTAACTTTTTTGTTACTTTACATTCATCAAACCAGTCCTCCCCCTGTTTGAATATTTTCTTTCTCACTCTCATTGTCCTTCCTGCCACCTGTAAAACACCACTGAAAACATTTACCGCTTTCTCAATTTCATTTACCTCTGACATATAACTATGGGCATATTTCCCCATATTGCGAATCCAAAACTTGTTTAAAATCCCTACCATAAACATCATTCCACTTAAATCTCACGTACTGTGTACAATTCTTTTTCCTGTCTCCCAGGTTCTGTTTTGTCTGCTCTGTTTGTACTATGATATCTACTATCAGTGGGAAATGACCACTGTTGGAGCTTAAGTTAAGAACTTTAAAACTTCCAAGAACACATTCCAAATTGATTGGCCATAAAATATAATCAATTACACTTTGTCCATTCTTGTTTATAAAAGTAAATTCTCCATTAATATCCTCACTGTATTTCCTATTTAAGATACTCAACGAATTATTTTCACAGAATTCAATAAACTTGTCACTAGCACTGTCCGTGACATTATCCTTACTTTTCCTCCCCACTTCTCGTTTGCTCATTTCATCACTTACCCAATAATTTTTTATTTCAACATCTTTTTCTCCTAGTCTCCCATCAATATGATCTCTGAATCTATATACTTCTCCCTTAACTTTTCACACCCTTCTTCCAGTTGATTAAATAAGCTAGAGTTGTGGAACTGTGAGGATACAGGTGGGTTGTACACTATTCCCAAACAAATTATACAATCATCTAAATATTTTTCTTCAAATATTATCCAACAGGTGCTTGGATGTCTGGAGCACATTTCTTTTATACCTTTACTTAGAGATTTCCTTATAAAACACCCTATACCACCAGACATTCTCCCTTTGACCACTGTCCTTTTTCCCTTTATACCCATGTATATAAAATCTTTCACCGCAAGGTCCTCTTCCTTTAGCCATGTCACACACTCCTAAACAATCTAACTTGCTCAGTAAGTAATTTAGATTTCCCGTGTACATTTTACTTTTCAGCCCCTCGCAGTTCCAGAATCCCAACCTTCTGCTACTACCCATTCCCTACTGTGGACCTGCTCTAAACCTGAACTTATCAAAAACATCCCCCCTCCTAAGTTCGTATCCCCTCTTAGCCGTTTTGTTTTTATCTACCACGAGAATATTTCCATGTTCCGATGACACCACACTATCAGATGTTTCCTCTCTCTCCCTCATGACCACTCCCTCCTGCACATTCTCCTCACTGCTTTGCAACCATGCCCTCTTCCCCTTCACCGCTAGTCTGCGGGACTCTTCTAACTCCACCTTCTTTGGTCACACAATCTTTCTTCCATCTGTTCTTGCATCATCACTCATTGTCTCCGTCACCGACCTTGTTGGCACTACTCCTTCCCTACTGTAACATGATGCAGCAGCTGATTCTCTAGGTGACGTCACTCCAACCCCTGACGTCGAAGCTTGGTTCCACTCAACTTCGTGTTGCAATGTTATTTCCTTTCTCGTCTGCTCCCTTCTCCATATATCCATTTTCCCTTCAACTGTTACATTTGTTCCTTCTATCCAAAGTTGTAAATTTCTGATATAAGCTTGTTTTCCGCTCTCGCTTCCATCATTTTTTTTTTATTAAATTTCTCCTTATTTCCCTTTGAGCTGGCATCAAATCCTTGTTAATATAGATGTCGGAGCCTTTAAGCATCTTCGCTTTCCCCAAAATCTCATAGATTAGCTGTGATGTTGCGAACTTTGCCACAATCGGTCTTTTTCCGATATTCCTACCTACTCTGTATGCATCCACTATCTCCTATCCTTTCATCTCCATTCCCAGGTTTCGGATAAGAACTTGTTTAACCTCTTCTGCTGGCCGAACTCCTCTCCTCTCTTGTATCCCTATGAAGATCAAATTAAACTTCCGCCTCCTCTCGTCCAATCTTCCCATTTCAAATTTGATTGCATTCACCTCTCTTCCAATTCCTTGGATTTCTTCTCTCATGTCCTCTTTTATTACCCTGGCCACCTTGTTTAAGCTATCGCTTATCCGTTGCTCCATTCCGTCCATTGCTCCTATTTTTCCGTTGAGCTTTTCCAACAATGCATGGATGTCGTCCGGTCCCGGGTTCAATTCCACTCTTCCTATCATCAAAAGTATCATAATGACACTCACTGCTAGTGTATAGCATATATCCATACCACCTCCAGCGCTCCTTTTTTTGAATTTTGTCTGCCTATAGAGTCCAATCCTTGCCCTATACATCGTCAGATCCACTCCCATCGCTACTTGTGTCCCTCTTTCTCTCACTTGCGGAGGGTTATTTATCACTACATGTTTTATTATAGAATCACCATACACTATCACTTTTTCACTCATTTCTTCGTTCACCTTCTTCTTACTTCTGTGTGTTGTCTTATTTTCCAATTCTTATATCTTCTCCCGTTTATTACACTCGCATCCTGCTAGCGATGTTAGTTTGGGGTTAGTCCACTTGAAGGGATTTTTCCTTGCGTCTTTCCTTCTATATGAACTACTGCAGTATTTTTCCTCAGCACAGTATTTATCATTTCCCATATCCTCTTCCAGATGTAGTACCTCGAATCGATTTGTTGTTTCAAGGCTGTTATCTTTGTTGCAAGCTACTGTATTGCTACATATTTTCTCTTATATTAAGCTTGTTGTTGTTAATGATCAAAATGGATTTTCTCCATTTTTCTACAGGCTTCCCAATAATATTTACATAGAATAGAAAATGATTATCCGGTCTTGTGCACCATGGTTTGGTGGAAATTCTCCTTCCAGATGTTTTGTTTCAAGTTGTGCAGAGCATCCTGAGTGGTGTGACCACAGTACTCTGCTAGTCTCGGAGACGACTGATATGGAGACATTTGGTTTCACAGGTTTTATACATTTAGCATGTGTGGGCGTTTGATGGTTGGTCCTTGCAGCAGTTGAACAAATAAACAAAGACCAGACCAACTGTCAAACACCCACACATGCTAAACGTATAAAACCTGTGAAAACAAATGGCTCCATATCAGTCGTCACCAACTAGTAGAGTACTACGGTCACACCACTGAGGATGTTCGACACAGTTTGAATGAAACATCTGGAAGGAGAATTCCCACTAGACCACGGCCCACAAGCCCAGATAATTATTTTCTATTTTATGACACCAGCTGTGAAAATTTATGCAATTTGGTCAATATTTACATAGTTGAACTGGAACACTGGCATTAATTTTTGTTATTGTGATGCATTGAAGTAGGTAGTCTCTATTCATTACTGTCTTGAGTCATTACATAGTATGCCCCTTTGCCCCTTGTAGAATTAAAGATATGGATCTTGAACAGCTGGGCAGCCAGTCAGTCATGTCCAGTCATCAAGTGAAAAAGGGCCACTGCTGAGCTTCTTGGAGATTCTGGTACAGTGTTAGTATTTTCCAAGGGTGTTTTTCATGATTTATTTACACTTTTTTCATGATAATTATGTTGCCAATGCGTAAGGATTTCTGAATTTATATGTAATTTTGGTGTATTGTAAAAAATTTTGTTGTTCCACATAAATACCTTCCAAAAAGCCATAATTTTAAATGACTCAAGATCGGCCATTCAGGCAATAGCCTCCCCATTCCCATCAAACAACAAAATATTAGAGGAAAATCCTTTTACACTAACTCTTGCAGTCGACTGTGTTATGTAGTACTCGGGTCAAACTTTTGTGGCATCGCACAGTTACCACTGCTTCAAAATGTTTGCAGCTGCACTGTTGTCCAGCTGTTCATTATTCAGACGAGTTCTTTTGCTCGTATTTGCACCATCTGTATGTGAAATCTTAGGAGATTTTCTGTGCTGTCGTCATCGTTGACATCAATGCTTTCATCATTTTTGTGAGACATAAGTAGGGCTAGGATTTTTATGTAATATCAACATGAACATGTACATATTTATGTAGCAATATCAGATGAAATTTGTACTATCACATAAAGGCTTTTAAAGGTGCTCATCTACTTGGTCATCAGCACCCTCAGAAACAGTTCATTGCAAAAGCCAGATATAAACTGCAATAAAATATAAAATTACTAGTAGAAAAGAGCAAGAGTGCTAATGGCTTTATTACCAAAGCCCAGTATTTGATAAAAACATCTTTACATACCTACAAACTTCACCTTCCATACTCGATGAGGAAGGAAAAGGGCTTCCTGAGTTAATAATGACATTTTTGTCACCATCTGGCCAAAGACAGATTTAATTCCATCTGGACCAGCAAGTCCTCCTTTGCTTCTGGATCTCTTCACCTGAATTCTGTTTAACTCAATAACAGGTCCGTGCTGCCTGTCGCGCACCATTGTAGCTTGAACAACCTGGAAGTGATAAAGTCATATTTATGTTTTATACATTAAGAGGGTATTTCAAAAAATAATGGGAACATTTTTTTCCCTGGTAATATGCCTTCTTTTATTGAAATTCAATTAGAGACTTTTGAAATGGTCACCTGATATGATTCAGTTACTCCAATGTTCTACACACTTCTTAAAGCATTCACTGAAGCCCTTTTCTGACACACTGTTTAGTGTACCCCAAATAGCAGTATTGAATTCATTATGTACTTCAAAATGGCAGTCACAGAGCACTCTTTCACTTGTGGGAAAGGATAAAAGTCACACCACCTCAGTTGAATATGAAAGGATGACTTCAGGCCTAACTTACTGATTGTTTCTTTTGTAGCATGAGATTGATGGGCTGGACATTGTTTAGGGTTCTTTGCAGCCAATTTTCTCTTCAATGGTCATTTAAGAATATCACTGTAGTATTCTGCAACTATTGTTCAGTGTTTTTCAGCTATAAATATTACAACTGGAAATACAGGTGGAAGGGAAGTTAATTTAAAGCAATGATAGATCTCGGTATTTGGAACACATTTTGTATCTTACGTTTTTGTCTCTGACCACTTTCTACAGAGATTTTAGTTTTGTCAAAAACATGAGACAGACAAACTGGCAACATTACAGATTGTGTGGGTGTCACGTTTACCAGGTCAGTACATAAACAAACACGTGTCACTATTGCTACCACAGCAACGTGGCTCGTGAGTATAAACATAAAGACATGTCTGCTAAGTCATAATAAGCACATCTGAATTCTCCAGTAACGCACACTGTAACCTAAACTCATAATCTAAGGATATTGTTTATCATTTCATTCAACATGAAACTTAACTTGTTTTGTAGCTGATATGTCTGTAATTTAATAAACCAAACCATCTCTCTGACTTGTAAACACAAACAAAAGTACATTTGTAGGCTCTTAGAAAGTGTACCAAATGATTTTTAATGCGGCAGCAAAAGAATAAGCAATGAACCACAGCTACAGATGTTCATTTAATCACTAATCTCTGAAAACAAAAAACATAGATACTGATGCTCATTTTAATAACCAATCTCCGAAAACAAAAATCTATAAATACAATCTATAGGTCTTTCAAAGTTCATTACACGCTTCCTGTTTTTTAAAATAAATATTTTTTTCCCAAACCATTAAATCTATAGCTCCACTTAATTGTTTTAATAATTTAACTTCTGGATTAATTTCATGATTAAATGTCCAAAAATGATCTGCCACAGATGATTTCTCAGTTTGTTTACATTTAATATCTCTAAAATGCTCTTCTATTCTGGTTTCTAAATGATTTTTAGTTTTACCAATATATACTTTATCACAATCCAAACAGCTAAATTGATAAATGCCAGATTTTTTATAATTTG
Organism: Tenodera sinensis; assembly: GCA_030765045.1. Taxonomy (NCBI): domain Eukaryota; kingdom Metazoa; phylum Arthropoda; class Insecta; order Mantodea; family Mantidae; genus Tenodera; species Tenodera sinensis. Next base: position 166,085,819 of record CM060961.1, on the reverse strand, counting down.
GTATTTTATCTTTTTTAGAAAAATTTAGTAAATTTTGTATATTAAATTTATTTTGAGGGACCAAATTTATTCCATATTCTTTAAAAATCTTTGTAAATTTTATATTGGCCCATGGATGGTAAGTAAACTTTTTTAAAAATACAATTATCTTTTATTTTTTTGAGGGTAGAAACTTCTTTAACAGCTTTTTGATTATTATTTATTTATGCCAACAAACTTACTGTTGGTGTTTTTAAACACACAAGCCGTGTGTGGGCAAAGTTTAAGAGGTAGAACTGGAACTTAAAAATTCAATGCCACAACTGGGATTTGAACCACAGACCTTCCGCTTGCCGCTCAGTGGTTAGAGCGTCCGCCCGGCAAGCGGAAGGTCTGTGGTTCAAATCCCAGTTGTGGCATTGAATTTTTAAGTTCCAGTTCTACCTCTTAAGCTTTTTGATACTTAAATTTTTCTATCTTTTTATGTATAAAATCTGTATTAAGGATTCTGAGGGAAGCCGAGGCCCACCCTGGGGGGGGGGGGGGGGGGGGGTGGCGGGGGGGGGTGGCGGTGGTGGTGACGATGATGATGAGTGAGTGAGTGAGTGAGTGAGTGATTAGGGTTTAAGGGCCCGTCAACAGCTAGGTCATTAGAGCCCCTGATGATGATGATGATGGTGGTGGTGGTGGTGGTGGTGGTGATGATGATGATGATGATGATGATGATGATGATGATGATGATGATGATGATGATGATAGGTGCTTTAGCCAATTGTGCTGTAAAATCAAGAACAAGTAAAGTAGTAGCAGTTATCAAGTTTGAAAAACCAGGTTTAGTGAAAAAAATAATTACCAAAATGGTTAAATTCCTATTTTAGCACATATAAATTTAATTTAGACAATTCTAAAATGATTATGTTACAATCATGATTATATCATACAGTATCCATCATACAAGCAAATTTATCACATTTAAAACACCTATGTAATTATATTCTTTAATCCTAAAGATAGCAGCATCATTGTGTCTATAACCTATGAAGCTAGGAGTAAGTAAAATTTCAAATAAATTGATTGAACTAATAAAACAAAGGAAAAGAACTAATGGAGCTAACAGAGGAATAATTGTCACAGAATATAAAGATAAGCTGCTTTAATGCTGGGTTACAAGAAAACTGCCTTATAAATAGCTACTCCCTTCCAGGGTTGCCAACCCGTACGGTAAATATGGGGGCATTCGATAATTTGAATGTATGTACTCATTGTTGTCAACCTGTACGATAATTATGGGGGTGTACGATAATTTTTATACTGGCAAAATATCATTTTCACTGGTTTGTCAAACCAGCAAAACAAAATTAATTACAAATAGCGATACCACTTTTGTCCTAATGGCCTGTCTCCAACCCTCTAAGGCAACCACTTCATATCCTACTGATCCTTCTACCCTTTTTTAGCCAGTGTGTCCAGATCTGGTAATCTCAAAGAAGAAGGCATTGTTCAGAAAATTGATGATCAATGGAGGAAACTTGGAATACCTACATGATATTCCATGTGAAATAAAGACATGCCAGAACCCGGCAGTTTCTGGAGTGCTGTTAAACACGTGGGTCACCTTGGTGGAAATACTGATTTCAAAGAACTGGCAGAGGTTGCATTATCAGTGTCCCCATAGAAACAGTTCTTTTGAAGGAGTTTTTTTCCAAATTAGGTTTAATAAAACCCAAAATTAGAAACAGATTGGTGCTAGATACAGTAAATGGACTGTTCGGTCGTCTCAGCTTATAAAAGAATGTGGTGGGTCTGGAATATGCAAGCCACAGAAATGTTAAAGTTTACCTTAACAAATTTGTTGCTGCAACAGTTGAGCAAGATGATGAATTTTCAGATGAATAGTGCGAGAAACATAAGTACTAAAGTTGTAACACTGATTGGGGTCATCAATCTTGTAAGTAGATACCTTAAATATCAATACTATTATTTTGTAAGTGTTATGCTGATACATTTATTGTTGTAGCATTTGGTTTATGATGTATGATAATTTTGAATCCAAATCTATAATTTTGAGTGGCTGGTACGATAATTTTACTTTTAAATTTTGGCAACCCTGCTCCCTTCTTTAGTTAATGACTGGGTAAACTAGTGAAGTCTCTAAACTTCAGGGAGTTGCAAGAACAACATTATACAACTAGTTAACAACTCTCATCTTCAAGAAGAGAAGATGCAATTTCACAGAGCCAGTGTAGTCGGCTACATAGTTATCTTAAGCACATGTATGATGTCACTGCAAGGCGACAGAGCCCACGTAGTCGGCATTCATAATCATCCTATGCAACAAAGAACTGCCACGCATTCAGGATTGCACTTCTAATTTTGTTGTTAAAGTCATTTCGTGTTTCTGCCTGCCAAAATGTAGAACAAAAGAAATAGGAGTAAACTTTTCACTTAAAAGGTATAGCAGGTGGCTCCAATGACTTTAATAAGGCAATGTTATGTTCTTAAAGCACTACTTATTAACTCAGGATAACATTGCACCTATCCAGGTTTTATGGTGGAGTGACATAAACAACATGGTTAGTGAGTTGCATAAAGAAGGAGATAATGGGTAGAAGGAGCTCTTCAGTTTCTTGAATTGGGTACAGTAGCATGTTGAAATTGGCAACATGCATCAGTTCTAAAAATACTGATAAAAAAGTATTTTGTGATGAAAGAGGATTTTCAGTACATATGTAATCTTAAATGAAATGCACTCAGATCCAAGATAACCTCTTTGTCTGACGAAGTTTCTATAACGAAGAACAGAATAGAAATACAACATTTCCCGGCATAAAACTGTAATTCTATACACACATAAATTGACAATAGTGCATAAAGCAATAGTTTTTATTTACTTGTATTTGAGGATGTGATAATATGAACAAAATTAAGAGGAAACCATGTGATGAAAGCAATAATGGCGGCCATCCACTAAGTGTTTATTTACCCAAGATTTGACCTATAGTGATACTCGATTAATTAGTGTTGTAGATCGGTCTTGCAACTCATTTCAGAGGCAAATGAACACTTTAGTACTAATGAAACCTGTACGTGCATTCTTGCAACCCAGCATTAGTGTTCAAACTTAATGACTTTGTACAAACCTAGTGACATTATAAATATGTGTAATCCTGTTGTTCTTATATTGTAACTTATATGTTATATAATTCTCTATATCTTATGTAAATGGTTCATTTCTAACACTGCCAGAAACTCGTATAGATTGACTGAGTTGTAACATTTTGTAAATAGGTATTTATCACTTTGACAAGGCTTGAAACTTATACAAGTCAATAAGCAGATAATAAAAGAATTAATAATTTACTTTTCTAAATGTAGCTTCCTTTGTGGAAGATACAAGAATACCACGTAGTTTATCCAGACTTCCTTCTCCATCTATTGGAAACATGGCTACACCAGGGCAGAACAATTCTGAGAAGTGATGCAATAGCACTAGCCGATTGCGCAGTGTGGGCAATGGGAATTCACATACTAAATCATACTCCAAGGGAGTACCAACTGGTAGACGACTAGCTGATACAGGCTTGTTTGTGCTCCATGCTAGAGTGTGTGCTGAGCCACAAGCTACCTGGGTAATCTTCTTAGCCTAAACAAATGAAAGTTTTTTAATATATAAATTACAACAATGTGTCATAGTAAGAAAAATGAAATAAAATGCTTATCAAGATAGTATTTGTGTGTTTCATAATGTATTTTGTGATAAGAATATCACTGAAAAACAAATATAACATTTTTAGAGATAAGACAGAGTTTTCAATAATGATTAGGAAGTTTTTTGGACAAGTAAAGTTGAACACTTTAAAACTAAAGTTAAATTTTTTTTATACTGTCCTCACTTACTTTAGAAGATTAGAACTTATGTTTCAGTAGCAACTGCTACCATCTTCAGCTAACAACTGACAAGTGATAGATATAGATGTTGTACTCTCCAGTATACTATTGATTACAGAATACCCAAACTGAAAGTTCAGGTATTATCAGATTAATTACGCACATTGTGAGCAAATATACGAGGGTAAAAATAAAATAAATTTGAAAACTATATTAAAAGGACACATCCGAGACATAAAGCACACTCAGATTGAAAAATAAATCGCAGCTGCACATTTTTGGAGCCACACCATGAAATTATTCAAGAAGTCAACCTTCTTAGGATAACCAGATACCCAAATGAGCTCTCAATTTGGAAAAATAGGCACATTATAAGCAAGCAGGATGGATGAGCCAGTTTTGTCCCTGGCTCACTTTTGGAAGGTCACAGGTTTGATCCCATTTGCTGGCCTACCCGACCCATGGGTTTTTAGGGAGTTTCCGCAGGTCACCAGGTGAATGCTGGTAAGGTTCCTTACATCCCCCAAATTTCGTGTCCCTTCATTTCACTTCACTTCTCATTTCCTTTCACTCTTCATCTGAGTGGTCCCTTTCAGGGTAGCACGTGTTGGCAGGAGTCTGTTCCAGGGTAGTACGCGTTGGCAGGGGTCTGTTTCAGGGTAGTAAGTGTTGGCAAGGGTCCGTTTCAGGGTAGTAAGTGTTGGCAGGGGTCTGTTTCAGGGTAGTACGCGTTGGCAGGGGTCCGTTTCAGGGTAGTACACGTTGGCAAGGGTCTGTTTCAGGGTAGTACGCGTTGGCAGGGGTCTGTTTCAGGGTAGTAAGTGTTGGCAGGGGTCTGTTTCAGGGTAGTAAGTGTTGGCAGGAGTCTCTTTCAGGGTAGTAGGTGTTGGCAGGAGTCAGTTTCAGGGTAGTAAGTGTTGGCAGGAGTCTCTTTCAGGGTAGTAAGTGTTAGCAGGAGTCAGTTTCAGTGTAGTAAGTGTTGGCAGGGGTCTGTTTCAGGGTAGTAAGTGTTGGCAGGAGCCTCTTTCAGGGTAGTAGGTGTTGGCAGGAGTCAGTTTCAGGGTAGTAGGTGTTGGCAGAAGTCAGTTTCAGGGTAGTACGCGTTGGCAGGAGTCTGTTTCAGTGTAGTAAGTGTTGGCAGGGGTCTGTTTCAGGGTAGTAAGTGTTGGCAGGAGTCTGTTTCAGGGTAGTAAGTGTTGGCAGGGGTCTGTTTCAGGGTAGTAAGTGTTGGCAGGAGTCAGTTTCAGGGTAGTACGCGTTGGCAGGAGTCTGTTTCAGGGTAGTAAGTGTTGGCAGGGGACTGTTTCAGGGTAGTAAGTGTTGGCAGGAGTCAGTTTCAGGGTAGTACGCGTTGGCAGGAGTCTGTTTCAGTGTAGTAAGTGTTGGCAGGGGTCTGTTTCATGGTAGTAAGTGTTGGCAGGAGTCTGTTTCAGTGTAGTAAGTGTTGGCAGGAGTCTCTTTCAGTGTAGTAAGTGTTGGCAGGGGTCTGTTTCAGTGTAGTAAGTGTTGGCAGGGGTCTGTTTCAGGGTAGTAAGTGTTGGCAGGAGTCTGTTTCAGGGTAGTAAGTGTTGGCAGGAGTCTGTTTCATGGTAGTAAGTGTTGGCAGGAGTCTGTTTCATGGTAGTAGGTGTTGGCAGGAGTCTGTTTCAGTGTAGTAAGTGTTGGCAGGGGTCTGTTTCAGGGTAGTAAGTGTTGGCAGGAGTCTGTTTCAGGGTAGTAAGTGTTGGCAGGAGTCTGTTTCAGGGTAGTAAGTGTTGGCAGGAGTCTCTTTCAGTGTAGTAAGTGTTGGCAGGGGTATGTTTCAGGGTAGTAAGTGTTGGCCGGAGTTTGTTCCAGGGTAGTACGCGCTGGCAGGGATCTGTTTCAGGGTAGTAAGTGTTTGCAGGGGTCTGTTTCATGGTAGTAAGTGTTGGCAGGAGTCTGTTTCAGGGTAGTAAGTGTTGGCAGGGATCTGTTGCAGGATAAGTGTCGGCAGGGGTCTGTTTCAGGGTAGTAAGTGTTGGCAGGAGTCTGTTTCAGGGTAGTAAGTGTTGGCAGGAGTCTGTTTCAGGGTAGTAAGTGTTGGCAGGGATCTGTTGCAGGATAAGTGTTGGCAGGGGTCTGTTTCAGGGTAGTACGTGTTGGCAGGGGTCTGTTTCAGGGTAGTAAGTGTTGGCAGGGATCTGTTGCAGGATAAGTGTTGGCAGGAGTCTGTTTCAGGGTAGTAAGTGTTGGCAGGAGTCTGTTTCAGGGTAGTAAGTGTTGGCAGGGATCTGTTGCAGGATAAGTGTTGGCAGGGGTCTGTTTCAGGGTAGTACGTGTTGGCAGGGGTCTCAACATTGTATGGCAGGGAATGTCATCTCTGTAAACCTTCATCCTTCAGCACAGTGATCTCTAGTCTCCAAACTCTCCTGTGGGATGTCTAGGATGGGTGGATGGGTGGAATGTTGGTTGCACTAGATGTCAATGGGGTGTTTCAATCTGTAAATGGCAGGGAGCCTGCCCTCTGGTGTCGTGACTACTTGGGTCAGTTGACCTCTGTCTTCTCTTGCCTCATCCTTTCCCCCCAGGGGTGCCCCACGAGGGGCATAGGTACAGAAGATTTTCAAGGTAGACATGCCGAATACCCTCTGCAATGTGCTATTCTATCCACAATATAAAAAACTAATTATGAATTTCTACTTCCGAACAATGGAATTATTTAGTAAACTCATATCACCACCACCAGAGATCTGCATCAATAGTGTACCAGGCAACACAACACAAACATCTGTCAGTCAGTTGTTAGCTGAGGATGGGTACAATTGAGGAGCGTTTTTTCAAAACTCGATAGATGCAAAATTTTACGAAATTGAGTTATATATAGTATTGGCATAATTTTCACCTTCTGCATCATTCTGTGAAATCAGATTTTGCAAAATTCGATTCGTATCCTGTGTAGAAGGTAGGGAATATTAGCAGTTTTTTCAGAACTCGATAGATGCACTTGCTCAGTTAAAGCAAAGGTCGATAGATGCAATTTTATGATTTTATGATCCAGAGTGTAGCAACCTCAATTCTACATTGGCATTGACTGTCATCTCACTGTTGCAATTATTGGAATTCTCAATCATTTCTGCAAGCTTTGTACACTGTTGGCAGTAACTGCGATCCCAGGTTGTGCGCATGGATTTCACATTCATTTGTGCAAGCTTTTTTTCTTCTTCCATTTATATTCTGCCTATAACTGCAGAGGTCGTATCACGGCCTTGCCTGTTGGCAATGGTGTTACTCGTTTAACAGTGGCTTTTTCGGGCTTGGGGGTTTTTATAGGTTTAATTCATACACATTCACACTTTCATACTTCCAGACTCAGGGAAGGATGAGGAATCTTGGCTGGAGAAAAATTCCTACCCCCTACCGGAAATCGAACCCAGGACCCCTTGCACAGCAGGCAGGTGCTTCTGCAAGCTTTGTTATACTTACATGGCACTTTTATTCTTAGTTGAGACACTGCACTGTACTGTGCACAATGAACAGGAGCTCAGATTGTGAAACTGTACCAGTCGTAGAATGCGTGGTAGGTAGGAATTGCAAAAACAAGGAAAGGAAGTCAAAATACAAGTCAAGGAAAGCTCATACTCCAGTAATTACATGTTCATATGGTCTCGAGTGCACTCCACAAAATCCTAAAAGTAAAGGGCATAAGCACTGTGATGCAGCTGATTTGACTTATAATGATATAAGTGGATTTCACCAACACATTTCTGTGCTCAACAAAATGGATCAAGATAAACTCCTTATGAAATATATGAGTATTACATCTCCTAATCACAGAGTGGTGAATAAAGAAGCTGCAAATAGAAAGCAGACTGTTAGCATTAAATACAGTGTGAGAACTATTGATGGCTGAGTATTGTCAGTATGCGCTGCAAGCTTCCAAGGAATCACAGGGGTGTCAAAAGAGATTATCTCTCGTGGCTAGAAAATTTCACTTATCTGGGAATGCACCAAAGGAAACCAGAGGAGGTGACAGAACAGGAATATTACAGAAGGGCATTACTGCTGCTATAAAGTAAGACATTAAGAAGTACAGATATAGAGAAAGTCACTATGGAAGACCAAAATCAAGGAGGATATTTACCTCCAGAACTTAATATCAGAAAAATGTGGACCAACTTTTGCAATGAAAGAAGATTAAGAAATGTACCAGTCTGCTCATTGTCAAAATATAAAAACATTTTTACAACTTCTTCAATCTTTCATTCCATACACCACACACTGATACATGCTCAACCTGCAAAATGGGACTGATGAAGATTAAGAGCGGCAGATGTGTAAAAGAGAAACGAGCTAAGAAGAATGTACAGACTGCACAAGCACTAATAAAGGTGAAAGCTTACTTATATTGTTTGAAATTTCTTTGTGTGTATTCAATATGTTTCTTATATAAAAAAACAAAAATATATTGCTACTGTGAATGTAGCAGTACTTAGTTTCTAAGTTTATACCTAATAAAATAATCCTTATAAACATTAATATGTTGGTTGTATAGTACATTATGTATTATAAAAAGGTGAAAATAAATAAAAAATAATAAATACATAAATAAACAGCAACAAAAACAATAAATGACAATTATAACAAAACTTCATGTGTTAATTTCTTGCTTACACAGAAAAGTTAATCAGCATCTATTGGTTTTTGAAAAAATCTCTGCATTTTCAAACCCCAAATTTGCATTAGTTAAACTATGCTATTTGTTTCTTTTCACATTCAATGAGACAGTTTCAGGAAGGAAAATTGAATGAATAATATTGTTGCTGTGCTAACCAATTAGTATTGCCAATAAATAGAAAAAAACGTTTTTCTCAGAAACGCATTTTGTGCATCTATCGAGTTTTGAAAAAACGCTCCTCAATTGTTCCTGAAACTTATGTCCCAATTTTCTAAAGCAAGGGAGGATAGTGTAAATAAAACTTACGCTTAATATTATGCAAGTCTGTTTACTGACACCAGATAATTGTAAATAATATAGTGTCAGTAAACTGACTCACGTTATCTTTAAATGTTTACACATCATTTTATATAAAACTCCTGATAAATTAGTGATAATGCTTTTTATCTGAATTTACAATGGATTTGCGTCAACCTTATTCTTACTGAACTTGAAATATTTGATGAATATGTTATGGTAAAACTGAAAAAAGAAGATTCAACAAATAGTAACATTTAAAATTGACATCAATGGTTTTCTAAAGATGTTAGATGAAGATTTTCGAGGAATCTTCCACATTTTAATGAACTACCCAGAACAATTTTCTTGCTTTTGCAGAAATGGGTCTCATCCTGCCGCTTAAGAAATAATTAATTTTGATATAGTAAACTAAACTCCCAGCACAACAGTCCTTGAAAGACCAAGGCTTAATGGCTGACTGCTGTGTCCCCCACCTTTGCCCACTAAGGTATTCATGAGTGGGGTGCAATACTGGAGGGTGGGATGTGGCCAGTGCCCCAAGCCCTCCCAGCCAGTTATGCGGCCTTCAGGACCTGGGGTTGCTACTTCTTCATCAAGTAGCTCCTCAATTGGCCCCTCTGAGACCTAATGAGGCTGAGTGCACCCTGTGCCAGCTGTCCCAGTGGGAAAAAAATCCCCACGCCAGTACCAGGGAATGAACCTGGGTCCTCCATGCCAGAGGCAGATGCGCTATCACTGTGCTACAGAGGCAGTTACTTTGATATAGTGGCATGGATAATTATGAGACAGAATATTGTAAGACCCCAAAAGAAAATCATTTATGTGAATATTTGTTAAGAGTGTAATTTGTTTTTGGTGTTGGTACGAGTTGGTTGAGTGACGAAAACGTGTTGCTATTGTTCATTGTTACAAACAATTAAGTTTGTTTAAAGACGTCATAAATATTTCCATATTTAAATTTAATATCTATGTATAAATAAAAGAAGTATGTGTGTTCAATATTGAAAGCGAAGGGAGAATAGCTAAAGATCGCTTCCCTAACAATACGGGAACTATTTGATGGATGCATACGCGGATGTACACAAAATGAAGTGTGATGCGGCGCCAATTGTTTAGTGAATAGCGCCCGTGTGCTTGATACGGGAAGACGTGTTTTTATAGTGCTCTTGGATGTGAGTAGAAAATTGATTAAACTTTCATGAAGCTTTTGTTCTAAAGTTGTTAAAAAACTGGAAAGACTATCTATATAATATAAATTGGTGCGATGAAAAGTAATTTAAGTGTGGAGCTGAGAAAAAGTGTTAATAAAGTAATATAGTGAAAAACAAAAAACATTGAGTGTTTGTTCATTCCATCTAGTACCACGACCTGGGGTAGAAAAAGAATCTCATAGCTCAGCACATTCTTTATTAATATTATAAAAACAGCACCAAATGGCTTGCCCAAACGTGGAGCACGAATTTCGGGTGGAATGAAAATCTACGGGAAATGAACTTACGCGAAATACCAAGTGACGCCAAATCTTTGCGCCAAAAAGGAAGAAGACGCCATTAGACAATCCTTTGAGATTTACAACTTTGGAGACGTCACCAAGTTGGAAATAGACGAGGGAAGTGCCTAAAAACGCCGATGTACGGATAATCAACGTGGGAAACATCAGAGATCGTCTAGCGAAGTCAACCGCCCAGGGGATGCACGTAACAAGATCAATCAACGAGAAAAATAGGACCAAAAATTTCTATTTTTACATTCATTTTATTTTTATGTTACTACGAAGCGGCAAAATAGTGGGACTTTTAAGCCAAAGTGAACTGAATCAAAAAACGAGAATGTCGCAAAAAGAGAGAGGGTAGGAACAGGAATAGGGGAAGGGGCAGATAAGCCTAGTTATCAGATAGAAGCAGAAAGTGAGGGAGAGGCAGCAATAGGAAAAGACCAAAGGTTACTAATGTCATGTTTGAGAAATTACAACAAAGTTTAGGTCAGAAAATGGAACAAAATAAGGTAGAATTAAGACAGGACATAGAACAAAGTTCAGGTCAGAAAATGGAGCAGAATAAGGTAGAATTAAGACAGGACTTAGAACATAATAAAAAAGAGATAGGTCAGAAACCAGAGGAAGTGAGACAGGACTTGGAACAGAAAATAGAATTAGGAAGACAGCATTTAGAGCAGAAAATAGAACTTAATAGGAAAGAATTAGAGCTAGATTTGGGAAAGAGAATAGAATTAGGAAGACAGGAGTGTAAAGAAAATATGAAAGTAATGGAAACTAATTTAAAATTAGTACATAAAAACATAAATGAGACAAAGGAAGCTTTAGAAGCTATGATAGAAATCATAGGAGATAGGATGGGGAAAATAGAATCGGAAATGAGAGAAAATAAGATTGTATTAGAAGGAGAAATTGGTAGATGTAGAGATGAAATAACAGAATGTAATGCAAGTGTAGACTGTAAGATTACAAATGTAAAAGTAGAAATAACTGAGGAATTAAGGAAAGAAATTGAGGTAGTAAAGAAAGGAATTATTAATGAAAGTGTAGAACAAATTGTCATTCCTAAAATTAAGACTATGGCTGATGTACTACAATCACAACAAGATGCTATGAATGATATGAAACAAAGTCACTTAGAAATAAAGAATGATTTAAAATCAATTTGTGAAGAAATGAGAAGAGGAAAAGAATGTTTGGCTAATGTAAATGATGGTGTGAATGCACTACAAAGGCAAAATGATGATTTAGATGTAAGTAATGTTCAAGTTGAAAGTTATTTGAATAATGTACAAAATGTTGACTCACCATATAGAGAAAGGGGTTCACAATTAAACAATGACACAACACACAACACATGCTACACCAACAGCATACTACATGAAATCACACCACCTACATTTGACGAGGAGAAGGGAGATGATCCAAAACTCTTTGTTAAAGAGATGGAAGAGTATTTTAAAGTGAAAAGGATACCAAATGAACTTAGGATGATGATAGTTAAGAAAAGCTTAAAAAAACAAAGCAATAGAATGGCTAAGGTTAACACTAGCTGGTCATGAATCGTATAGCTCATTCAGAAATCTATTCCTATCAAGGTATTGGGGCCCAGCTAAGCAAAACCAGACAAGGGTAGAATTAGCGACAGGAAGATATGATCTGACCAAAGGGTTATCACTAGTCGATTATTTTATGAAAGTAGCCAACAAAGGGAAGCTATTAGACCCTAACCTGTCGGAAGCAGAGTTAATTACCAGGATAACAAGACATTTCCCAGACACAGTGAGAACAGGGTTAATTGTTGCGAGGCCAGTAGATTTTGCAGACATGATAGCATTACTAACAGCCTTCGAAATGCAAAATGGTCGGCCTAATGAGCAGACATAGAAACGGTCACCCAAACTCACCTATCTTAAACAGGAGCGCGACTACAAACAACCAGAATGAGAGAGAAGATAGAAATACTAGGAGCACACATGACAGGGGGAGAGGGGCACACCATTTCCACAAGCACACAATCATGGCGACAGGATGGAGAACACGAGACAGCTGTCTACATGTACGGATGTTGCACAGAATACAGAAACAACAACCACCACCACCAACACTCAGGGAAATTACCACAACTAAGTTTGCCCCAATCGAGTTGATGACCAACACAAAACCTAAGCGATTGACAATTGACATCGACACAAGATGGCTGCACAAAGAGAAAATGGAACTACTGTATACTGGACTGCTGGTCATAACAAAACAGCTGGGCGACCATACATATGAGCTACAGAATACAAATGGCAAGTTGGTAGGAAGATACCATAAAAACAAATTAAAACCATACAAAGAAAGGACCAAATAGTCTTTGCCCACAAACATGTAAGGCAGGAACAGTAGAGATGATGAAAAATAATTTTTAATGGGTTTCTTATAGAAAATTATATACAGGTTGGAAAATACAACAAGAAAGAAAATCAACATAGTCATTGGCTATAATGACCACCAAGAGCATTGTCAACAAGGACAGATGAGAATACTGATTGTCATTAGAGAAGTGAATTATAACGACGAAAAAAAAATGTGTTTTTGACATAAGGATGTCAGGGACAAAAATAAAAAGGAATCAATTGTGATGACAAAGAGAAAATATTTTTGACACAAGGGTGTCGAGGGTGAATTAAGAAGAAAAATAATATAGTTGCAGAATAATTATAAATATAGAAGTTTTCTCTTATAGAGGTAAGAGATAAAGAGGTGACAATTAGTGAAGTAAGAAAAACCATAGTCAGAAAAGCAATGCCCATGAATTAAGATGGATATAGTCAATGTTCAGCTTGAAGAAATGTCGAACTAAACAATAGTGAATAAGAACCCAATGTCATAATAGTATCATTAGTAACATCAGAGTTTAAAAATTGACTCAACGACCTGCCTATACATAATAAGCTTGCAAGATAAAGAAGACAAAGAACTGAATAGAATTGCCATAAATATGATCATAATCATTAGCTCAAGATTTGTATCCTGTTTTTTTTTCCCTCATAACAAAGAACATAAGTCAAAAGGCACACAATAAACCATGATACACTTAAAAAATATTTGTGTCAATGTCAAATGTAAACACTTAGGAATATTCTTGATGTTGTGTTGTGTAGTAACTGAATATGTAAAATTTATAATGTATCATGCCAAAACAAAAGACAAAAACATACAGCAAAGAAGACTGTAAAGAAAAAAGGGTATTCTACAAAGTATTAAGTATTAGAGGAATAGAGAGAAGTGTTGTATTGTGTTTCAAGATTGTATATGTAGGTGACAACTTGAAAAACAAAACAAGGGGCATGTGAGACAGAATATTGTAAGACCCCAAAAGAAAATCATTTATGTGAATATTTGTTAAGAGTGTAATTTGTTTTTGGTGTTGGTATGAGTTGGTTGAGTGACGAAAATGTGTTGCTATTGTTCATTGTTACAAACAATTAAGTTTGTTTAAAGACGTCATAAATATTTCCATATTTAAATTTAATATCTATGTATAAATAAAAGAATTATATGTGTTCAATATTAAAAGCGAAGGGAGAATAGCTAAAGATCGCTTCCCTAACAATACGGGAACTATTTGATGGATGCATACGCGGATGCACACAAAAAGAAGTGTGATGTGGCGCCAATTGTTTAGTGAATAGCGTCCGTGTGCTTGATACGGGAAGACGTGTTTTTATAGTGCTCTTGGATGTGAGTAGAAAATTGATTAAACTTTCATGAAGCTTTTGTTCTAAAGTTGTTAAAAAACTGGAAAGACTATCTATATAATATAAATTGGTGCGACGAAAAGTAATTTAAGTGTGGAGCTGAGAAAAAGTGTTAATAAAATAATATAGTGAAAAAAAAAAAAAAAACATCGAGTGTTTGTTCATTCCATCTAGTACCACGACCTGGGGTAGAAAAAGAATCCCATAGCTCAGCACATTCCTTATTAATATTATAAAAACAGCACCAATTGTATGTACTAAAATTTTATATAACATGTGCCTGTGAAACATTCTTAATTTTGAAAAGGATGGACAAAAATATGTTACAGAAAAAGTTTGTTCTTTATGGTATGTGTCACAGTCATACAGTTAACTTCATATATTTTAATCTTTTTCTCTAATATCAACAAACACAAAATTGAAATATCATTTAACACTCTTAGTCATAATATTTAAGATCCTTGATTTCAGTGGACAAGATTGCAAACTCAGATCTCCTCCGAGGTGAAGCTGATGATGTATACTTAAGGGCATACAACTAATAGGAACATCAGTGTCCTTATAAAATGGATCATGGCAAAAGCCAGAAATAAACTTTAATATAAAATAAAATCCTAGTAAAAGCACAAGTATAGATAAACATATCTAAAGTAGTGAGGAAAAAGCCAAAATTAAAACTAATTCATAAGGAGGTCCTAAAGGTATGAAATATCAAATCCTTTACTTCTAGATTCTTACACTCATGCTTATCATTGATACAAACTTCAAAATCTTGTTTATGGCCTGCCAGGACTGCAAGACTGACCAGCAGTTGCAGAGAGGGTGTGCCAGGGAAACACACTCCAGCAGCATGTGATGGACTGATGAAAGTTTCTCACACAGCAAACAAAAAGAATCAGGGTCCCCCTTAAAAAGGTAACCATGTGTAAAATTACAGTGGCCAACACACAGCTAAGTCAAGATCATCTTGCAGCAAGATGCACAAGAGCAGGTAACCCAGTTTCCTTCACTGTTCTAAGCATACTCTCCACTCACATCAAGCCTAAAGTACTCTGAAGTAACATGAGAATGGTAATACTAGGTTCTGTGGTTGCCGCCTTTGCTCCAGATCTGGCATTTTATTTTCTGACAAACCAACGTGACCAGGAATCCATGCACACACCATGTTAATGCCATAAACGTGTAAAACAAGGAGGGCATCCTGGATAAGCTGTACCATAGGATGGTAGTTGCACAGATTGTGAAAGATCTGAAGCTCACTAAGTGAAACACTCAAAATGAGGTTGATGGGATGGGATTTTGGGTGCACAACAACTGAGGTCATTAGCGCCCAAGAGAAGCTAAAAAGGAAGATGCAGGCACTAAACCTGCAGTCTAAAACATTTCAACAATTAAAAGGTCACCGACAGAGTGCCAGTAACTGCAAAAGTAGAGCTAAAACATTGACCAAGACCCGCAGTTAATATACATAAAACCAATAGAATAGCAATGGTAGAACAACCAATTAAAACAATTAAAATCACCAACTCAAACAGGCCGCCCATGCTGCTAACATGGATAAAATATAACAACCGCTCTACTGCACTGACGGTGTCTGTCAGCACCTCAGGAAGGGTAGTTGGCAGGCTCACAGATGCATGTAATCGAGATAAAAACTGGCACTCAATTAAAACATGCCGCACAGTCAAAGGTTCTCGACAGTGATTGGTTGGTTGGGTTGTGGGTGCGAGAAGCCATGGGATGGAGGTAAATATATGTTGCAAATAGTGAACTGGATGTTTGGTAGTAAAATTGTTATGGCAACTGATTGTACATCAGAGCGTAATGGTACTGATTCCATATATACATCATCTCTGACAAGAATCATAGCACCGCCATGTGCATCGTCTTAGATGGAAAGCATCTTGAGGATGCAGCTTAGTCTCTTGCAAACATGCGACCAAAGGTTCGTTCTTATTGAGCAAAAGCTCAAGTTCTGGTCATTGTGTTCTAATACCATGTATGTTCCATTGTAGAATAGCCATATTGATATCTGTATGGGACATATATTCCAAGCTAATTCTGCATTACTTTGGAGTAGGCAGTTGTCGAATTAGTTTGCCCTTTTCTTCTCTCTTGGGCTGACATTTTTATCCCAGGCTTTTTCGCGCCTCTTTTCTACTGGGGCTCTCCCAGTGTAGGCAGATTCCTCTAGCTTCATGCCATCTGCTGAGGACATCCGTGTTCCCATAGTGAATTTTGGTTTGAGAGTTTTGAACCGATTCGACACCGCGACCGGCGAAGATGACAGTCGCTGGTCTGTAGTCACCCCAGAGGATTTCTCTGAAGAGGATCTCCTAGGAGATGTCTTTGGACTTTTCTCTCCCTTTGATGTCTTGGGAGAAACCTTACTCTCTTTGACGAAATTGGATTGTTTGTATTGGGTCTTAAACTTTATTGGTGAAGCATCAAACACTATCGGTCTATTTGATGAGATCAATTTCTTTGTCGGTGACCTTCCTGATCTACTGGATTGAACTGCAGTGCCTGTAGATGCTGAAGCAGACTTAGGTGATGTCAAACGCTTTGGATGTGACTCAGCTATGAGAATATTGTCTGAACCTGTTGCCCTGTTTATATCACTAGTTTGAGTTGCGATTTCCCGACGCAGTACCAGTTTAGCTGCAACCGAGCTATAGGTACTGGAGTTCAGGATAGCAAGCTGGCGCAAATGTAAGAGTTCCCGGGCTTCTGAGAAGGACACCTTCTCTCTAACCCGGATCTCCTGGATAGCTCTTTCCTCCATATAATAAGGGCATTCTCGGGAGTTTGCTGGATGTTCTCCCCTGCAGTTAATACAACTGGGAGGTGATGTACAATCATCATCATGTGCGATGCCTCCACAGTTGATGCATGTAGCATTACCGTTACATGAGTCACTTGTGTGACCAAAGTGTTGACTTTTGTAGCATCTCGGAGAGTTCAGAATATATGGTTGAACTTCAATGGCTTCATACCCTGCCTTAATCCTTTGCGGGAGATCTACCCGATTAAAGGTAAAGAACAGGGTATGAGTGGCCTGAAGTTGGCCTCCCTCTTTCCTCTGAACCCGGTATACTGCTGTTACACATTGATCTTCCAGGTTCGCCTGAATCTCCTCATTGGACATATCATGTAATGTCCGGGTGTTCACCACTCCGCGGGAGGAGTTCAAAGTCTTATGCAGTTCTACATGTACCGAATAGCTGGCTAACATATTCGCCTTAAGTGAAGTAGCCGCCTGGGATACTGAATTAGCTTCAATCAAGAATGTGCCGTTGCGAGATCTTGTACATACTTTAGCAGGGCCAGCTATTTTATCAAGACCCTTTTGTATAATAAATGGGTTCACCAATGTAGATTTTCTTTCTTCCTCAGCTCTGGTAATTATTAAGTAGCGAGGACCATTCGACTCTGCTACTTCCTTTCCAATCACTTTCTGGGTTTTAAAATTTTGTTTGGGATGTCCCATGGCAATGATATCCTCCACCATTGCAAATGTCTCTGACGGCATGCTCACACCCTGGGTGCCATCTTGGCTTAAGTGAGAGTTCTAGCCTGGACCTTGCTCACCTTTGGGTCTCACCTTCCAGTGTACAGACAGAGGGACCGAATCGCCTTCAGGAGTACATCAGCTCATGCAATAGCCTCTCCCCAGGACTGACCTTTATCAGCGGATACGAACACAGATCCTACATGATAACCAGGTACTGGGAATTACGCAGCTACCCAGTCACCCCTTGCGTCTCCCCATCCACCTACAACCCACAAGTAGGTTATCCATCAGACTGTGTACAGGGAGGTATTAGGTTGGAGGTCAAACACAAAAGTGGACCGAAGTTGATTGGGTGTTTGGCATGTGCCCTCTCACCCCTTAGAGGAACCCAATCGAGAGTATGGCTCGGGGCCCCAGGTATGCCAAACCCATACCTACCATAGTAGGACCCCCTGGGGGGTTTTGTATATGAAGCAGGTATTCATCTTGGATGTATGGTATAAAAACATTATTTGGGATGTAAAAATTTACTATAACACTGATCGGTAAGGTAACCTACTGCAACTTTTGTACATGCTTTTCATTTTCAAGACTACATATATTACATTATTGAAAAAAATTGTTTTACATACTTGCAATGCTACCACAAGCCTCGGCCTCTGAATAGCATTAGTAGTTCCATCTCCTAACTGACCCTCATCATTGTCTCCCCATGTGTACACCTCCCCTTGGTCGCTGCAAGCCACACAGTGCAGTGATCCTATAAACATAGTAGTAATGGGCATTTTCTGTATACAGTTAGGATCACACAATTAAAGTTAAACTGAAGCAAGACAACTTTTTATTTAATGAAAATAAAAGGTAACTAAAAAATATTATTTGAAAAATGTTGCACTCTCATTAAAAATTAAAACTGGCTTATTAACAGTCCTATAGGAAGCCATCAGCTAGAACAAAATTTTCTGTTGCTTTCACATTACCTTCTCTATAAACTCTTCTACAAACCATTCTTAAAACAGCTCATTCTCCCCTCTACTTCTTATTAATTAAGTTGATCTTTCGTTACACATTTGCACAATTTGTTCTATACCTATGGGGTCCCCGTCTAAGGGATATGTGAATTGTGACCACAAGCTACCCAAGCTGAGCAGTAGTAGTAGTAATGGGGTTTAGGGCATAGAACTGCCAGGGTTATAGGCACCCTAGCGAAACAAGAAAACAAAAACAGTGCAGGCTCCACACCTGCATGCTAAAAAGTTAAAATGATTCAACAATTAATTAGTCACCAAAAGAGTGCCAGCAACTGTAAATGGTAAGATAAAATGCAAAAGCTCACGAAGACAAAAGCAAATCGCATCCATGAGGAAACGACCGAACAAAGAGAAATGAGAAAATATGTTTAAATACGGCCACCCATACCGCTGAGCTGAATGAAAGTGAGCAATCACTTTACCGCACTGACAGTGTCTTTCAGCACCTCAGGAAAGGTGGCTGGCAGACTCAAGGACATACGTAGCTGAACTAATAACTGGCACTCAAGTAAAACTTGCCGCACCATCAAAGGGTTATTACAGTGCGGTGCAGCATGTGAAGATAAAAGGTGACTATGACTATAACGGTAGTGTCTGATGTGCAACCTCGCTAAAATCACTTCCTCATGACGAGAGGTGCACATCCTACTCCCCTATCATCCTTCGAGGCGTTGGTGTATATAAAATAGCAGGAAGTGGACTGTGCCTGTATTAATTTGATTTAAATAAAATATAACATAAGAATATCTAAAAAAGCCCAACGAAGGACTGAATCTGGTATCGACGACTTCGGCAGGGACAGCAAACCCAGACTGATATGGATCTCAGAGCGAAGCCATGGGGGAAATTGCATTTCTCCCTTGGGAAATGTAGGTGGTAAATAGGCATCCAAAAGCCGAAGCAGTGAGAGAGCCAGAAGGGAGTATAGCCAGGGAGTTCATTGAGTATTGGCGGTCTAAGCTGTCATTAAAAAACAAAAGACGGGTGTTCCGGCAGACTAGAAGCCGACAAGTGTAGCTGCAAAGAAGAACATTGCATGAATAACTAAGCGGAGGTTCAGCAGCTTCCACACATAGGCTCATAACAGGGTTCGTGGGAAAGGCACCAATACTCAAATAGATACCACGGTGGTGTGTAGGATTGCGGCAATTTAAATCCGACGGTCGAGCTGAAGAGTACACAATGCAACCGTAATCAAGTTTTGATCGGACCAGTGCTTAGGTATAAGCATAAAAGAATGGTTCTAGCAGCTCCCCAAAATGTGCTACTTAAATTCCGTAAAACATTAAGAGAACGTTCACACCTTGCCTTTAAGTACGAAACATGCGAAGAACAACTAAGTTTTTGGTCTAAAATTAATCCCCAAAATTTTGTCTCATCTGCAAAAAGGAGGTGCATCTGGGCCAAGATGTAGAAAAGGCGGTAGAAAGGCCTTCTGGCACTAGAAGTTAAACAGACAGTTTTCTCGGCGGAGAACTTGAAGCTGTTGTTGCCACTCCAAGTGAACAGGCGGTCTAGGCACACTTGGAGGTGGTGTTGTAGGGGATAAGTCCACCGAGAAAAAGTAAATGGTGAAGTCATTCACAGACAAAGAGGATGACACACCAGCAGGATTGTACTCCACAATGGGATTGATTGCAATGGCACATAGTGTGATGCTGAGTACCGAGCACTGTGGTACTCCGTTCTCTTGACTAAAAACACGGGACAAAACGAGCCCACCTGTACCTGAAAGACCCTATCCTGCATGAAGTCCCGAATAAAAAGGGGTAGTCGACCATGAATGTCCCATTTATGGAGGGTATGGAGGATTCCATACCTTCAGCAAATGTCATATGCCTTCTCCAAGTCAAAAAACACAGTTACCGTTTGACTCTTACGCAGGAAACCGTCCTTGATATATGTGAACAACAATACTATCTCTGCTGGCTTTACTTAAATTTAAATCAAATTAATACATATTTGAATATGATAGACATTCAGTCCAGGCTCTTAGCAACAACGATACTAAGTGGTTGACCGTGGAACGGAAGCGACAAAAACCACACTGAACGTTAGACAGCAGATTTTGCGATTCAAGCCACAAAGTCAATCGCCCGTTGATCATGTGCTCCATCACCTTGCAGAGGGAACTGGTGAGGGAGATTGGGCGATAACTAGAAAAGGTAGATGGTGATGCTTCCCAGGTTTTAAAATTGGGACAATGGTGGCTTCGCACCAAGCGGATGGAAAGGTTGCTATGCGCCAGATACGGTTATACACAAACAAGAGAAAGTGTGTACCAGCCAAAGATGCATGCCGCAACCTTAACACGTGGACACCGGCCAGCCCAGGTACGGAGGATGCGATGACACCAGGGCCCATTCCAGCTCCTGCATGGTGAAGAAGGTATTATAACACTCATGGTTCAAAGAGTGAAAGGATACTTCATGTGTCTCAGCCCGCTTCCTAATGGATAAGAAGTCCGGGTGGTAATGGGAAGAGCTAGAGACATCAGAGAAACCAGGGTAACAGCGACAGCTCTAGGGTGAACTATGGTGCCATTGTTAATCCGCAGGGCATACACTGGAGTACGTGGAACTTTGCCAGCCATGCTCTGGAGGTTGCCCCAAACCACAGATGATGGTGTGAAGTGATCAAAGGACTCCACAAAGCGGTGCCTTTTTGCTGGCCTGTATGATGTGACGAGCATGGGTGCATAAGCACTTAAACACCTGCAGCGCAGCCTAGAGCGCATGAACAGCTGCTCGGCATTCTTCGATCCACCAAGGAACTGGTAAACACCTCGGGTGGGCCAACGAACGAGTTATAGCACGTTCGGCAGCGGATAGGAACACGGAATTGGAGTGAAACACCATCTGGTCAACATTTCCCATCATAGGGTCATTGAAAACAGCTGGGCTGCAGAAAAGAGGCCAATTCGCTTTGTGTAGCTGCCAGGTGGGTACACGTGACGAGGGTATGTAGTTAGAGAGCAGGCTAATTATGCAGGGAAGATGATCACTGGAGAAGGTGTCCGAGATGACGTTCCACTCAAAATGATGTGCATATTGTGCCAAGCAAACAGATAAGTCTAAGTGAGAGAGAGTGCCTGTGGAATCAGAAATAAAAGCAGGTTCGCCAGTATTACAAAGAGAGAGGTGATTCTGATGAAAGAACTCTGCTATGTGCTTCCCCCTTACGCAAGCTCTAGGTGGTCCCCAAAGAGGGTGGTGGGCATTGGTATCTTCCAACAAGTAGGGCGCTGGAAGTGGGGACACTAAATCTGATAGGTCTGCAATGGCGAAAGTAGAAGAAGGCGGTAGATAAACGGAACACAAAGTGAAAGAAAAGCAAGGGAAATGAAGAGAAACCGCAACTGCTTGCAATGTAGTAGTGAGCATAAGAGACTGGTAATAAACGTCGTTGCAGATCAGGATCATAGCACCCCCATGTGCACGAGTACCAGGCTCCGGTGGTAAATCAAATCGCACTGGAGTAAAACCAGGAAAGGTGAAAGTATCCTGTTGATGAAGTTTCATCTCCTGCAGGCAGAAAATAATGGGGGACAGCAAATTAGCGAGCAGTTGCAATTTGGATTTATGCCTGCGCACGCCATGTGTATTCCACTGTAGAATGGACATCCTGGACCAAATGGGATAAGCTATTCACGAGGTTCACTGTTCATGGCAGCTGTCGCTTCAACTTGCTCTTCTGGTTCTGCGTGGGACTTGGGCTTTTGGGAGCAAGCGTTTCCTGCTCCACTGGCTCCTCAGATGGAAGATGGAAGAGGGTCACCAGGTACCTAAGTCAGAGAAAGTGATTGCCAAGACCGATGAGTGGGGGGGAATCCCGCTTGTTGCGACTAAACCTCTTAGTATCTTAGGAGTGTGATCGGCGAGGAGGTGAAGAAGAACTGGCCAAGGAGGCACCCTTTCCACTGGTAGAGGCTGTAGGTCCTTGAGAAAGTATGTGCGCTTCGGAGTAACTTTAGGAGTTGACACAGTGACGAAAGGAGTAACCATGGTAGAAGTAACAGGGCAAGTTTGTGTGCCATATCCCACTTTGGTACTGATGTGGAAACAATGGAACTAAAAATACCAAACTTCAGGAGGGAAGGCTGTCGAGCAAGATGGCATTCGCAGGCTTCAGAGAAAGCGATATACTCTTTCACCCGCAGCTGCTGAATAGCCTTCTCATCCTGGTCATGCAGACAGGCGTTCGAAGTCGCTGGGTGTGTACCTTGGCAATTCACGCAGCTTGGAGCAGATGGACATGCTCCGTCATGAGCATCACTACCACAGTCGGCACAAACTGCAACCGAAGCCTTACAAGGGGTCTTGGTATGACTGTAGTGTTGGCACTGGAAACAATGCATAGGCCGCGGGATATATGGTCGAACTGGGATAACCTCATAACCTGCCTTGATCTTCTGCAGCAGGTCGAGCCGACCAATGGTAACAAACAGTGTGCGGGTAGTCACCTGCACGCCATCACGCTCGACTCTTACACGGTAAAGCTCCGTGACACCGTGGTCTGACAGGTAACCTAGGATCTCCTCCGGCATATCATCCAACAGGAAGGTGATGATGATGCCCTTGGAGTAGTTTAGGCTTCGGTGCTTTTCAACACGGATAGGATATCCGTGGAGTAGTTTGGCCTTCAATATCCTATCAAACTGTGTGGCAGTGTAACTCTCGACCAAAAGAGAACTGGATCGTAAGCGAGTACAGGACTTCACAGGGCCGGTGATTTTGTCAAGACCGGATTGAATTATAAAGGGGTTCACCTTTAAGACAGTCTGACCTTCTTCTATTTTATATATCACTAGGTAACGAGCGGATGACAACATGTGTACCTCTTTTTTTTTTGTGACCTTTTTTGGCATATAGGTGTATTGGTAGCCATAAAAGGTTCAAATAAATTTCATCCCCCAGTACTCCCCACCCATCACGGAGCCCAACAAGGGGAGATCCCACACACCCTGGAGTTCAGTGCAATACCTAGTCCTGGCCGATTGACTAGGGGTGGATTAGCCCCTAGCCTCCCATTTAGGTGAAGCAGAAACCAAAGTGGTGTATCGGAACACTACACCCACCCCAAATTCAGAAAGAAACTGGACTGGGCTCAGATACGCATCCCTCAACCACCAGGATAATCCTTTCCACCGACACGGGTTTCCACGCATGGCCTACACGTGGGTGGGCATTTTGACTGACTCCCTCACCACGAAGAGGAGGTCACGAGGGAGTCAATTAACTTGGGATCTCAGGTGCGCCAAACCCCTACCTTGTATGTCCAAAGCGCTGGCACTTAAAACATCTGAGCGGGTTTGGGATGAAAGGCCTAACTTCGATCGACTCATACCCTGCCTTAATCCTTTGTGGGAGATCTACCCGATCAAAGGTCAGGAACAGGGTACGTGTTGGCTTCAGTTCACCACCCTCTTTACGCTGAACCCGGTAAACGTTAGTAACGCCTTGTTCCAAAAGATTTTCTTGAATCTCCTCATTACTTAGATCATCCAATGCACGGGTGCTTATCACGCCGCGTGAGGAGTTCAAAGTTCTGTGCATCTCCACACTGATAGGATAACTGGCTAGCATATTCGCCTTCAGTATTTAAGCTGCCTGGGTGGATGAATGTGTTTCAACCAGCAGCGTGCCATTGTGAGATCTAGTGCATGACTTTACTGGACCAGCAATGTTATCCAGACCCTTTTGAATAGTAAAGGGGCTCACCGATAGAAATTTTTTACCCTTCATCTTTTCTAGTAATAACTAAGTAGCGAGGACCACAACACTCGACTACTTCTTTTCCACTTGCTTTGTTGTTGTTTGGAGTTTTTGGACTCATGGCGATGATATCCTCCACCATT
Source organism: Tenodera sinensis (assembly GCA_030765045.1). NCBI lineage: Eukaryota > Metazoa > Arthropoda > Insecta > Mantodea > Mantidae > Tenodera > Tenodera sinensis. Next base: position 166,061,373 of record CM060961.1, on the reverse strand, counting down.
GCAAATGTCTCCGATGGCATGCTCACATCCTGGGCGCCACCCCGGCTTAGGTGAGAGTCCTGGCCTGGACCTTGCTCACCCTAGGGTCTCACCTCCCAATGTATAGACAGAGGGACCTAATCGCCTTCAGGAGTGCATCAGCTCATGCAATGGCCCCTCCCCGGGACTGACCTTTATCAGCGGATACACACACAGATCCTACATGATAACTGGGGCTGGGACTTACGCGATTACCCAGTTACCCCTTGCGTCACCCCATCCTCCTACAACCCGCACGTAGGTTATCCATCAGACTGTGTACAGGGAGGTAACAGGTGGGAGGTCAAACACAAAAGTGGACCAAAGTTGATTGGGCGTTTGGCATGTGCCCTCTCACCTCTTGGAGGAACCCAATAGAGAGTATGGCTCGGGGCCCCGGGTATGCCAAACCCGTACCTACCGTAGTAGGATCCCCTGGGGGAGTTTGATTTCGGAGTCATACAAATGAACTACCTGATCAAAAGTATCCAGGTGCCTATGTGAAATTGCACATAATCTTTACCCAAGTCACATTGTCTATTACTGGATATTAATATAGGTTGAGTCCACCTCTTGACTTTATGACAGCTTTTCTGCTGGCAACACTTTCAATAAGATGTCTGTATGTCTGTGGAGGATTGGCAGCCCACTCTTCCTGAAGAGCCAAAGCCAGAGATTTTTTTTGTAGTGTTTAACGCCCGCTTTTACTACTATGGCACTGCAGGTGATGGCAATGATGATACATGGAATGAAGATGGAGCACTGGTGGAATGAGATGATGGGGGACACTAGAGAATCCGGAGGAAACCTGCCCCAGCACCGCTTTGTCCATCACGAATCCCACATGTGGTTGCCTGGGATCGCACCAGGGTAGCTTTGGTGAGAAGCAAATGATCTAACCACTTGGCTATGGTGTAGCTGCCCGAAGCCAGAGAAGTTAGACCCTGGGACCTGGAACGAAGTCAATGTTCTACTTATCCCACAGGTTATGGTTATGGGGTTCAGGTTGGAATTCTGTGCATTAGAGGAATGTTATTGTCCACTGACCATTGCCTCAGAGATGCACTTTTGTGACAAGATGCATTATTATGCTGATACAATCATCATCTGTGAACTGGTCTTCTACCGTTCATGATACACATTGGTCTAAAATGTGTTCATATCCTTCTGCATTTAGATTTTCTAAGCACAATAAGGGGGCCACATCCTAACCACAAAAATCACCCCTGTACCATAACACCATCTCCTCCGTGCTTCACCTATGACACTAAATATGATGACATCTAAAACTCTTAAGAAATAATTTTAAGTTGGAACCATTTCAAAGAGCTTTAGTTTATCATCATTTTGCTTATCTTGATATTTATTTCTGCTTATGTGAGCTACTAACAGTAATGCATCTTTTTGATTTCATTTATTCCCATCTTTGGTAAGCAAGAAATTTAATTGCTGTTCACTATGTTTGTTTTAATAAACATTTATATATGTTTAATGTTATTGTTAATAACTAATTAACTAAATAAATTAAATTAAATAAATAACTATTGTTAACTAATTAATCATACCTAAATATTCTCAGCAGGCAGAAACATTATAATTCTATAAAATAATGCAAATACAAACCAGTGGCAATGCAAATAATCTTTTTTCCTTGTAGTGCAGCAACTTTTCTTGGCCTTCGAACATGGTCATCAGTTCCATGGCCTAATCGGTGGTAATCGCCTTTTCCCCTAAAATGAGAATATGAATTATATCCAAAATAATATAAGTATGATGGAATTTATAAACAGTAAAGTGATTACGTTGTATGAAACAATCACCTAGTCATATTTCTAACACTTGTTGTTGTTGTTTTCTAGTGCCTTGCATCTGGCAATGAAGCCATTAGCATTCGTGCTTTCCAATACTTTTGAACTGTAGTTTCTTCTGATCTTAATGCTTCACAGGTCCTCAAGTGTTCTTCATTCATTTCTGCTGGATCGTTACACAGGACACATATTGGTGAGGCTGAGATACCTATTCTGTAGAGATGACTTGCCAAGCAGTCATGATTTGTCAATAGTCGGAAGGCTGCAACAGCTGTTTTCCTTGGTCTCTGGGGGATTATATCTGGATTGGAAAGTAGTGTAATCCATTTTTTATCTTTGGCATTTGTTTCTATTTCTTGTAGGTATGAATGACAAAAATTTTTAATGATCAAGCGTTTTATTGAGGAATATGAGAAATTGAATTTAGACTTTTGTTTTATTGTTGTGCCTTTCTTTGCAAGTGAGTCTGCAGCTTCGTTCCCCATGACTCCACAGTGTGCTGGAATCCATTGGAGATGAACAGTCTTATTAACTTTTTGGAGTTGTGTTAACATTTTGTAGCATTCTCTAATTTTTGTTGACTTCTTTGTAGTATTTGAACATATTCCCTGAATTGCAGCTTTAGAATCTGAAAGAATTACTGCCTTGTTAAATTTATTTAAGGGAAGATTTAATAATTGTCGGAGAGCAATGTATATAGCCTCTATTTCTCCATCATAATTTGTTGTGTCTCTGCTAACAGAATGATAAACGGAAAAATGTGAACATGTAACTCCAGCTCCAGTAAGGTTTTCCTTCGAGGATCCATCAGTATATATGTGCAGCCATTCTTCTGTGGGATACCTAGTATTGATTGTTTCCAGAGCTAGAAGTTTTTGTATTTCTTTTGGTGTGTCTGATTTACTTATTTCCTCTATTAATTCCAAATTGAAGGTAGGTTGCAATAATTCCAATGGATTTTCTCTTATAAGTAGATTTTCTCTATATTTCTAACACTACTACTGTGAAGAAGTCCCTGTTTGAGTGCTTTGATGCTTCTTCGCCCTCAGCATTTTAGAGGGATGACAGAACACCAGGGATAGCTTACATTATATGACTGGATACGCCTGTCGCGGTCTCAGATTCTTTCACAATTGCATTTCATTGTGGTATACCAGGACAGGTTGGTCAGGAAAGCTATTAAGTATGCAAATGGATACTAATTTAAATTCTACTACATTAAACTAAATTTTGACATAAAAGAAAGAGAATTAGTATATAATCACATCTTCATAATGTGGTACACTTCAGGTAGAAATATTTATCTTATCTTTATCTACACCATCCTAGTTAAGATACATCATCTAATTAAAAAACCAACTTTCCGATATAAAGTCATACATAATGCAGATTTGAACTACCTGAGGTGCAGTATTCTATACTGAATTCTATTGTGAAAACTATTCTAATACTTATAAGATATACCTGGCCAGGATAATTACAGCCACCACTATACTCAATTAACTCTTAGGTTTATCCGCATCAAAACAAAGCCATGTGACCACTGTACTGTGGTACAACATGGTAGCAATGCATGCAGAGAAGTAGTCCCATATTAGTAACCTGAATTTTAGAATGAATTTATCCTTAAATGTTATAATATTCTATACAAATACCTAAGAGGTTAATTAATGTTGATGCAAACTGATAAACAGAGCCACAAGTACCAACAAGCAACTTGTGTAAGTTACCTGACATTCAAGTATTACCGAGTATTGCTTACAGCCTGCACTTTCTATTTAGGATCATGGCTCTTTTATGTTAACCTCATTTTGTTTTACGTTTGCCTTTAACCAATTCCAACAGTAATTTTGGACAAGATTTCATACCCTTGCGTAAACAAAGAGGCTCAACTTTTCATCAAGTGACTCAAGATTCTTTAGATTATGAGTAGGGCCTGAAGGTTCATGCCCTAAAAGGCCATGAAATATGCATGCAAATATGATCTGAAAACTTTAAAATATGCTGATAAATATGCACTTAAAAAACACTTTATGAATATGTTCTTAAAAACTGGAAAATCTGCCAATAAATGTGCATTTAAAATATACTTTGTCTGTAATATTGTTTAATATAACCAAAAGGAGACAAAATCCATAAGAAGCGACAAATTGCAGTTCACAACAAGCACATAACAGAGCTTTTCATACTTGAAATAGCACCTGCTATCTCTGAAGGTGGATTTATATCTTAAGAAACTCCTCTCTGCATCACAGAATGATACTGGTGCATACTTAAGCAATGCTAACTGGTTCACAGTAAAAGGCAATTCATGTAAGCTAATTATAGTGTTTCCATTTACAATGTCTCCAATTTTACATATCTGTTCATATCCAGGATTTTTTGATATTACACTCTTCACTTGTTCTTTAATATTTCACGTACACTACTGGAAACAGAATTTAAGTTGGATGTTGTTTCTTGAAATATTTTGAGTGATTCATTTAAGGCAAGGTCTACTGTTTCTAAAGAGATAATAGCTTCGGTTAACATGGAAAAGTGCAGACAGAAAAACAAGATTAACTTCCAATTCACTATTAGACAACAAATTTTGTGCTATACGAATGCATGCAGCACCACTAGGGTCTAAGGAGTTAACAACCTCAACTGATTGTAGATATTCTCCATAGTACAGGGCAGCATCAATTCATATTCCTGATTTGTTAATATTGGTATTAAGCGGAACTGATGGTGCTAAGGACTTAACTGAACTCTCGATGGGACTTTCAAAAAAACTTTTGTTACTGCAGTCACTAACTGATCCACTAACGTAAATTCTCCACATACATATTCACAAATGCGGTGGAGACATGCGTAGGGCACGTTAAATATATTAAATTAGGGAAAATACATCCAAAATGTGTCCTGATTTAATCATGTAACTGGTTCCGTTTGTGGTGAATAAAAGCATCCTTTCATATTTAATTCCATTTGGCCATAGTAATTTTATAGAATCAATTACAGACTGAGTTATTGTTACATTAATTGTGACCTCCAAATTTATCAGATTACAAAGATATGATACTGTTGGTTCCTGCTTGTTAAAAGCACCAACTATTACATTTACAATAAATCTACCTTCAGAATCTGTTGTTTTATCTATAGAAACTCAAATAAACTCATTTTCCAGTTCATCTCGCATTCTTGATACGATATCGTCAATACACACGTCTGAAGAAAGTTTTTTGTAATGTGCTTTCGTTAGGCATATGATGTGTGGTATATTTATGAAGAAAGTTTCTCAAATTACGATTAATAAGTTTCCAAAATAGTATACAAGATGCTAAAAATGATTCACATAAATTGGAACAAAATTAATCTAGTTTGTTTCCTAAACATTCCTCCAATTGCTTTTGCTTAGGCTCGTTTTTTTTTTTTTTTTTTTTTTTTTTTTTGCATTTTTTGCCAATAGTTGGTTGGGTTGGGTGTTAGAGTGCACAACTAACTACTCAGGTTATTAGCGCCCAAAACAACACAATAAAAATACAAAGTGCAGGCATTAAAACTGCAGTTTAAAATGGTTAAAAACTGAAAAGTCGCCTAAATAGTGCCAGAATCTGTAAGAGCAAAATTAATAAAAAGACTGAGAACAAAGAATCACAGCAACAACCAAACAACCCAATAAAAACAAGATAAAATCTGTGATTCAGATATGACCAGCCATACCGCTAAAATGGATAAAATGTAAAACACGGTCTAAGGCACTGACAGTATCTGCCAACACCTCAGCAAGGGAATTTGGAAGACTCAAGGACACACGTAAAGCAGCTAAAAACTGGCACTGAATTAAAACATGCGGCACCGTCAAAGACTCATGACAATGAGGACAGAGCGGCGCGGCATCCGAGGATAAAAGGTGACTATGACTAAAATGACAATGCCCGATATGTAATCTTGCTAAAACCACCTTCTCACAATAACAGGCATGTGAGGAAGCCTTCCAGGCGACAGGAAGGGGTTTCACCTCCCTGAGTTTGTTCTCCTGTGTATCTGTCCTTGTGGCTCTCCACTGTGAAACAATACAACTGCATAAAAACGTGCTAAAATTATCACAGGGAACAAACGGTAAAACAACTAGGATTTAAAACTACAGCCTTTGCAACAGAATCGGCAGCCTCGTTTCCCTGCAGTCCTATATGTCCAGGCACCCACATAAACGACACGCTAGTGCCAGCACCAGCGAGTGAGTAAAGGTTGTCCTGGACACGCTGCACCAGTGGATGGTAATGGTACAGTGCGTGTAGACTCTGAAGGGCACTCAAAGAGTCTGAACAAATAACATACCGCTCCAAGGTCTGCTGACGAACATATAAAAGAGCCTGGTATACACCATAAAGCTCTGCGGTAAAAATCGAGCACTACGATAAAAGGCTAAAACTAAAGCATGAATAAAAGCACAACAAAAAGCACAAGCATGAACAGAAGATCGTCCTTTGAGCCGCCAGTGTATATACAACTGTAGGATAAAGACTCGGCCTGAATAGCTAAAAAGGTAGAATGAAGAACGGAATCTGGTGTCAACGACTTTGGCATGGACAACAAACCCAGGTTGACATGGGTTCTTCGTTCTAGGAAAATTCCTGCACCACCTCAACCTCATCAACAAAAACATACAGTTCACTATGCAGGAAGAGAAAGGCCAAGTCATTCCCTTTTTAGACGTTCTCATAACCAGAAAACATGATTTAACGCTAGGACATACAGTCTACAGGAAATCAACCCACACAGACCGCTATCTGTACAAATGTTCCAATCATCATCCCTGGCAGAAGAGAGGGATAATAAAGATGTTAACAGAACGTGCAAAGCATATCTGTGAACCAGACGCTTTGAACCAGGAACTCAAACACCTGCACCAGGCACTACAGGCTAACGGATATGGGATGAAAGAGATAACTTGAGCTTCTCATCCTAGGACAACGAAAACTTGCACCGAGACGACAGGACAACAGCATAAGGCATTCTTGCCTTATATCAAGCGCATCACTGATCGCATTGGCAAACTTCTGGAAAAAGCCAGTATAAAAACAATCTTTTAAACTCAGTAGAAAACTAAAGCAGCATCTGAGATCGGCAAAGGACCCACTGCTGACACAAGGGATTTATCGGATACCATCTAGCTGTGGCCAAGTTTATGTTAGCACTACTAAACGCAGTATAAAAACCTGCTAAAAGGAACACAAAAGCAACTGCTGGCACGGCTGTACCGAGAAGCCATTGAGATCCATAAACATAAGAATAACTTCAATAGAAAAGAAGAAACAACACGTATACACACAGCCTGGGTGCCGGTGCTAGACAATACAAAACCGAAGCCCCAGAACTCCAACAGAACCAATCATGTGGCAGTTACCACAGCCACAAAGTAGTGATTGGCATATGGAAAACCAATAGGAGATGAGAGGCAGTCCCTCTCACCTATATATAAGCCGGGCACTCCATCAATCGCCCTCTAGTTGTTAACCAGCCAGGAGTCACTCTGAAGATGCCCAACACAGTCTTGGGAGAAATGTCAGACAATTTATTGACTGGACCATGACCTACAAACCCAATTTTTGCATATGTTCATAATTACACAACATATTTACACATTATATTCATTGACAGAGACTACCAGTTTATATAGGTACTTAAATGGTGTAAATACTTCTCTATAGAAACATCTAAAAGAGGAAGCAGTACTTTAAATATGTTGATATACAAAGAAAGTTCTATGGCAGACATTGCAAAACCTGCAGAATAGTTTTGGGCAACTAATTATGAGAAAATTTTCTTTACAACTTTTTAATGGTTTTTATTGTTTAAAAATGTTACTTGCATATAACTCCTAGTAATATATATTGTTTTCTGTTCCAAATCTTGATCATAAATGGGTACTTTGATTTTAATACACATGCTTTTCATACTTTAAAACTGTACATGATGCAGAGCCAACTATTGTTAAAGTCAAAGGATATGCTAGTATAAAAAATGTTTTGTTAAAATATTAGATGTACAATACACAAGACATCTAGAATATTGTCATTATTTTTATTGTTTTATATAGAGATATAGCAAACAACAAACATTTAAAGATAACATGTAAGTTGGTTTATTGACACTACATTACTTGCATTTATGTAAAATGGGACATGTTTCAAGAGCTCCTGCTTCCATCATCAACCTGATGGTGACTGCTAGAGCATGGTGTCCTTTGTAAGTGACGTGTCAGTAAACCAACTCCATATGAAATGTTTAAAACAGTAAGGTATGCTACTAAAATATTAGTTAAAATATTTGTAGACACTTAAAAATGCCTGCCTTAAATCCAGCAAGACTACTTCTCTGAAACTAGTCCTGTTGGATCACAACATAAGTGGAGTAACAAGGTTTTAAAATGTCAACAAGTGCTTTAACTAAGTTTTCCATATGTTATCTTTAAATTGTTTACACACCACTCTATATAAAACTTCTGACAAACTAGTGGAGAATCTGTTTCATTTACTACCTCATTTGTTCCCTAAGCCAGATATTCAGCATGTTCAATAAAGCCTGTTTCACCCTTCTTTTTTTGTGCTTTGTTTTTATACTACCTTTGACTGTTTTGTTAGCTTAGATTTATTCCATATGTTTGACAATGCTTTCTCTGCTTACCATGTGTAAACACTGCCAGAGCGTGTAAGTGCTACAGAAAACTGAGATCCACATTCCACTTTGATCACACCTAGACCAGCCAGGGATTCAATTTTTAATGGTATCTGAAATATACAATCTTTATTGTTAATACAAAAAGAAATGTTAAACTCTAATTCAGTTCACTAACATTTTGATAACATTGACTAGAAAAATATTAAATTTTAGTTTTAATACCATTAACCCTCCATCGGATGCAACCAGTCTGACAGGCACAGCATGGAAATTTTCGTTCCTCCTTTCGACCCCTAAGAAGAGTAGGTGTTTTTCCCTCCCAACAATCTCCTCTCTGCACCTGAAGTTTTAAATGTTAATAGCAATTTGGCTCGCTTGTTTTGTGGGTTGTAGTTATCGTCATATTGGCCTCATAGGCACATTGTGCCCAAATTTGTCATACATATAAAGATTAGTATTTTTGAAACTTATTTATCACTAGTGTTTATTTGACTAATTCCATTAGTATATAAAGTACAATTTGTGGTTAATTTTCGGAAGTATGCCTATTTTTTTAGCCTGGATCCTTACGTTTATTGCGCCCGAACATGTACTTATGTTGATTATTATTTATTTATGCCAACAAACTTACTGTTGGTGTTTTTAAACACACAAGCCGTGTGTGGGCAAAGTTTGAGAGGTAGAACTGGAACTTAAAAATTCAATGCCACAACTGGGATTTGAACCACAGACCTTCCGCTTACCGGGCGGCTGCTCTACCACTGAGCTATTGTGACAAACTGCCAGAATGGCATTAAATTCTCAAACCAGTTCGTATTTCTCCTGGTAAACCACAAAGGCAGTCTCACTTCAGAGACAAATTACCCCAATGGTGACTTACTATTGTAAGTACTTTATATCCCAGGATTAAATAACCACAATAGCTCAGTGGTAGAGCAGCTGCCCGGTAAGCGGAAGGTCTGTGGTTCAAATCCCAGCTGTGGCATTGAATTTTTAAGTTCCAGTTCTACCTCTCAACTTTGCCCACACACGGCTTGTGTGTTTAAAAACACCAACAGTAAGTTTGTTGGCATAAATAAATAATAATTACCATCTGAAGGTTATTTAATCCTGGGATATAAAGTACTTAGACCGCCTCCGTAGCGCAGTGGTAGCGTGCCTGCCTGTGGCGCGGAGGACCCAGGTTCAATCCCCGGTACCGGCATGGGATTTTTACCCTGCCGGGAGGTCTGGTATGGGGTGCACTCAGCCTCGTTAGGTCCCTGGGGGGCCAATTGAAGAGCTATCCTGATAGAAAGGTAGCATCCCTAAAAGGTCAAAGTAGTCGCCTTACGGTCGGGGGAGTCGGCGTGCTGACCCCCGCCACCCCCAACCTGCACTCCTCCATGGCCTTGGCTGCGGCTGGAGGACGCAGCGGCCGGGCGATGAGGGTAACCTCTGAATAAGGGGAAGACGCCCTAGGGAAATATAAAGTACTTACAATAGTAAGTCACCATTGGGGTAATTTGTCTCTGATGTGAGACTGCCTTTGTGGTTTACCAGGAGAAATACGAACTGGTTTGAGAATTTAATGCCATTCTGGCAGTTTGTCACAATAGCTCAGTGGTAGAGCAGTCGCCCGGTAAGCGGAAGGTCTGTGGTTCAAATCCTAGTTGTGGCATTGAATTTTTAAGTTCCAGTTCTACCTCTCAAACTTATGTTGATGTTTACTCTCATACTTTTTTAGCTTTTCATGTAAAATGGCACAGAAATCCTATGATCTCTCTAATCCGAGTCAACTTGATGAAGTAATGGCTTTGTTGTGAGATTTCGATGCAGAAGACGTAGGTGCTCTTCCTTCACCATGGAAACCGGTTCACAAGGATGACAAACTACAAGTGCAAAAAGTGTCACAATGTAATTTGTCTGATGCATGCATATATAGTATGAGGAACATGCTGCCCCTAATCTGCTCAACTTCAGCTTACTCTCATTGAATCTGGCCTTCTGAACAATGCCTGCAGTGTAATAATACTTCTTTAATCAAAACTTTAGGTTCATTTAATTTTTAAAGCCTAATAGTCAAAGCCAAATTATTGTTGTTGTTGTTGTTTTCTAGTGCCTTGCATCTGGCAATGAAGCCATTACCATTCGTGCTTTCCAATACTTTTGAACTGTAGTTTCTTCTGATCTTAATAAAGCCATACATGAATATGAGTCCTAAAGCCAAATTGTTGGCAGATCAGAAATTTTGATATATTCTATTTTGTAATTTTGTAAATTAAAATTAATCTTGTTTACAAAGAATTTAGCTTTTTCACCTCTAAACACTTCCACAAATGTCAGTGAACAATTTTAGAATGCTAAAATCAACATAAATGTGCATTAATCACTATTGTTGTGCCTTGTGCATATCAGACGCATTGCACCCGAATACGTCTGAGAGACGGAGAGTTAAAACATGCACAGTTTGTGTTTTAATATGGGAGGAACTCAGATATGGATTACATAAAATATGACTTAGTATTCAACCCAGATTCTTTAACTGTCATACTCATATTACAATTTACAACAATATTCTTGTATCAACATATTTAACTGCTCATTCATGCATTATTTATGAGTATACGTTTTTATTATTTTTCTCTTTTCACTGACAAGATACATTTATTCTTCACTTTACTTAAACGCTATTCTATACTTCTATTATGTCTGCAAAACATTTTAATTAATGCTATTTTTCATAAACTCTTTTTACACATTTCCATGTATAAAGGAATACATAAATATCAATTTTTCTTTTCCAATTTGCATTGTTTTGATGCATTAATATGTTACAGAAATCCCTTTCTTGCAATGATTCGTTTACTTCTATATCCACTAGTTTACTCCACTTGACCAGTAATCCTTCCACTGATATGTTTAGTTACTTTGCATCCCTCATCAAACTACCTCATTCCTTTTGTAAATTCTTTCACCAGCCTTTTGAATAACAGAGTTTAAGATGTAAGATTTAAAGCTTTCACGGCACGCGTTATTTATTACAGCTTCACGGGTGATCAGCCTTGTGAGGTTTAAAAACATTGAGCTTTTGGCCATTGTAAACTCTATGGCCTTCGTCAGAATGAAAAATGACTGTTAGCTTTCCGCTCCCATATATATATATATATATAGACAATGTTAGGTGGGAGGGGGTTACATTGCCCTGGCCAATGAGCGGGTGACGATTTGCGATTCTGTGCTACAGTGATTCTGGACCAAGTACTGACCCTCAAGAAAACACTGTGGCTGGTGACGAACATAGCCCGAAACAGCAGGCCCTATCACAAATCGTCACCTGCTCATTGGCCAGGGCAATGCAACCCCCTCCCACCTAACACTGTATATATATGGGGAGCGGAAAGCTAACGGTCATTTTTCATTCTGACGAAGGTCATAGAGTTTACAATGGCCGAAAGCTCAATGTTTTTAAACCTCACACGGCTAATCACCCGTGAAGCTGTAATAGAGTTTAAGATGTTGGCTGCTTTTTCAATTTCATTTTCCTTTGACATAAAGTTTACCCTGCACTAGCACATTTGCCCATAACTCGAATCTAATGCCTGCTTAAATTTACAATTTGCTCTTTCCATATGAATCTTCTATATTTGTTTTTACATGCTTTTTCTCTTTAATTATACACTTGTTCTGAATGTGTGAATGAATGAAGTGAGGTTTTAGAGTGTAAAACAAGAAAGGTCAATGGCACCCATCAAAAATTAAGATAAACTCAAACCAACACAGGAAACTAGGAGACTGAAACAATCAGAAACAACCAGTTTTAAAAGGACACAGCTAAAAGAAATAAAAGAATGGGCAATGACTGGAGAAGGCAATATTAAAACGAAGCAGTAAAAGGAAAAGGTAAAAAGAACCTGTAGAGGGTGCAAATACGTCATATTTCTGCATTGAAGAAACTTTAAATGATGCTCAACTGCCACCATGTTATCTGCTAAAATGGCAAGCAATGCAGACCTAAACCCAGAAGACAACAGAAAGAGGCTAAAGGCAGACATTGCACTACAACATGCCACACCATCACAATCACACTGCAGTGATGACAATGGTACAGGCTTTCTACACAACAAATGATGGTAGCTAAAAACACAGTGCTTGATAAGAAGACAACACAAATAACCTCCTCTTCCCATATGTATCAACATAGCCAGCAACCCAAGCAAAAGAGACATTGATCCCAGCACTGGCAAGTGTGTGCACAATCCTGGATCCGCTGTGCAATGGGATGTTGGACGTAATCTGTAGGCTATGGAGAATGCTTAGAGAGTCTGTTCATTACATACAATTCCACAGATTGTGATGTTTAACAAAAGAAACTCTTGATGCACAGTAAAAGTTCATGCAGTAAAAATTGAGCACTGGTTCAAGAGATGGAAGATACACGGTACAATACTAATCATAAGGGCACAGCCCATGTCATGATCTTCTTTTGAGCCTTCAGTATAAACAAACTCACTGTCATCGAGCTGCGAATGAAACTCAACAAAAGCCTAACGAAGGTGAGGATCAGGGATCTGGACTTCGGCATAGATGTCAAATCACGATAAAAGATAAGGTCTGGGACTAGACAAGGTGGAAAGTGGATTGCTCCCCTGTGAAGTAAAACCAGCAAAGCGATATATAGATGCCAAAGTAGGTTGCAGAACCATATCCCTGGTGGAAGCAATGCAAGAGGGCAAGATTCATACAGGCAGTCCAGTAAATCAATGAATCAGTTGAGTATGTTGGGATACTGGCCAGGCGACAAGCATAGTTGCAAAGGAGAATGTCACACTGATAAGAGAGTAAAGTTTTGGCAACAGTGCTAAGACTCAAAACTGGTAGTGACATGGGTGAGTGGGGTTGACAGCTACGTCAATGGGGCCCCAAGTCAAATTTTAAAGCCTAAAAAGTCTTAAAACACTCACCAACTGGTGTGGCTAAAAGATGAAAGCTAAAACACAAGACGGAAATGGCAAATACTTAAAACAAATCTCCATGGTCTGTGCAGCAGAGACCCCTCCATGACCGACCTCATAGTGTACTTCAGAGGGACTACCCTCTGATCTGCACTGCTTGTTCACATGGGTGAACTGCTCACCATGCACACCCCGGCTTTATGCTCCTATCACAAGAATAACCGCCTGTGGCTCCCCAATTTAGGCCATGCCTGTGTGCAAGAGACAGACATGGATTCAGGGGACTTGTGGTTGATTACACTGGGGTTCTGTCAGCGATAATACATCTGCCAATGATGCTAACCCAATGGCACATGGCCCTCGGAGAGCTACATGGGTGTACATGACAGTGAGGATGGGCTCTGCACCTGAGACTACACATGGGGTTAGTGTGAAGTATCCGCCCAACCTTCGCGCCTGAGACCTCTGGAGAGTACACATATCGGGAGCTACACTGAAACTGTGGGACAGGACCACGGACCTTATTAACTAATAATCAGAATAAACCTAGAAGAGAAAGAGGGTGATCAAGAATAGTAGCAAGAGCGCCTAATGTGGCACATTTGGTTGTAATGGAGGGGGTGAAATGATGGTGAGTGGCTTGGGAACCTAGGTGTGCCAAGACCTGCACCTACCGTAGTAGGTTCCTGGGGGTGGTAGTGGCAAAGATTCAAGTGGCATAGGATGGAAGACCATGAAGAGGAATACACAATGCATCCATAATCAAGCTTAGAATGGACCAGTAAGCATTAAAGGCATAGAAGGATTGTGCCATCTGTTTCCCAGGAGGTGCAGCTTAAAACTCACAAAATGGAGAGAGAAGTATGATCTGAAGCATTCCTAGCAACGAACATATTCAAGATGTTCTTGGGCTTCGAGCCAGGTGTAGTAATGAAGAGCAATCAATGTTTCGGGAGTGGGCATCTCTCCCATCATTAGGATGATGAATAACTAACAAGAGTGAAAGGACCAGTATATGTACTGTCTGCTAGTATGGACCGAGCAGAAAACATCAAGTCTAATCTGGAGGTGATTCTGTTGGAATCTGTGTTTTCTGAGCGGTCAATCTCCAACTTTAGGGCTGGTTTCCAGGAGGGACTAAACTGCAATCCGGCGTCCCGGTTGTGTGCTCTTCTCGGAGATGGACAGAGCCTCCTTAACCCTCTGTTCCCAGAAACCGCTACATTTTGCCACAATGGTTGTTTCTTTGAAGTTAACCCTATGGTCTTTCTCAAAGCAGTGTTCTGCCAACCCTGACTTTTCAGGCTGCATTAAGCATATGGACCGTTCATGCTCTTTGACTCTGGTGGAAATGGTCCTGCCGGTATGCCCTATGTACAGCATCCTGCATTCACAGGGGATGCAGTATATCCCTGGTACATTAAGGTCCAGTTTGTCCTTTACCAGTCTTACTAGGTGTTTGATCTTCAAAGGCGGTTTGTGGATGGTTCTGATATTGTGTTTGGTGAGAATTCTACTGATTCTGCCAGATAGATTACCAGTATATGGCATGCAGGCAGCGGCGATCGGCTTGTCTGGTGTTTGTTGCAATTGTGGTTTTCCTTTCTTGGCCTTGGAGATTGAGGATTCAATATCATCTACAGAGTAGCCATTTTGGCGGAAACTGTGCCTCAGGTGCTGTAGTTCTTGCTTTAGGTGGCTGGGATCAGAGATAGATACAGCTCCATGGGCCAGAGTGTTGAGAACTCCGATCTGTTGTGGTTTATGATGGAAACTGCGAGCATTCAAATAGAGGTCAGTGTGTGTTGGTTTGTGGTACACTGCATGCCCCAGAGTAACATTGTTTCTGGAGACCAAAATGTCCAAAAATGGACGAGTTCTGTCCTTCTCCACTTCCATGGTGAACTGCCTCCAATCACATCAAAAATTCACACAGATTGTATTCTCCACAAAAAATGCAACCAGCTGGCAACACTCTAAGAATAGAGTCCAGACATTTCTTGAGTCGCTGTTCCAGAATAACGGTGCATCGAGATGTAAGGTAAACTGTGAAATGGTCTACAAATAGTTACAACGAAATGCTGGATGGCACATTATCTACTATGGGGATGATTGCAACAGCAAAGCGTGTGGCATTGAGTACCGAGCTCTGAGGCACTCTGTCTCCCATGAATTGGGGAATGAAGTCTTGTAGATGACCACGGAAACCCCACTGATGCAGCATACCAAGAAATCCAGTTCTCCAATATGTGTCTTAACTTTCCCCAAGTAAAAAAATATTGTCACTGTAAAATTTTTGCAAGAACCTCTCGAGACTAGTAATTTAAAAAATCACAAGATGATCAATAGTGAATGGTGTCATTGAAAACCACACTGCACATTCACTAGAAGGTTCCAAGATTTAAGCCACCTTGTCAAATGCCCGTTTTTCATGCATTCCACAACCTTGCACACACAAACAGTTAGGGAAAAAGGGTGGTAACTGGATGGCAGTTGGCAAGCCTTCAAGCTGCCATCTCCATAATGCGTGGCATTCTTTACTGGACAACAGATTCTAGAAAGGACTCAGGTATGCATCAGTCTTGCTGTCACAGTTCAGCCACATTACTAAAAAAACAAGGTGTTGATACTGATGAGCTTAGAGGAGCTGTGATTAGTATGTCTTACTTCTGGAAACACTGCGTCTTGGGGATATAAGAAAAAGACACTAAACCTTCCAGTCTGTGCCGGTCTGAAGCACACACTTCAGGGCCGATCTCAAGGAATCAAGGAATACCTTAGAGAAGTTATACTCTGCCAGTAACTATGGTTTGGTATGCAACACAGTCACCAAGGGCAAGCCCAATTTTATGCCCTACTGCTGCATAACCCCCGATGGGCTTCCCAATTTAGGCCATGCAACCTCAACAGAGTCAGTGTGGATTCAGGGGACTTACAGTTAATTACATTGAACCCTGACAGTGGTAACACATTGAATCCCCCTGTACTTCCCAGGACATGCAATTTTGAAATGCCCACAAGGCGCTACGTGGGTGTACATGACAATGGAGAGGTACCACACTGGGTTACAAAAGAGGTAATGAGGGTTCATTCAACCTTCAGCCTGGTATCTCCTGAGAGCACACAAGTTGGAACCAATAGGACAGGAATCACAGAGACAGGATAGATCCCTGTTGTGTGACAGGAGCTCATAACTTTGAAGTATTTATTCTAAATACCACGATAAACCTGGAAGAGGAAGAAATTACAACTAAGGAAGAACATGGCTCTACCAAATGGGAACAAGGGCATGACGACAGCGAGTGGCTTGGGACTCCAGGTATACCAAATCCATTTTCATATTTCCCTGGGAGATGTTCTGAACATATTTTAAGGTCTACATTTACTAGAAAATAACTTATGTACTGAAATTCATTTGTTTAAAGTTACTTAGCATTTACCCAATATTTATAAGTCACAATATAGGTACAGTTGATTACATGTTATCCACTCTTGCTAGAATGTGAATTGCCCACTAATATCTAAGACATTTAATTAAAACTATACCCCAGAAAGTTGATGTTTAATATTCTTCCTTACTCCATGTCCACTGATAAAATCATACTCCTGACCGTTAATGCATTCATTACTTTCAGTCCAAGTATCAGCTAGCACCAACAAATGTATCTTATTCAAAATGTATTTTTTGAATAATACTCCAAATATGATGTACAAATATTACCTTACATCCATCGGAACCACCACGTCCTAATTTTCCATAATCGCCATCTCCCCAAGACCAAACGTTATCATCATCAGTTATGCACAGTGTTTGAGCATCTCCACTGCCACAAGCAATGTCCATTACACGATAACCAAGCAGAGCCTCAACCTGCAAATCAAACATTGTATTCTTTAATAGTGAACCACACTTATGAGAAAGAGTTAACTGACAAGATGAAGGATGAAAGTATAATGAAAATACTTGTGACCAAAAATGCCTTTTATTTAAAAATTGTGTTACAATTAATAGTAAGAAAATTATTATTCTAAGATATCATCATCTACTATACTATATCATGGAAATTTGTGTCATGTTTATTGTAACTTTGTGTGAGGGAAAAGTTTATTGGGATGAATTATCAAAGTATTGGTTAATTAATAATACACAAATCATGAATAATTGTAGCGTATAGTTTTCAAAGTTTAGCAATATGTATTCTGCATTTTATATTCAAATAACTAAAGAAACAAAAAAATGTTTTGTTTGCTCTAGTGTTAGGATATTTGTTATATTTTTATTAAAAATTCTGCAGACAAGAATATGACCCTAGTAATCCTCCATTACTTTATTATTATGACAAAAAACATTTCATGTTTTCGGGTAAAACACATTTATTTCATTTGATTCTATTTAATAAAAATCTGATGTGTTGCACTCACATGACTTCCATTACCCTTGTACTAACCATTCTTACAAATTCTTATTCCTGTATCTTCTTTGTGTTAGTTGAGATAAACATTTGCAGAAATTATCTTACTGCTTATTTCCTCGTAGGCGTAAGGGGAATATGCGAATAAGTAGGCTTTGAGTGATAGTCAAATCTTTTAAAGCTTTAAGATTCCACTCTCTTTGCACAGATAACATGTAAAAAAATGAACGACGCTGGATTTGACGAAAGTAAGTTTTCCGAAACTGACACAAATAACAAGGAATATTTCTGAAATGGTTCACTCTGCAAAAAAATTTGGACATAAATTGTGTGTTTTAGCGAGATCTACATTTCTTGTAGAGTAAGATTTGGTCTATCTCTTATGGTTTATGAGCTATTCCAAAGTCACCCAGAGTACACAGGACTATATAGGCTATAGCCAGAAAATTCAAAATATACATTTCATTTGTCATAAAAGTATCTCAAATAAATGGCATTTTAATCAAAATCGTTAAGAGCCATTTTCAAGAGAATCAAAATTTTCCATGTAATGGGTAGTTTGGGGTGGAGCAATTTTCTTTGAAATCTTGGTGTCACATCCTTGAAAGACATTATACTTATATGCCAACTTTGGTTTTTAACCAACTTTTTGTTTTTGAGTAGTTATGTTGTCCACAGACTGACAAACACACAGACAGACATATACACACATGGACCTTTTTCTAAAAATGCTTTTTTTTTATTCAGGAGGCTTCAAAACATATATTTCCGGTGAAATCTCGACATCAAATTTTTGGGTGAAGTGCAACACTTCCTCTACTTACTAGTAGAGAAAGTAAAAATGAAGGCATACTCTATGAATATTATGATTCCAATGCCAAACTGAAAAATAAATTCTTACATTCCTTCTATTAAATAAAAACTATCTTATACGCAACAGGAGCATCAATTCAGCTGACTTTTCATGCCTTAAGGTGTTGGCTGAAAGTGCACCTCCTATATTTTTGAAACTACAAGCTTGCAGGTCCGTTGATTCTTAAGTTATGACAATCTTATTTATGAAACAATTGCATATTTTAAAATGAAATTTAATGTTAACTGTTAATAAATTACAAAATTATAACATATGGACTTCTAAACAAACTAACAATAGGAAAAGGTGGGATACATTGCACAACAAAATTCAGAAAAATAGGTTTTTATGCACATTTACAATTTTGTGTTTAAAAAATAAGTAATTTTATCATAAACTCCATTTTTTGTCTTTCTTGCTATGAGGTAAATAAATTGGATTATGGTTAATTGGTATATGCACTTGGCAATCACGCCAACAGTGTTTTGATGAAAAGTTAGTTTATTGATTGAACACAGCAGTGGAATAGGTGGTTTCTCTGCATAACTTCATGTTCTAAGAGCACATAGAAGAGAACGAGGAGGAGATGTAGGTTTAAGGGCATTCAACTACATGGTTATCAGCACCCTTAAAAAACAATTCATGGCAAAAGTCAGATATAAACTCAATATAAAATAAAATTATTAGTAAAAAGGAAACTAGATATACAAAACAGCGAGGTAAAAGTCAGAATTAAAACAAAATGATGAAGATGTCAAAAGAATATAAAAATTGAATATCAAAAGTTTGAAATTCTCAAGCTCATATTAATCTCTGTTAAAAACTTAAAAACCCTTTCAATCATTTGCTTATCGTTTGCCAGGACCTCTGCAAAACTGACAGGTAGCTACAGAGAATTTTGAAGCTATGCTGGGGAGAAACACTAGCAGCATATGACAGACTGACAAAGGGTTGTCGCACAACAGACAAAGAGGAGCAGGATCCCATTTAAAAAGGTAACTATGCGAAAAATTGCAGTGGCCAATGTGCAACCAAGCCAGTTGATAAAATATTTCATGAAGTATAAGCGTCAGGATAGTCTGAATATCGTCGAGGTATACCTGCTAACCCTAAAAAGTGTTGAGGAAAGAAGTTAACCACCTTGTGACGAGATATGTGAGAGGAACTTACCCAGTTTATTGGAAGTTCTTTCACTTCTCTAAGCTTATTACCGCGGAGAGCTGGTCACTCTTCATGCAAGTGCGACAGCACCGCTCTCCGCACTTCAAACCTAAAGTCTTCTGAAGGAACATGAGAGATGGTAATACTAGGTTCTGTGGTTGCTGCTTTTGCTGCCAAATGTCATTTCATTCCCTGGCAAACTTACGTGACCAGGAATCTAAGCACACACCACGTTAGCACCAGAAGTGTGTAAAATATGGAGGGCATCCTGGATATATTGTAGAATAAAATGGGAGTTGTACAGCTTACAAAGGTTCTGAAGTGCAGGCAGTCAGCTAATTTATGATGGCGCACATAAAATAGCTCAGAATATTGCATTCAGCTCTGCAGTATAAATGGAACTGCTATTATGAAAACCGAATGTATGTGGTTCGGTTCCATAAACATAAGCACATCCAACACCACTGGTGCTCTATGATCTAGCGGTGTAATTCAAACTGCGGTCAGTGTAGCCTGAGAAAAATTCTAAAAAAATAAGTGCGGATACTAGAGATAGGCATTATGGACTTCCGGTGTATGGTCATTCCAAGATCTACATGGGATGTGCTGAGCAACCAAGGGGGGTAGAGCCTCTCCCCCTTGGTAAACATACTAGAAACTCCCTGAAATGAAAATCTGCTGGCTTAAGACTAAGGTTGTCTTTCCTATATCGTTCGCTTAGCATGGTGGTGAAAAATGAAGCGAACATTGGGTCCTTTGGCATACAACTAAGTGCACAACCATAATTTGCTAAGAGAATTTTATGCTGATATTGCACAGGAGATTCTGTGGATTCAGATATAGGATTACAACTGGGCTGGTTGAAAAAGCTCATATCACCATGCGTATGCTCCTATTATGGACTGTGTCTAATCTTCTCAGCACAGATGGTTGTGCTGATGAAAACAATGCACCCATAGTCTAGTTTGGATTGGACCAGTGCACGATACATTTGCAGCAAAACTGTCCAATCTGCTTCCCACGATTTACCATTTACTCGCAAGATATTCAGGGTATGGTCACATAAACGTTATTTGCTGAGAAGTACAATAGACAGCAAAGTCGTCTACGAATAGGCATGACAAAACTGCATGTGGAACACATTTCTAGATAGGAGTTAATTGCTATGGCAAACAGCACGACACTTAATACCCATACTGAGGTACTCTGTTCTCCTGAACAAAAGGATTAGAAAAAAACTGAGCCAAGCCATAGTTGGGTGAATAGTGAAGATGACAGTAATGGAATGTTATGATGAAGAGTGTGCAGGTTGAAATCTTGCATCTCTATGTTTAAACTTTAGTCCCATATTTTCTGTTCTGTTGTATTTATGAATATAATTTAACAAATGTGTACTTTAAGTACAAGTATTATTAAACTAAGTTATATGTACGTATTCCCCTTTCTTTTAATGTCCTCTATCATGCAAAGGTCATGAGATCAAGTATAGCCTTGGGCATGGGTGTTTATGTACATTGTGTATATGTGTGAAAAACAGATAAGCATGGCAAATTAACATGGGGAAATGAGGGAAAAGGGAACAAAGAAAAAATGCTAATATTCTTCCACTGATCAAGAAACAATACCATGTGATTGTTCATTTCATAAACATTAAATAATTCTATGAAATAGTCATTTAAAAATATACATCTCTTGCTTTGCATTAAACTTGTTCTATATATTTTATTTATGTCACCAATAAGAAACGTCAAGAATGTAGGTTTGGTTCAGGAGTGCTTTTATCAATTCTTTTATTCTACTCTAGAGAGCTGCACTATGACACACAACCATCCCTCAGTAACTGTTTGAACTTTAAGGATATAACACATGGTTGACTTATTTTATTTCAATTAAAATTAAATGTGTTCTTTTTTTAGGGGTACTGCTATGTTAGCTTTGATTAACGCATGGTTTTCACTGCCTGAGGATATTCCTAGGCATGGGATACCAGAACAATTGGGCTCAGCATTATAGGGAACAGGAGTAAGTAAGTAAGACTTTCTATTCAGAAGGGTGATGAACATCTTCAGGCAGAAGTAGAAAGATTATCCAGTTGAACTGAAGGCAGCTTGTCACTTGTCACTTTCCTGGTTCTTTCTTTTAACAGAGACTGAACTGTGTCTCAAGTGTAAATAATGATTTTTAGGCCAAAAGGGAAAGGTCTTAACACAGCAATAATATGAATTTTAGCACTAGAATAATTGAAACCCCTTCTTTTATTTAAAAATCCACTCTTTACTTAACTGTTACTCATGCAAACAACAAAACGATTAACATTAAAAATGAAGATAGTGTGCGAGATTCACACCTGCATAATATGCTGTATATGATCCATGATTCAATGCATAGAACTGTGCGGATCTTTCAGATGATGGCTTACTTCCATTGTATTCCCATATGCTTTCATACAGGGAAAATAGTCCCCGACTATTCTGTTTAATCTGTGCAAACCCAGCACTTATTCACACTTCTGGTTTTAATTGAGAAAGTTGCAAACTTTTGGGTTGTACTTGAGGAAACAATTGTGTTGAAGATTGATTCATATCAATACAGTTCGCAACCACAGAGCAGTAGGACTGTTTGTGACTTCGGCATATTCAGAAGCACTAAGTTATCTACGTTTCTGACAAATGGCCAAACATTTTTTGACCATTTATCATGTTGAAACAGGTATAAAAAAGAAAGTTTCAGTTATTTGGCACCTCCTGTAACGTGGTGCCTGAGGTGTATTGTAACACTTCATTTATTATTTCAGTACCTGTATTTGTTTCAATTCAGTGGAGTTCTTTTGTTTTTTGGCTAACGGCTAGGTGTTTTTCCTGTCTATTTTTTGGCACTTGTCACCTGCTGCTATCATAGAAAAGTGCGGATGAAACCATACAACATTTTTAAAGCTACTTTTAAAGGCTTTAGTTACTAACTTTATGAAAGAAGATGCTGAAACTGGCCTCTGTTGTTGATCATACATTTTTGGCACCTCATCTGCACCTTTCAATGATAGTGGCAGAGAGCAACAAGTGCCAAGAAGGCAGACAGGCAAAACACAGTGCAGCCAGTTTGGAACTTGTTTGCTCTCCCGACGTATGTGCCTGTGTGCGTGTGTGCAGCATGTGCGTGTGTGCAGCGTGTGCGTGTGTGCAGCATGTGCATGTGTGCAGCATGTGCGTGTATATATAGTATTAATATTGATTCTTAATTTTTAATTACATATGTTCTGATGAACAACACTTGTATCAGTTCATTGGTTATTTCAGTACCTATATTTACCCCAATTCATCAGTTCTTTTGTTTTTTGGGTAACTATGTACAGTTACAACAATAAAGAATAAAATTCTCTGAACTAGAAGTATTAAGTCTTGTGAAAACATAATTCATATTAAGAGATTTTGAAGAGTATTAATAAAAATAGAAATTTAATAATGATATGAAATTTAAAATATTTAATTATACTAGGGGCATTCAAAAATGATTGGCACTACAATTTGTTTTTGTTTACAGGAACCATTTATTGAGCAAACTCATTCAGGTAACATTACAGGTATTTCCTGCCAATGTCTATGCACTTGTTGCATCGTTCTGGCAGCTTCCGTATTTGCGTAGCAAACCATTCTTTGGGGGTATCCTGGCGCCATTGATGGACAACTGCATGAAGTTCGTCACTAGTGGTGAACTTCTTACCCCAGAATACAGTTGCCATTTGTTTCCAAGGGAATAGTCCTAGCCGTGCCTTCTTGGAACGAGGGCTCGTAGCATGTTTCCACTCCATGGACTGGCATTTCCTTTCTGGAGTCTTGTGGAAAAACCATGACTCGTCGACAGTGACCAGTTTCGCAAAGAATTCCTCTGGATCTGCACTGTACTGTTGCAGCAACTGTGGGCATACCTCCACACGCTTCTGTTTCTGAGCATTGGTGAGGGTATGTGGCACCCATTGTGCACACACCTTTTTCATCTTCAAGTCTTCATGGATTATGGTGAGGAGGGTTCCCTGTGATAGACCTTTTGCCTACACTAATTCATCAAATGTGATTCTCTTGTTCTCCAATATCAGGTCATTGACAAGCTGAGTATTGTTTGGTTTGCGTGCAGTTGCTGGATGTCTAGTGCTTTTGCGTTTTTCAGCAGTCCCTGAAATCTTTGAATTCAGACACCCAACGAAACATGGACCTGCGACTTGGTGCAGACTCCGCACATAGGGCCACTAACCTCTTGTGGTTGTCTGAAGCAGTCACTCCTTCCCTCCAGAGAAACCACACAGTCCACCTTTGCCCGTGTTTGTCTTCTTCCATGTTGTTTCACTGACGTCCACCAGCGTACTGACAAGACGTACAAGTGCTGCTCCAGTGCGCCATCTATGGGATGTAGCAACATAATCTGTTTGCAGTAGACAGCACTATTGCCTATCTTCACCCATACATCGACACATATTTTAAACTGCTACTCTGCAGGAGTTATAGGGGGAGTGCCGATCATTATTGAACGAACTAAATAATTTTGTTTCTAAAATTAAAAAAAAAGTTATTCTTTATATTGGAGTTCTCATTTGCTCAGAAAGTCCCTTCTTGCAAACCAGTAGACCCTGAAGATAAGTGTAACATCATTAAAAACTGCCACAACAATGGCCTCATTCCCCCCCGATCTGCCCCTATTGACGAAATATATAAGAATTACTTTTATTACTTTATTCAACATTATAAAAAATAACGATATTCATGGATATAGTACAACGTGTAGCATAAATTACCATAGATATACGTGTAATAAGCGAATTGTATTTAAAGATATAAATGTAATAGGAACAATTTTATACAACAAATTACCTCTAGAGTTTAAAACTATAAGAAAATGTAACTTTAAAAGTTATTTAAAAAATTATTTGATCCAAAAATGTCTATATTCTCTTGATGAATTGTAAACATGTTTGTGTAAATATGTGTATGTGTAAATGTAAATATTTAATTTTGACAATGTCTGAAATTTGTATACAAGTCTAAGGGAAATAAATCACTTCCAGCGCCGACACAACCACCATTATCATATGATATGATTTTTGCTTTAAACTTCATTAAGTTTTAGCACTATGTGCTCTCAGACTGACTGGACCGTTCCACAGTGGCGGCACTGGACCAGGCGAGGACCTCTGGGCTCACCACCAGAGTTATGCATAAAGGACTGGGAAGTCACAGGTATGGAACACTAACTACTGTACAAACCTGCATTAGGCTTATCTGCATCACAACAAATGTTGAAATTGACGACATTCAGCACGAACACATCCCCTATATCTCCAAAAACAATTCTGGTTTACTAGCAATAGTTCATGTTCACTGATTGCTTGTATTTATCTCGTGATATTGTACAGGCGCTCTCAACCAGCCGCCCAGTCTCACCAGTCGTGGCTGAGTCTCCGCCACGAGCAGTCGCGGCAGAGCCAGCGCACACGCCGCCGCCAACGCAGCACCGCCAGCCGACGCCGACACCGCCGCCAACCCAACACCGCCAGACGACGCCGCCACCACCACCCACAGCTTCCCCCTGGCGGCATAGTGCAGTAGTGTGCGGAGTTCCACGGGACTTTCCGTGCCGCTACCTGCTATCAGCCGCCAGGCAACTGTGGCAATCCAGTGTCAGGGCCACGAGAATTCATACAGATCGCGGCCCTACCATGATGGTTCGACTAGAGTTTGCGGACCAGGCCGACCGGGAAGCTGCCTTGACGGCGGGGCTGCCCTTGTTAGGGCAATGCCTGCGCATTGAGGCCAGCAGAACGGATCGCCTGGTCCCATGTCGCCGCTGCTGCCAGTTCGGCCACCAGGCCGAGACCTGCTCTGCCAGCCCGCGGTGCCACTATTGCGGTGCCCGGACATTGACAGCGCAGTGCAAGGGTCACGACCTGCGACACCGCCGCCGGTACTGTGCTACCTGTAATGGCTTCGGCCATTATACAGGCCAGGCACAGTGCCCTCTCCATCCGCGCCGAACTTCACAACAGATCAACACACCAACACAACAACGACTGGCACCACAAATCAGCAGCACCAGTCAACCAGCTCCAGGAAATACACCACCACCGGCAGCACCACCAGTCCCCGCAGTCAGCCAGGAGCTACGGGATGCGATCCAGGACCTCCACGCGGAGGTACTGAATGTCAGCGCCCGCCTGGCTGCGATTGAAGAATCGCTCGCCACAATCTCTGCCGCAGCAAGTGGCACCATCACGAGGAACGTCACCGAGGCTCTCGAGCCAATTAAGCAGACGCTTGGACGGCTCGAGATCCCGACTGCCAACCCGACCACCACTAGGGACGTCTCAACACAGACTCGCCGCACCAAGGAGACACCACCAGCTCGACTACAACAACCACCGCAGTTCCTACCTTCACGAGCCAAGGCAGTGGGCTTCCACATTCACGATGGCTACCCCTGCTCGGAGTTGTGTCGCTCCATGAAGTGTACGGCACATCCGGAATGATCCACTTCACTCCAGGACTCAGCCATCTTCATTCATTCACCCATCATGACCATTTCATTTCACCACACGAATCAGAGCACACCACTCACCATTATCACCAATGACTGCTACCAGGGGGCTCTCAGGGCTTAGGCCATGAGTGTCTCCTGGCCTTCAGCATCACCACGCTGTTACTGCCTCTGGCAAGCAGCTTCCATCGTCACCATAGAATGCGCAGGTGCATTATTGCGGTACTGCAACACCGAGGCTTTGACCTCTGGACTCTTCCGGTGGGGTTTTTTAGTGAGTAGGCTGCCCGGGTTCGAAGCCCGGGTAGGAGTCTTACACTCGCATGCGTGCATGCGGTTAGGGCGTAAGTAGCCTTTTTCCCCACCACAAAAAAAAAAAAAAAAAAAAAAAAAATTCAGTTCTTGTGCAGATTTGACGCTTACACTTCATTTTTTGATATTCACTATAAATACAACTTGCATGGAGATAAGTCAGGGGAATGAGATGGCCACAATCCTTGACTAATTTTTCTGTCCCCATACCACTTCACAATTCATGCATAGAATTACCAGCAGTGTGTGCTATAGCTGAATCCTGTTGAAACCAGTCACACAACCTTTCATTTCTTGTTAGTTGTGGAAAAAATATTTAAAATAGAATTTTACATAAATGTGTGAATCAACTGTTGTGTAATAAATATGAGACTAATAATTCTACACATGGTGAGGAACTTCATGAATAATATGGTGATTTTCTGTAGCCCAGTATAAACTGTTCTGATAAGAAATGCAACCTTGAAGATAGAACCATGCTTCATCAGTGAAGAACATTAAAAGTGGGTCCACATCATCATTATGAACAGATTGCTAAAACCAATTGAAATAACTAACCCTACCTACAGGATCTTGTGGTTGTAAAGCATGAACTTTAAAGTTTCAGAAGTATCGCTGCCATGAAAGCTGACGTCTTGGAAATGTTGTTGTTGTTGTTGTTTTCTAGTGCCTTGCATCTGGCAATGAAGCCATTAGCATTCGTGCTTTCCAATACTTTTGAACTGTAGTTTCTTCTGATCTTAATGCTTCACAGGTCTTCAAGTGTTCTTCATTCATTTCTGCTGGATCGTTACACAGGACACATATTGGTGAGGCTGAGATACCTATTCTGTAGAGATGACTTGCCAAGCAGTCATGATTTGTCAATAGTCGGAAGGCTGCAACAGCTGTTTTCCTTGGTCTCTGGGGGATTATATCTGGGTTGGAAAGTAGTGTAATCCATTTTTTATCTTTGGCATTTGTTTCTATTTCTTGTAGGTATGAATGACAAAAATTTTTAATGATCAAGCGTTTTATTGAGGAATATGAGAAATTGAATTTAGACTTTTGTTTTATTGTTGTGCCTTTCTTTGCAAGTGAGTCTGCAGCTTCGTTCCCCATGACTCCACAGTGTGCTGGAATCCATTGGAGATGAACAGTCTTATTAACTTTTTGGAGTTGTGTTAACATTTTGTAGCATTCTCTAATTTTTGTTGACTTCTTTGTAGTATTTGAACATATTCCCTGAATTGCAGCTTTAGAATCTGAAAGAATTACTGCCTTGTTAAATTTATTTAAGGGAAGATTTAATAATTGTCGGAGAGCAATGTATATAGCCTCTATTTCTCCATCATAATTTGTTGTGTCCCTGCCAACAGAATGATAAAAGGAAAGGAAAAATGTGAACATGTAACTCCAGCTCCAGTAAGGTTTTCCTTCGAGGATCCATCAGTATATATGTGCAGCCATTCTTCTGTGGGATACCTAGTATTGATTGTTTCCAGAGCTAGAAGTTTTTGTATTTCTTTTGGTGTGTCTGATTTACCGTCTTGGAAATGTTAATCACTTGTTCTAAACATCTGGGTGACTTATTTATGGGGAACATTGAAAAATAAAGTGTATGCATCAAATCTGTACATGTTACAAGGACTGAAGGACAATGTCATGAGATAAATACAGGCAATCAGTCACTGTGAACTTTTGCGAGTAAATCAGCATTGTTTTCGGAGATATAGGGAATGTGTCTGCGTTGAAGATCATCAATTTCAATATCTGTTGTGATTTAGATAAGTCTAATGCAAGTAAGTACAGTAGTTAGTGTTCCATACTTGTGACTTACCAATCCTTTACTTGCTTAAGTATAACCTAGCATACAAAAACCAAGTGGAATAATATTTATAGATAGTGAGGGGCAGATTAATGGATTTGCTTACAGATGAATGAGGTTTACAAATGGAATATGATATTCTTTTAAAGCATTAAATGCTAGCAATTTTCTTAAATGGTGAGAAAAACTACTTTTGGTTTATAACAGAGCTTAAGCATACGTGTCCTATCATTTAATACTGGAACTATTGCTTGCATCTTTAAAAAAATTTGTTCCAGCACGAAAGGAATTGTTTTAATTCAAACAGTGAATATACTACACAAAAGAAATATTTCCACCTATTTATTGTTCAATTCATCCCAAACTGTCCTTTAAGTAAGAAAAATATTACAAAGAGCACATTTTTGTAATACTGAGAAGAAAAAAAAAAAAAAGATGAATGATAAAAAGGAGCTTAGTTCTTACTAGTTTTGGTTTGAGCTGATCTTCGCTATCTCCATGTCCCAGTCTTCCATAGCGACCTTTACCCCAGGTATAAAGTTCTCTGTTGCAAGTAATGGCAGCAGAATGGGCTCCTCCACATGCTATATCTACAATTTCTTTTCCTCGTAACGCTTCTATTATGCGTGGTCTTTCACATGAGCTGGAAAAGGTCAAGCAATTATTATTATGCTACAACAAAGGTCAGTAACCATTTACTCACATCATATACATTAATTTTTTTAAGAGGGGGAGATACATTGTTTAAACACAGTTTACGTTGGTTGCAAAATTGGACTGACCACCTCTCTGGGCAAGTCCTCTGTGTTCTGGCTTTTCAACCTAGAGGTAATGGGTTATATTCCCAGATGGGGTGGGGGAACTTTTCTTAATTAGAATCTTTCTTATCCTGCACAATGTCTGAAAATACATATACAGTAGAATCCTGTTTATCTAAAATAAAGGAGGTGAAGTCATTTCGGATAATGCAATTTTTTGGATAGTCAATGAAAAATACTTTTTGTGAAACTGGGAGAGAATAAGAGATCATTAAGCATGTACATTTTAAACATAACTTTAATTAGTTAAATAATTCACAATCACACATTATTTCTGCATCCAAGAGTGTAATCAGTTATTTTCTACTGTTTTTTCTCGATTCGTTTACGAGATGCTATGTGGTGCCATGAATATATCTGCATGTGTCACATCAGTCCTCTCTTCAATTGATCGCACAGTCACAAAACAATAGTGCTTGAGGGTAGAAAATGATTTGTTGTTTAACGACGCTGTCAATTGCTAGGATCACGTCAGCGTCGCCGGTGAGCCGGAATTTTGTCCCACAGGAGTTCTTTAACATGCCAGTAAATCTACCGACATGGAGCTGTCGTTTTTAAGCACACTTAGAAGCCATTGGTCTGGGCCAGATTTGACCCATGACCTTGGGATCAGTAGGCCACTGTCTAACCTAATGAGCCACCCAGACCAATGACGATGACTGACAAGGGTAGAGATGTAGCATCCCCTTGAGGGCATTGGCATTTAAGTGTTAACACTTGTGAAAGGGGACAAACTATTGCAGGGATGAACAAAATATTAACATATTTTTCCTTCTATAGTTATTAATCTTTTAAAATTTAATTATTTTTTTGTTTCGGTTAAGCAGGGTTTTACTGTATGTGTAAGACTGAATGTGTTAAAAATAATTAAAAATCAATATTTAGGGGAAGGTGGTACACCCTATCTTTGCAATGTTAACACACATCATATTCATGTTCCTTTTTCCACAAAACTAACAATACAATGATGATGAAAACTGGTATATCGATTCATAGATTTTGTATTTTGTTCATTTTCTTTAGAGACTATTAGCAGATTCATATATAATTAAAAAAAAAAAAAAAAAGATGTGTTACACTCACATGACTTTCTCTACTCGTGTACGAATCGTTCTTACAAACTCTTATTCCTCTATCTTCTTTGCGATAGTTGAGATAAACATTTGCAGAAATTATTTTATTGTTTATTTCCTTGTAGGTGCAAGGGGAATATGAGAATACAGTAGGCTTTGTGCGATAGTCAAATCTTTAAAGTCTTCAAATTCCATTCTCTTTGCACGGCTAACATATAAAAACATGAATAAGGATGGTCCATTTGATGAAAGTTTGTTTTCCAAAACTCACACAAATAACAAGGAATATCTCCGAAATGGTTCACTTCACAAAAAAACTTATTTGGACATAAATTGTGTGTTTTAGCAAGATCTACATAGAATAAAAGATGGGAACTACCAAACATTCAAACAGTAATTCCTGAGAATCCTCAAAAAACAGCAGTTGCAACCTTCAGGTTGATTACAGGACAGAATTGGGATATGTTCTTCACCACTCTGTCCTCTATGTGATCTGCAAGAGGAAATGGATTGAAATGGATCGAGACCACCTTTAAATATGCCCGGCCACTTCTAGTGTCCCATCCATCAGTGAAAAATATTGGAGAGCAAGAGGATTAATGACTTCTGTTGTTGTTGTTGTAGTGTTTAACGCCCGCTTTTACTACTACAGCACCGCAGGCGGTGACACTGATGACACATGGAATGAAGATGGAGCACTGGTGGAATGAGATGGCGGGGGAAAACGGAGCACCCGGAGAAAACCCGCCCTGATGCCGCTTCGTCCACCACGAATACCACATGCGGGTCCCTGGGATCGAACCCGGGCCACCTAGGTGGTAGGCGAGCGCGCTAACCGCTCGGCCACGGCGCCGCCATTAATGACTTCATTGTCAGAAATCCAGCATTAGCTAACAACAAAACAACATTTTTTTGTACAGTAAGATTTGGTGTTTCTCTTACGGTTTACCAGTTATGCACAAAAGTCATCCAGAGTATGCAGACTACATAGGCTGTAGCCAGAAAATTCAAAATATGCATTTTGTTTGCCATAAAAATATCTCAAACGATGGCATTTTAATGAAAATCGATAGAGCCATTTTCGAGAAAATCAACATTTTCTATGTTTTCCAAGGGTAGCTTAGGTTGGAGGAATTTTCTTCAAAATCTTTGTGTCATATCCTTAAAAGACATTAAACTTAAATACCAACTTTGGTTTTTAACTGATTTTTCGTTTTCAGGTTATGCTGCACGCACGCACGCACACACACACAGAGCCCCTTTTCTAAAAATGCTTTTCTGTAATTCAGGAGGCCTCAAAACATATCCAGTGAAATTTTGACGTCGAATTTTTGGGTATAATACAATACTTTCTCTACTTACTATACATAGTAGAGAAAGTAATAATAAGCAATTCTTTTTCTCAATTTTTCAATGGGTTCTATGCCTGAAGTTTGAAAGTATTTGAGTTACAGTCTTACAAAAATAAATAATATTAACCAACTACATTAAAACAAGTGGTAAAAATTTCATCTTCCTATCAGAAATGGCTTCTAAGAAAAAGAAACACAAATACTGAAATTTATAACTTGCAGAAAAGTGTAATCAAAGATAAACAATACCTTGGTGCATGCCTGATCCATATTCAGGATGATTCATTTCTCAGAAGCTATGTTAGGAAGCTGAAATTTTTACCAGCTGCAAGCAGCTCATTAATATTATCTTATTTTTCTAAGTCTGTAGCTCAAATACTTTCAAACTTCAGGTATAGAACCAATGAACATTTGGAAAAGATTACTTATTGTTATTACCTTTATTATGTATGTGACTACTAATACTGTCTGACAGTTCTGCATTCTGCATTAATAATCATGCTTATCTACATGTATTCATGTTATCTGGACACATTTGCCACTCATCATCTTTTATGTCGAATTGTCAACTAACAACTGTCAATTTTTAGCTCGTCCAAACTTTGCACATATTTCCCCACTTAAGATATTTGTGACTGTCACAAAGGGATACTGCAATTACATGACAGTCGTGCTGTTTACAACACTTGGCACTACCTTTAATGGTATCTTGGTTTGGTTTGTTGTTTGCCACAGTCAGTGTCACAAAAGCTTCTGCACAATACAATGAACACAATAGCAAACCCACAAGTTTTACCTTCCTAAGAACTACAGTGCCTTGCTTCTAAAGTCAGTGGCAAACAAATATTGAATTCTCTTACATCTAAGTATAAAGAAATTATAGTTCTGTTTCAATCTCCTCTACAGTATTGGTGTGAGGTTCTCTTATAAAATTATGGTTATGTTTAAGAGGTAGAACTGGAACTTAAAAATTCAATGCCACAACTGGGATTTGAACCACAGACCTTCCGCTTGCCGGGCGGACGCTCTAACCACTGAGCTATTGTGACAAACTGGTAAACCACAAAGGCAGTCTCACATCAGAGACAATTACCCCAATGGTGACTTACTTACCAGGAGAAATACGAACTAACTTGAGAATTTAATGCCATTCTGGCAGTTTGTCATAATAGCTCAGTGATTAGAGTGTCCGCCTGGCAAGCGGAAGGTCTGTGGTTCAAATCCCAGTTGTGGCACTGAATTTTTAAGTTCCAGTTCTACCTCTTAAACTTTGCCCACACACGGCTTGTGTGTTTAAAAACACCAACAGTAAGTTTGTTGGCATAAATAAATAATAATTATGGTTATGTGCTCAAATGTATGCCTAAGCACCCAAGTGCATTTTCTTTTTCAATACCATGCTAAACGAATGGTATAGAAGGAGCTTCCTTAGTCCTAGGCCAGTGAGTTTCCTTTTCCAGGAGCTTCTTAAGAAGTTTGCTATTGAAATGTCTAACATGTTTCCAAAGGGGGAAAAGCTCTATACTCCCTGTTTGAGTTCCATGTCCCATGTAAATCTTGGGATGACCTATACTGGAAGTCCATGATACCTATGTTCAGTATCCTCACTTGTTTGTTAGAATTTTTGCTATACAAATGGGTCTGAGGGCACCAATGGTGTTGGATGTCCCTAAGTTTATGGAAATGAACCACATACATTCACTTTTCATTGTACCACTTCAGTTTATAATGCAGAACTGTACACTATATACCAAGTTGTTTTATATGTGCACCGTCACAAAGTGGGTGAGTGCCTAATTTTGAGTGATTCTCTTAGTGCACTTTGCAGCTCTCAGAGCTATGCAACGTAAGTTTGCAGGGAATGAAATGGCAGATTTGGCAGCAAAGATGGCAGTCAGAGACCCAGCATTTACCACTTCTTGTATTACTTCAGAAGAGTTTAGGTTTGAATTGTGGAGAACAGTGCTGTTGGGCTGGCATGAAAAGTGGTCAGCTGTCAGCGGTAATTAGCTTGTAAAATGTAAACCCCGCGTGACAGCCCATGAAGGGCCAAGGCCTACCACCCAGCCACTGCGTCCCCCACCTCTGCCCACTACAGATGTCATTGGTGAGGTGCAGTACTGGAGGGTGGGACGTGGTCAGTGCCCAGAGCCCTCCCGGTCAGTTATGTGGTTTTCTAGACCTGGGGCCGCTACTTCTTCATCAAGTAGCTCCGCAATTGGTCCCCCCGGGGCCTAACGAGCCTGAGTGCACCCCATGCCAGACCTCCCAGAGGGGATAAAACCCCCCTGCTGGTACCGGGGATCGAACCAGGGTCCTCCGCGCCAGAGGCAAGCGCGCTACCAACTGTCCTATGGAGGCGGTCGGTAATTAGCTTAGAGTAGTAAAAGAAATTCCATTAATCTGAGTAATCTCCTCTCATGTATCTTGCCCCAAGGAGATGATCTTGGATCAGTTATGCATTGGACACTGCAATTTTATACATGGGGACCTTTTTAAAGGGAACCCTGCTCCTCATTTTGCAACTGCCTGTCAGACTTGCAAAGGTCCTGGCAGATATAATCAAGTGGTTGAAAGGGTTTTGAAATTTTTAACAATGGTAAACATGAAGCTAAGTGTTATTTATTAAGTATTATTTATTTACTGCTCGTTTTTTTAAACACACAAGCCATGTGTGGACAATGTTTGAGAGGTAGAGAGGTGGTTCAGGTCCTGGCTGTGGCATTGAATTTTTCAGTTCCGATTCTACTTCTCAAACATTGTCCACACACAGCTTGTGTGTTTAAAAACACCAGCAGTAAGTTTGTTGGCATAAATAAATAATAATTACCATCTAAAGGTTATTTAATCCTAGGACATAGAGTACTTACGACTTTAAGTCGCCCTTGGGGTATTTATTTCTGATGTGAGATTCCCTTTGTGGTCTACCGGGAAAAATACAAATCAGTTGGATAATTCGGTGTCATACTGGCAGGTAGTCACAGTAGCTTAATGGTTAGAGCAGCCACATGTAAAGTGGAAGGTCTGTGGTTCAGGTTCCAGCTGTGGCATTGAATTCTTCAGTCCTGATTCCACCTCTCGAATGAAGTAAGTATTTAGAATTTTAGATATTGAAACAAATTTCATACTTTTTTTTACCTCTATATTTTATTATTAGCTAATGCTGGATTTCTGACAATGAAGTCATTAATCCTCTTGCTCTCCAATAATTGAAGAGACTTAGCAGTAAATGTAACCGCTTTTTAGAGAGCACCATATTTTTATGTTTTGGCGGTCACATCGCTCTCTCACAACCCCCAGAATGTCTGGAGGACCACACCTGTCGTTGGTTTACGGGTCTCACCGACCTGACCGGGAGAATTATCAAAATAAATTCACCGACCATATCCTCTGATTACCAATCAGCGAACGTATTACATGCCATGACAGGTCAGCATGTTAGGGGTTAAGGTTTTATAGAGAAATTAGAGAAATGGAGAGGTTGGAAAAATAAAGACTCCCTAGCCTTCAGGAACCCTAATAGCATCGGGGTCGGAAGAGAACAAGAGATGACCTCTATATGACTTGGTTTTAATTCTGGCATTTGCCTCTTTGCTTGGTATATTTATATATATTTGCTTTTTATACTTGTATTTTTATTTTATATTGAAATTTATCTCTGTCTTTTGTCATGATCCATTTTTTAAGGTCACTGATGGCCAAGTAGTTGAGTGTCCTTAAACCTACATCTCCCTCCCTCCACTGCTTTAGGGAGTACCTGAATGCAGAATAGAGAACTGTCAGACAGTATTAGTAGTCTCATACATAATAAAGATGATAATAACAATAAGTAATCTTTTCCAAATGTTCAGTGGTTCTATACCTGAAGTTTGAAAGTATTTGAGCTACAGACTTAGAAAAATAAGATAAATTAACGAGCTGCTTGCAGCTGGTAAAAATTTCATCTTCCTAACATAGCTATGTAATAGTGAACAACACGACCTCATGTACCACGTTCATTTGCTATGTAACTGCCTTCGAACAATATTTACAGTTTAATAGATCTTGTGTGTCAATTCCTCTATCACCCTGAGATCCCAAAGCAGCAAGAACCATATGTCCTTGATCTGACAGATAACCCAGGATCTCTTCCTCTGACAACTAACAAGGGAGTGGTGATGATGCCCTTCCAAGAGTTCAGACTGTGGTGCTTCTTTACACCGATAGGATGTCTGTGAAGTAGTTTGGTCTTTAACAGCTTGTCAAACCGAGTGGCAGTGTAGATCTCAATATGAAAACCATTCCTAAGCGAGTACATGACTTGACAGGACCAGCTATTTTATCAAGACCAGACAGAATTACAAATAGGTGACCCCTTATCTGAGCCTCTTCCAGTGTGCTAATGACTAGATACAGAACTGCTTAAACTGTGGCTACCTCAGTTTCACTGCACACTTGTTTTTTTGTTTTGTTTTTTTTCAGT
The DNA here is from genome assembly GCA_030765045.1 of Tenodera sinensis. NCBI lineage: Eukaryota > Metazoa > Arthropoda > Insecta > Mantodea > Mantidae > Tenodera > Tenodera sinensis. The sequence goes on along the minus strand of CM060961.1, from coordinate 166,025,178 downwards.
TGGTGGAAGGCATAGAAAATATAAATTAATTTCATTCCCAAGTATTCCCCACCCACCACTGAGCCCAACACAGGGTCATCCTACTGGGATTACATAACTATAGAGGGGACATTATTATCTATTATTAAGTAATGGTAGCCAGCTACTTCAATCATTAGTGCTAAATTATTACATACAGAAGACATAGCAGGCTTGTCATCCCAATCACTGTGGAGTTTGGTTAAAAATCTAGTCTTGGCCAATTGGCTAGGAGTGGGTGAAGCAGAAACCAAAGCTGTGCATTGGGAATGCAGACCTTCCCTGAAAACAGAACAAGCTAGGCTCAGACATGCATCTCTCAATCAACCAGGATATTCCTTTCCACCAACATGGCTCTCCATGCATAGTTACTACAAGTGTTTGTGTTTTGACTGCCTCTGTTACCACAAGGATTCCACATCGAGGAAGTAAGGGTCAGGACATCTGGTATACCAAACCTGCGCCTACCACAGCTGGGCCCTTGGATGAAAAGACCATAAACATCACATATTTTAACATTGCACAGATAGTTGTACCACCTCCCCTTAAAATACCTACAGACAAGTTGTTTTGTCAAAGCTTCCAATATGACCACCAAAGTTGGAGGTTTATAAAAATAGAGAAAAAGAGAGAGAAAAAAAAAAGGTTTGGACAGAGTGATTTTAAGTAAAAACCTATGCTGCTCAGGTTTGTAACCAACAAATCCATTCTACAAAAGGGTTATTAAGACATGCAAAAGAACAATAAAAATTGTGAGAGATTAGTTCTGAAAATGTACAGAATATAAATTTAGGCAATGTAAAGCTGTTTGCTGTATTGTTTACATACCTTCTATTGCCATGTCCCAGTTTTCCATCATCACCTTCACCCCAGGAATAGACTTCTCCTTCTGCTGATAAAGCTAAACAGTGCTTTCCACCAGAATTCACTGCCACCTGTAAGATAAAGGCGCTTTTTTTTTTTTTTCTTTTCAGATGAATAATGGCTTTCATATCTAAGTTATTTGCCTGCATTTGAATTGCTGAACAAAACGTTTTTTTTTCTTCACTACTGAAGAGTAAAACCCTGGAAAAGAAATCCTGTATTCTATCTGCTATAATAGATGGCAAATGATCTATGACATACTCCTAGGCCCCAAAGAACATATCTTAGTACTCCAACTCTGATGCTGAAGCAATTTTATAACTCTAGGCTTAATGTGCGGATATACATGAATTAGAAATGCTTTCCTGAAGAAAGCACAATACAAATTACAACTAACTAATAACTAGATACAGTATAGTAATTCACTGAACACACTATAATGAGAAATAAAAGAATGTTGAGATACATACATTCTGTTGGTTTAGGGGAGGACTGTGTGACTCCATGAAATTCAAGGTAATATTGGTTTCAAACTTAGTAAACAGAATATGCTGTGGTGCAAAAGAAATTTTACATTTGATTCTACATAGGCAAGTGGAGGACAGCTCAGTATGTACCTCTCTCCTCTCTAATATGTAACACATAAGTAACTATGTATTATTTGACAAATGACATAATGAGCACCTGTGACACAGTATTTTGTGGATAGAGGAATTCAAATCAACACAAACTAGAGCTAAACATAAATAAATTTGAGAGCCTTTTTCTTGTAAAATGTTTCAAAGAATTCAGAACCTAGCCAAGACAGAAGAACGCAATTTGTATTTTTCCCTTTCTTCAGCTCTCACTATTATTTCTTTGTGAATGAAACTATCATTAAACTTCAATGTTTTACAATGTCAAATATTTTGAAAAAAAAAAAAAATCTTCTTATATGGCTCATTCATCCTAGCTATGGGAACTTCAATGCCAGAGCCCAAGTTTGAATTTTGGATCTTCAGATCTCCATGCACACAATACATGTTTCAAATCTTAGCTGTGATATCAAACTTCTTTTAAAAATTTAATTCAATCTTGCAAGTTTGAGAAGTATTTTAGGGGTCCTTCCAGCTAGGGGAAGCCCAAAATTCTCAGTTAATTATGTAGACAAATACTCTATAGCCTACAAATTTTAAGATCAATTCTCTATAAATATTTACTTTCAGAAGACATTTACAAAATACGGTCTGCATGAAAAAATGCATCACGCAGGAAAATTTCGAAGATATTTATGCATCTGTAGAATAATTTTACATTTATTTGACTGGTTTGTCATTTTTCCTGGTTTACTGAAAAAAAGTGAATCAGTTGGTGAATTTAATAATGTCATACTGTCATGTTCCATGGTAGCTTAGGTAGAGCAATGGTACACAAAGCTAAACATCTGTGGTTCAAATCCTGGCTATGGCATTTAATTACTTTCTCTACTATGTATTTACTATTCACACACTTTATCATAAGCTCTCAGATGGCGTGTCAAAGCCGGCAATAGGACTTTTCATGTCTTTTATCCAGCTGTACTTGAAATTACATCATAGAAGGCTACAAATTGTAGTCTCCGCAATTGTTTTTTCAAGATTAGTCAACACCTAAACTAAAAGACTAAAATGTTGACTCCTTCTTTCACTATTTACAGAAGTTTGCAGTGTAATGTTGGATCTACTTCAGGCATTTAATACTTTAAGTTGCTGCTTGAGTTGATTAAACACCAAAGTAAAACACAAAGGTAAACTGTATCGTAATGCTAGAGAACAGCAACAAAGGTAATGCAATACAATGAAAAGCACAAATGCTAACAGTGGAATACGGACAACAATGCTCAGTTGTTACTTTGGCAAAGCACAAGCCTTCTTGACTTGGAATGTTCATAGCACTAGGTTCCAGAGCTCAAGATAAAGTGAGTACGTAGTACAGCACACAGAGGAAGAATTGTATTTCATCCAACAATTTGACACCAAGATTTTGCCAGAAACACATGTTATGACTCCCTGAATACAAAAATACACTTTTAGAAAATGTGTGTGCGCGTCTGTCTCTGTGTCTTTGTGTGCATCTGTGTGTGTGTGTGTGTGTGTGTGTGTGCGTGCATGTGTATGGGTGGGTGCGTGCATGTGTAAATCGTGCTTCTAGCATTTGCGAGCCACATTTGTTACGACAAAACCTCTGTCACCTTGAAAAAGCTTTATTATCTAATGGTTATTCAAATCAAGAAGTTAAAAGAGTCTGCCGTCCTGCCAAGCCAAAACCTGCCTCACAAAAAACAGACAAGCCCGACCATAACAGCACAGTTCAGAATGTCACCAGTCGTATCCAGCACATATTGCATGGCACAGTGTCAAGACTGTCTTCAAGCCCACAAAACAACTCAACATCTACTACGCTCAGCTAAAGAACCTCGGGAGCCCTTGTCATAGCTGGTGTATATCGTATTCCCTGTTCCTGCAGTTCGGTTTACATCGGAACTACACAGCGCAACATCAACACCAGACTCACCGAACAGAAAAGAAGCTGCCGCCTGGGCCAAACAGATAAGTCCACAGTTGCGCCATTGAAGTGGAGGGCGAATGCATAATTAAGTTCCAGGACATGAGCATTCTATCATCCATAACACACTACCATGCCTGGCTACAACATGAAGCTATTGAAATATATAAACATCCCCACAATATCAATAAGAGAGAAGAAGCTTTGAAACTTAATAGCAACTGGTATCCTCTCATTGAAGGCAAGAAACAGCACAAAACAGGAGAAATTGAAGTGAACCAATCAGGAGGAAACAACACCTTGGGTGCAGCCCACCCCCTCCCTCCTGATATCCGCCATCCGGACCAATCAGCAGAGGCCACTTGAGGTATAAATACAGCAGCTCAGACAGTCCACACCTCAGACGCTACACTAACTTCTCCGAGCCACTGAAGATGTCCACCGCAGCTGTGGATGAAATGTCTGGGTACTCAAACTCCAGCAGACCACGGCATAACAGCCCAGAAATAATTCCTAGTTATATTGACTCCGCCTGTGAAAACCTACACTCTCAATAGCAGTTATATTCTAGACGTTCTTGGGCATCAAGCCAGGTGTAGTGATGAAGAGCCGTCGATGTTTCAGAAGTGTACATCTCTCCCATCATCAGAATGATGAATGACTTACAAGAGCGAAAGGACCAGTATATTTATGGATGTTGCCTTGTTGTGTAGTGTTTATCTCATGAATTTTATTGCTTGTTATAAATGTGGATTGATTTCACATAAAGAATATAAATATTACTTAAAATAATGATAGAATACTTACACAGTGTTTTCAAGAGTAAGTTTTATCGGATATCAGATTGAAGTCCGAGAACGTCTAGAGTATGTTCGTTGCTAGGAAAGTTTCAGATCTTATTTAATAGCAGTTATGCTGGGATAGGTAATTTATTTGCATTAACAACCATTACAATTGTGTTACAAATCAAACGAACACAGTGTTAAGTAATGAATGCTGTTGTTGTTGGGTACTGCTGGATTTCTGACAATGAAGTCATTAGTCCCTATGCTATTCAATATTTTTAACTGATGAATGGGCAGTAGAAGTGGCTGGACATATTTGAAGGTGTTGTTGGTCCATTTCCTCTTGCAGAGCACATAAAGGACAGAGTGGCGAAGAATATATACCAATTCTGTTGGTGAGACCCGTGAACCAACGACAGGTGTGGTTCTCCATTCTGGGGGTTGCGAGAGAGTGATGTGACTGCCAAAACGTAAAAATATGATGCTCTCTAAAAAGTGGTTACTTTTACTGCTATATAGCTCTCCAATATGAATTATGAAATATGACTCAATGAGTAAAATATTCCGGAGTTAAAATAGCTCCCCATTCAGATCTCCGGCTGGGAACTACTTCTCGAGATACCAAACATTATATTAATCAAAGATCTAACATCAGAATTTTTCAATGGAATGTAGGTGGTCTCACAAACAAAAGGTAATGAATGTGCATGTACCCCTTCTGTGCTATTTTTACAAATAGGATTATATCTTTCTGTTTGAGTAATATCAGCAGACTTATCTCATCATAACTGAATACCACCAGGCTGACTATTTTCAATAAAATTTCATCAGTAATTATTTTACATCTGCATCCTCCATATCAGGAATACTACCATAACCTTCATAATTTGCATTGCCACTGAAAGTTAATTTTATCAAAGAGGGAGTCAGTGTGTGGAGTTTAAGAGCCCATTGAGAATGAGGTAATCTGGGTCCATAGTCACACAATAAAATCTAAAACACACATGAGTTAAAACGTAGAAGATTAAAAGAGAAGGCTAAAATACTAAACAATTAAAACATCAAAACGCATAAAATAAAAAAGTTAAAATACCATAAAAAGAGTCTGAAAAATCTAAAAAGCCTCCTAAAACTAAAAGACAAGTCTGACTTCTACAAAATCAATAGGTTAAAACACCATAAGACAAATCTTAAAATTCTAAAAACCGCCTAAAACTATACTAAACACTTGTTTATCGAAGCCAATATGAGCACCGAACTGCGGCACCTTAGAGACAGACACTGGTTCGTTGCCTAAAATTGAGGCAATTGTACATCCCAGGCCAATGAACTGGCATTCACGAGTGTATTTTATCAAAAAAAGACATCCTAAGCCTATACATAGCTCTTTTAATACAGAAAACTTTCTTGTAACCACACTTTCCTTTGTTATTGTTTAGATGATGTACATTTGGGGATGCTCAATTAATAGTATTGTAAGCGCTATTATAAAACCTATCATGACAAAAGTCAGAGATAAACTTCAATATAAAATAAAATCTAGTAAAAGCACAAATATAAATAAATATACCTAAAGTAATGAGGAAAAAGCTAGAATTAATACAAGTTTACAAAAAGGTCCTAAAGATATGAAATCTTGGTGTCAAAAGTTTTAAATCCTTATACTGATGTTACCATTGATACAAACTTCAAAACTCTTCCCGGCACTTGTTTATCATCTGCCAGGACCTCTGCAAGACTGACAGACAGTTGCATAGTCCTCTTTATTCCAACACACACAAACATGCATACTAATAGCTGCATCATGGTAAGGTGAGGGATGGAACCTTACAGAATTGTCTAGATTTGTTTCTTTAAGCCTCTGTTATAGAGGAATTAAGAACTCTACCCTCCATTTGGGGAGGAGGGGGAATTTACTTTTAGTCCAGCATATCATAAAGCATTTGTGCCTGATATAAATCACATTTATGTCACATTTCTTCCTCTCTGCCTTCAAATCTAATAAACTTTCACAATCTCCCAACCATTTAGATTCACTCTTAATTTTCCTTCCATATTTCTCTCACTTCCAGCGAATGCTGTATTCCTCATCTTTCTTCTACTATGGATAACACTTGATTCAGTTTCTAAAATCCCTCTTTTGTCTGTTTTATTCTGGACTCAACACTTTGCATTTCCATTTTCATGACCTGAGGTACACGTTTAATTTCCTCCTTAACCTTTTTTTAATTCAATTTATTTTACTGCTCAACCAAACCTTCACTCTTTCCATCTTACTAATCAGTTCTCCTGCCTAAGTTTCAACAGGGACAGGGTTCATCTCAATGCTTCAATTAATCAGCAATGTTACTGTAACTGTTGCATGACAAAGAAGTTAATTATTTTTTCTCTACTGTCTGGCAATCCTTGATTCCCCAGTTTTCTTATCCTAAATAAACCTATTCTTGCATCCAATCGTAACTATTGCAACAATCAAAGTTCCCATTGTTACTTATATCCTTCTTACTCTATGTAAATGGAGCTTTCACTAAGCACAACTTCCCCCTCACCTTCTAACTTTTTTATTTATTTTACTTTAAATTAGTACATACTTGAATATGACAGACATTCAGCCCAGGCTCTTAGACTGTCATATCCACCCAACATAATTTCTTATATGTACATTTTACTTCTCTATAGCTATTTAACACATTATAACACCAAATTTTTAATTCTGCTCTCATTGTACAGGCCACTTCTATTTTTTCTTAACTCTACTTAAAAACTGACCTCCTTTCTAAATATCCTCTTAAATGCTGTTATCCTATCTCCCTTCTCCCATTTCTGCCCAGAAATTCTTTCCTCCATACATCCGTTCCTTGGCACTCAAAGATTATGTGCTCCAGAACTTCCTTAACCCCGCAAATAGGGCACCTTTCTTAGTCCTCTCAACCTCCAAACACCAGTTCTTAGCCATGCTATTGCCTCCCTTTGTTCATTGTTTGCCTTATCAACATATCCTTGCACAATGCCATCAAGGTCTTTACCTTATGTTGACTCAATCCTTTGCATTGCAATTTGTACCATAGTAATCGTAGATCCACCTTATCATGAGCTTTCTCTAGGTCTATAAAGGCCATGTGTAGTTTACCTCTTTTTTCTTTAAGGTATTTATCCACTAGTGTTTTTATTATAAAGATATTATCTACAGCTCTGCTCCCAGATCTGAAACCCTTTTGAAATACCTGCTAACTTACTGCTCTCACATGATTCATAAACAGTAAATCACAATTCCCTCACTTTTGGGGGCATTCATTATACCAAACTTTTTAAAAGCTGTTCACTTATTATCATTTTGAGTGCACTTATATTGTCATGGTATCTAATGATAGCAATATGAATAATGCACTAAGGAAACTATGTGTTTTATATACAGATTTTCATATATTAATTCATTAATGGAACTCGTAAAACATTCAAACTACAGGAGGGGGAGAGATGAAATTGTGAGACTTAATTAATCATGTAAGACATTACCTTTTTAATAAAAACATGTTGAATTGATTCTAATAAAGTAGGCACCATGACAGAGTCAGTTCCTCCAATACCTAATCTTCCTCCAGCTCCATAACCTGGAATAAATTGTGGAGTAGGAATTAACTTCAAACAATAGCATTTGTAATAGATGAGGCAATAGAGGTGATGGTAAAACTATACAAAAACACCACTAGTACTACTGCTACTTCTACTCAATGACAATTTTCTACAGAGCAGGTATTATTTACATAATTGAACACCTTATTTTAATAGTGGTATGGCTGTATTTTTATTTTTACAGGTTCTAGTGATGAGTGCATCTTATCTTGAGGGTGTTCAATGCATTAGTACATATATGAAGGTGACGACTGAGATTTTCTCAATAAGTATCCAAATTTCTGCAATAAAATTATCTATATTATAATGCAGTAATAATACTGCAGTAAATAGCTTCAATTTTCACAGGTTCAACTGAAGTAGGTTTCTGGAGCTATTCAATTCAGTATGTCTGTGTTTCTTGAATATATGTAAATGTTACAAATTATTTAAATAAGATCTTGCATAGCAAACAATATCCTGTGATCCTTATTAGATATTTATTGGCAAAACAATCCAATATTGATTGCCGATTCATAGCTAGTTACTTTACATTAACCAAATATACATCCGTATCATACAACATTAAAGTGAATAGTCTTTATAGGGTTAATTGTTTATTCCTCTTAGATATGTGTCTAGCAACTGCTGCTTATTGACTACCTACTGTTATTGATGGTAATGTATCAATCATAAGGGGTTACAATTGACCTTGGACATGTTTTCCATGATTCGAATAGCCTTGGGATACAGGTTGAGAAATATAGCTTTGAGAATGAGTTGGAGACAACTTGAAACCCGAGTCAGTTTGTGCAAAAAGAACTTGCAACATTACTAAGATAAGTGAAGCTTTTAGTTTCTAATTTGTTCTTACTTTAGAATCTTGTTGCTTCACTGTTAATAGCTTCAATTTTCCTTAAATAACTTTGATATTTACATTATATAGGAAATTTAGAGATACTATGTGGATAAAACTTGATATATTAAATATTGATGTAAATTTTCTCATTAATTCATTTGGACATATATACAGGTGTCCCAAAAAAACACTGACAATGCTTAGTATGTTGTGCGGGATGGCAAACTGATAAATTTTCATGTGTGTGCATTCACATTTTGTCAATAAACCCAACATCAAGCTGTCTACATTACAAACGGCTTCAAACTGTGTAACTCCTACGTCATTGCAGAGCCTATATCCGCGGTGGTGAGCCTCATGCACATGATCCAATACCTGCGGTTGTGTTTGGAGATTTTCAATGCTCCATATTGAGTCATAAGATTCTCTGCTGACGAGTGCCATAAACCATGCTCTTCATACAATTCCACAGAAAATAGTGGAGAGGAGTCAGACCTGCCAACATACTGGCCATGGAACTGGTCCACCTTTACCAATCGATCGATTGAAATATGTGACATTGAGGTGATTCTGCACATTTACATCAAAGTGTGCTGGAACTTATGTCGGCCATTTCCACAGCTGTGCACTGTACATGTCGTTCTACGTTGCTGAAGTGGGAACTACGTAAGTAATGCAGTAGGATATGCACCAAGAACTCTATGAAGGAATTTAGCGCAGGTGCAGGAATGTATGCTCAGATTGTTCAACCGAGTACACACATGGCTAAAGGGCAGCATACCTTCCATATTAAGACACAAATGTAAACAAATTGTCACAACTGTTCTCAAACTTTGACGTCTCCAGCGTCCAAACCATATATTTCCAGACATGAAAATCCATCAGTTTGCCATCCTGCACAACATACTAAGTGTTGCCTGTGTTTTTGGGACACACACACACACACACACACACACACATATATATATATATATATATAAATAATTCCTGCCACAGTGGCACAACTCCACTTAAAAAAAGAAGTTAGAGTAACCACAGTTTTAGATTCATACAAGTCAAATCTAGTTTATTTTTAAAGTAGTACACTGCTGGCTTTTTTCACTGGTAAAAGAGTGCACCTCAATGCAGACATTTTTGAGAAACCTAACATGCTTGTATTTTCTTGGTAGAGTAATTGTAAAACAAGCTTGCAATGCCATCCAATGTGCAGGTAAACCAGTTTTGCTGTGTTCTAACATTCATTACATGGTAACATCATTTGCTTTAAAGGACAGTCACTTGGATGACTTGAACACTGCGAGAAAAAGACAGTTGACAGAAAGATTAGTCCTAGAGAGCAGCAACAGTGTACTCAGTAACCTCCGCCAGTTTTGTTTGCAAGCTCTTGAAAGAATTTTTGCATTATTGCATTTTACATTCTTCTTGGCTTTCCCTGCATTCCATGACTTTTGTTAGAGGTCATTAGCACAACTCTCAGAAAACTGGCTATTATTGATGGTGAACCCTAAAGATGATCAGAAAGATAACACAGGTACCTCTCCCTTTTCCTTTCGTGCATCTTATCCAACATACTGTTTCTATAATTTAGTGAATTTCTTGTCAAAATATCAGGAAATTTTAAGATATTTATAGGATTATGGTTTACTTTTGACTTAAGAAGCTCCCCTGAAATACAATTCATTTATGAGATACAAGAAAAACCACATAGTGATACTACAATCAAAAAATCTTAGTCAGTGAAATCAGTGAATAATAGACATTCTGATCAATTTCTTTTTTACTGCCTCAATTTTCATGGTTTCACAAATTTATTTCTTCATCAGTTTAAGCGACCTTCAATGACATTTTTAAGTCTGTTTGAGAGAGATGTGCATGCACCCACATCCTACCTTTATCTAACTTTTCTTTTTCCTTTGGGGAGATCCCAGACACTTGAAAACTTGTACTTTCAGTGAAATCTGAAATTTTTGAGCAGTGTGCAGTATTTCCACTAACAATATAAATAAGCAGCAGAGGTAATGAAAAAGGTTTTACTTTAGGAATTACTTGAAATTAAAAAATGTATGCATATAATCTAGCTTTTCTGTAGATGTCATGTTTTGGGGTTTCAGTACAGCAAAAATAGCTGTAATAATTGTATTGACTAGTTTTAATAAATTAATTTTAAATTACATTTTTTTGTAAGATAACTTGATTTCTTAAGCAACAAATTAGAATTTTTTGATTATACAAATGTTACTTGTTGAATACAAAAATTCATTCTCTTTTAAATCAACTTATATTTACCATATTGAATTTCTTCCCTATGGAGTTAATTGGACATTGAAGAACTTCTTTTCATATTGCTACTTACCAGTTGCATAAACTTTTCCATCAGCAGTTACAGCCATTAGTGTCTGCTCCCCTCCTAGCAACTGGACTGGGCGCAAGGCTGAGAGGGCTTCACAAGGTGTAGGTAATTTCACTTTAGCACCTTCCACACCACCCAGTTGCCCACGATGATTGTGTCCCCAGCCATAGATTGTTCCACTACCACTCCATGAGAGTGTCCAATCCTCAGGACGTCTGATAATAAAATTCCATTCTCTTACTCCTTTGCTTTCACTAATAACTTCATAAGTTGCCATTCATATTTGTCATTTCCCACCCACTAAAACATTCACAGATGTACATCTAATGTGCATTAAAATAAGCTTAGAGAGGAATCTATGGCTAATTCTGTAGTTAGGCTTGTTTGATATTATTTTTAAAAACATCTATATAGCATTATTATTTTTTACACCATCTCTTCTAGATAAAATCTCTGTTCAAAAAGTCTCAGCTAAACTGACTGGGGAAGTTGCCTGAGTTGCTAATAAGGCTAAGAAATTCTCAATGTATTAGCAGCAACAAATTGTTTCCAATCAAGCATCAAAAGGGCAGGAATTTGGTTTCCTAAGAAATGTTCTATCTCCAAGCACAGCAATCTTCTCTGCCAAATATATAGTATAGAAAGATGGAGAATAATGGACAATGTATTACTGTAAATTAGGTTAAGGGGGGAAGTTGCCTGAGTTGCTAATAAGGCTAAGAAATTCTCAATGTATTAGCAGCAACAAATTGTTTCCAATCAAGCATCAAAAGGGCAGGAATTTGGTTTCCTAAGAAATGTTCTATCTCCAAGCACAGCAATCTTCTCTGCCAAATATATAGTATAGAAAGATGGAGAATAATGGACAATGTATTACTGTAAATTAGGTTAAGGGACCATTTTCACTTTCGCTACTCTTGAAATTCCATCCAAAATTTCTATATCAATATTCAAAAAAAATGTGTGGGTGTGTGTGTATGTGTGCATGTGTGTGTGTGCGCGCATGTGCATGCGTGCATGTCTGTAAACAGCATAAATAAAAAATTTAAAGTCAGTTAAGTATTAAACATGGTATTAAGTTCAGCATCTTTGAGGACATGACATAAAGCTTTACAAAACAATCCTCCCATGTCAAACTTCCCTTTGTATAGAACATTTTCTGAATATTTTGATTTTCTCAAAAATGGCTCTTACAACTGATCATAAATTATATATAACATATTTTCATGACAAATGAAATGTATATCTTGAACTTTCAGGGAACAGCCTCTGAATTGCTTATCACCCTGGATGACTTTTGCACAACTGGTGAACTATAAGATTTGGTCAAAATTCTACTACACAAAAAAATATAAATTTTGTTAAAGCACAGCATTTACATCAGCAGTTGCAGATTCCCAAAAGTGCACCAGGAAAATACATGTAATGGACCAACAAAAGTATGTCGCATAGCATACTAACAGCAGCAGGATCCCACTTAAAAGCGTAACTATGCGTTTGCACTGGCTAATATGTAACCATACCAAGATCATCTCGCAACAAGATACACGAGAGGAGGTTATCCAGTCTGTTGGAATTTCCTTCACTCCTCTAAGTTATTTGCTCAGAGAGTTGATCACTCTTCGCACCAGCACAACAGCACCACTCTGCGCACTTTAAGCCTTAAGTCTTCCATAAACAAACAGAATGGATCAATATAAATACTGAAGACAAGAATGTGGCCGTTTCCCCTTACTATTCTAGTACACATGGATAGAATTATTAAAAAATGGCGACATGTGAGACATGGTTATTTTCAGGTCAATAGAATATTGAAACAAGACTCCCTGATTTTTGCAGATGATTTGATATTAACAGCACCCACAAAAGCAAATTTATAGTATTCTATACATAACTGAAATACAATTGGAAGAGGTTACAACATGGAAATCAATACAAATAAAACCAAAGTAATGGTGTTTTATGGAAAATATTCTCCACCTAACAAAATGGTTCTAGACAATCATATTTTAGAGAAAGTAAACAAATTTAAATATTTAGGTCAAAATGTGTACTTTGAAGATGAAACTGAAAATTACATAATTTATGAAAACAATGGGGATAATTAATACTATTACAAAACTATTTTGAACAAGACTATGCCTATATATATATATCTTGAACAAGACTATGCCTATATAAGATTCTTGCAAGATCAATATTACTTTATGGAGTAAAGCACGGACAATCGAAGAGATGAATGTAAGATTATAGCTAATGAGATGCAATTTATGCACCATACAGGAGACAAAAAAGTGAGACCACAAAACAAATGAAGTCATGGAGGAGCTGCGTTTAGACCCCATTCTCCATTGTATACAAAACTACCAGAACAACTAGATGGCTCACCCTCAACAGATGTCATCTCACAGAATTTCAAGAGTTATGGTTTGTTATTACCCTCGAGGCAAAAGATAGCTCATCCCAAAAAATTCTGGTGGGAAGTTGATTTATAGGGTAATATCCAATAAAACAATGAGTGATGATTTTGATACTAGGAAAAACAATTGCCATAAAGGAGGGAGGAAGATCCGTTGAAGATAAATCCAATTTATGGCTAACTTGGAAAAGACATGTATAATTAAGGAAAATGAAAGAAATAAAACTTCATGTATGTTACAAAACAAATAGATGAAGGAACTGTAAGGAAAACATTGGAGTACTTTTGTAGGATAAATGTATACAAATACCAATGTATGCAAATAAAAGAAGGTATACCCATATGTCTCAAGAAAATGAGATGGAGGAAATAAAAAGAAAATACAAAGAGAAGACAAGTATATAATAATAAAACCTGCTGGGAATAGAACACATGCAGATATAAAAAATACGACAAAATCTAAATGTTTAAGAAGTTGTTATCAATCAGAAGAGTAAAAACAGTGATGGAAATGTACAGATCAAAATAAAGGGCAATGACCTAAAAACCAGATAAAGCTTTTACGCAGCTACTTACTACAAAATTGGATAAAATAAGTTCAAATGAAAGTAAGAAATCAAACAGCTATGATTTTAGACATGGATGAAACTGCACAAGAAGAAGAACTTATAAATGTGCTAAACCAAAAATTAAATACAACCGAAGATACTTTACATGTAAAAGTGGAAAATAAAACCAATGCATAGGCGTAAAGTATGCTTTTGTAATCATAAGTACAGAGATGGTAAACACTTTAATAGCTAAGAGGAAAATAGGATGGGATAGATGGAGAGTAAAGATGTCAACTGTTGTTGAAAGATGTTATAAAAGTTATAGAGTGATAGAGTGAGGCACAGTGCAAATGCTTGCTCAAATAGGCAAACAGAAAAAATATGCCACAATTGTGGTGAAATAGGTCATAAAACTAGAATGTAAAAGCAATACAAATGTTATGTAATGTTGTCTATGCCACTCAAGTGAGCACAAAGCCGAGATAATATGATACCCAGAATATAATAAGACTTGTCAAAGCTCAAGAAACAGAGAAAAGGAAAGAGTATGTAAACCAAACACAAGAGTAATTCAAGTAAATCTTGATGGAAGTAAACGAGCAATGGATCTTCTTATACATAAATGTGCCGTATACTGCATAGATATAGCAGCAATTGGGGAACCAAATAAAAACATGATAAAATCCAATCCAGCATGGCTAATGGATGAAAGAACTGATGTTGCTATTTATACATCTGCACATGGCCCTAGACTATGGAAAACTGGAAGTGGAAATGGTTACTTATGGGTAGAAATGGACGAGATAGTTATCTACTCTTGCTATATCTCACCCACAGCAAAAGAAGAAGAATTTCAGGAATGGCTGAGAGGTAGAATTGGAACTGAAGTGTTGGTATAAATAAATAATAATTTCAGGAATTCTTATTTGAAATAGAATATAGTATTGAACAGCATGGGGAAAGACGTAAAAAGCTATTGATTGGTGGTAATTTTAACACTAAGGCATATTGTTGGGGATCATCAGTTGAAGATAAAAAGGGTGGAGTGTATTAGTAATTATAATGTATTAAATTATAGAAAAATGCCAACTTTTGAAAGAAACGATGGGTCTTCATATATAGACATTACAATCTGTTCACAAGAAGTAGGCAAGGTAATTAATAAATGGTATGTGGATGATGAAGAAACTTAGGTTACCGTAAAAACGTTTATATTGAATTACATAATAAAACTCATGCAGTATTACCACAAATAAATTAGCACAAAAAAGAATGGTTATATAAAGAAGAAAAGAAAGATTTACTGCTTGAAAAGATACAGCAGCATGGCTTTGGCCATTTTACAGGCCAGGCGCAGTGCCCCCTACACCCTCGCCAGGCACAACAAACAGCCAGCTCTGCTCCACAACCAGCACAGATAGCAACTTCAAGAATACCAGCACCGGTACCACCACCAACTTCGTCAGCACCAGTGCCATCTCCACCAGCCAACACTGCACTGGCCTCAACCACCCAGGACTGTGCCTGGCTGGAGGCAGTCCAGGAGCTCCACTCCGAGATCCTGAACATCAGCTCCCACCTGGCCATCCTGGAGGAGGCTATTAGATCCTTCACGTCAGAGATTACCAGCCTACACCACCAACAGTCAGACTGGTCCAACTCGTCTTACTCATCTTCCAGAACTTCATCTCCATCCTGCCACAGCCTCATCCAAGATGGCTACTCCACACCAGACCGTCCACCAATTGCTGAGGACCTGTCGCGAAGTGACTTCAACGCATATCTACAGGCCCACGAGTCGGACTACATTCCTCTCTCCAACACAAAGATGCCACACAGGACAGCTACACTGAAATTTTAGCAGGACACACCAAACAACGCTAATTCAAACAAGCCGAAACTTTGCTGCGTGCTACATCCAGGGCCTCGGTCATGGATGTAGCCCAGTACATACCCTTCAATCGCTTCCTTCCCTGAAAGGCAGCACACCAAGTCCCATGGACGCATATCTCGCAGGTGCTCATGCGGAACTGCACAATAACCTCATACTTCTTTGAAAAATAAACAATTATTATCCCCTTCCCTCTCTTCCTATCCAGGCAAAATAAGCCACTCTTTCTCCTCCAACTCTACTTCTGTCTCCCCTTTCCAAAAAAAAAAAAAAAAAAAAAAGCTACTGCATTAAGAACAAAGGAAAATGATTGTGGAAAATGGCTCAGTGTAAACATTTGGCATTTAGTTTTAGTTTTGTTTATTTTCATTTCATGTTTTGACACCATACTGTCAATTTTTGGAATGCTGCATTCATTTGCTTGTTTAGATCTTGATGTTTCTTGTGAGGTACTGATGACCAAATTACGAGATCATCTGCACATGTTTTCTAATTCATTTAATTCAGATGGGGGTCATTTATTATATTGAATAACGTTGTACTTGAAACTGCTTCTTGGGATAATCCTCTGTGGAGTTGTTTGAACTTTTGATTTTGGGCAATCTTAAAAACTTTCCTACTTTGAATCCCAGCTTTTCTCCAGGTCTGGTCACTAGGAGTGCTGTATGCAACATGTCTACTTCAGAAACACATGAATCTAGAGAAAATGGTTGTCCTCTCTATTGTTTTTGAATACACGCATGTCCATCGTGTGGAGGTTAAGAAAATTATTTGCATTATGCTTTTAATTGTGAGGAAACCAAAAAAATCGAGCAAACCATTAGTACCAATGAAATGACAACAGTGATGAAAATGATAAGATTCATGAAACCAAGTAGTGATCAGAAGGATTGGAGAAATACTTGGAAAAATTAGAAATAAATAGAGATGAAATATATCACGCTCATAAATGTGTGGAAAGTTACTATATAAACAGTTGATATAGTTTTTGGGTTATGTAGCATGATGACTTGAGGTGCTTTAATATGTTCATTCCAGTTTAATTTACTTTCTATTACTAATCCTGCATACTTTTGTTTTCAAACTCTTTCCACGATGCCATTATTATTTTTATTTCACAATTAGTTATTACTTCCTTATGTGTTACTTATGAATTAGTAATGCTGTCATACAAACCTGTGTAACCATAGAAGAAGTTGCTCATCATGGGCTTGCTTAAACATATCATTGTTTTCATGGTCCCATACCATGTTATCACTTTCTGGTATCATTTCTGATATTTTCTTTCTTACCTAGAAATGAAATGAAATTTAGTTAAACTGTGAGCCTGAACTGCTGTGCTATCAATTGATAGCTTTTTGGCACAAAAAGAGAGGGGGAAATGGTGATATGGTAGACCTCTTGAAACTTTATCTTACTGTGCATAAACAGGTATCAAGTTAGGGAAATGTTTAGCTTAAACTCTGGAAGGTTTTTTAATAACTAAATTATATTTTAGGCTATACTAAAATACTGGAAGGTTTTAATACACACTGAGAAAAACAAAAACATGGAAGCTATCCTGAATGTTTGTAAAACTATTAAAACTCAAATGATCACAGTTTGTAGTTGTCTCTCAATTCTGAAATCCTAAGCAGTTTTATTCATTCATTACCTTCATTCAATTTTATTACATTGTCTTGTCATTGTTTTCTTCTCTTTTCAATCAGCATATTCACGAATAATTTGAGACTGAAATCTTCCCTATACACTGCAGATGACTGAGAAATAGCAAAGTGTATGACCAAAATACATTGCAGTCTTTTTTGCACTACACAATGCTTAAACATGAACTAGACAGCTGCATGTCACTCAAACTTTGTAGTTCTTTTGTGGGTGGCAAATTTACTAATAATCAGCAAACATAGAAAGCCTTTCTGTTAAATTGTAACTAATACCTGGACAACTGATTGTACACTTTGAAAAGCTTTTATCTGAGGGCAGGCATGCATGTCTCCCTGAACTGCAACTATAGGGTCATTGAAACATGGTAACCCATTCACGGACTCTCTCCACTGCATAAGGGAAACGAGAGTTGTTGGCAAAATGGTGCAGGGAGAGCCGAACTAAAATCCTTACCTTACAAATGGCAGCATATGTATTATTGTTTCATTAAACAAAATGAGTCCTATTATTCTTCTAGCACTTGATGAAACAGATGATAGCTTAGAGTGATTGCCTTGAAAATCGCAAACTAGCTCAACAAATTAACATGAACACAGTCAATATTGTGCTTCAGAAAAACCTGTGCTATTGTGTTTCACTTCAAAGTCTTAGACATACCTCGATATCACCGAGTATCAAGAGTATTGTGGTATCAATGGTATCATGGCCCCATCCCTAGTATGTATGCATTAACAAAATAGAAAGGTCCTATTGTTCCAGTTATGTCAGTGATTCTTTGTCCCTTAGCAAATACTGCCAAGCTGCAAGATGATGCTCCCCTTTTTATCTCTCTCCCTCCCATCCTACATTTAGCTATGCATGTACAAATTGGCAATGTACTGTTAAGAACAATACATATATAAGATTTAAAACTTTCCGGCGAATGTTACTAATAATTGATTCTCGGGTGATCAGTCGCGTCAAATTTGTAAAACTCAAGCTTTCGACCATTTGGTTCTCCATGGTCTTCATCAGGAACAAATGCCAGGTTAAAAATATATATATATGGTCGAAAGCTTGAGGTTTATAAATCGGAATGGCTGATCACCCGAGAATCAATTTTATTATTAGTAACAATACATTAGCCAAAATATGATTTGAAGCTTTCCTGGCGACGAACATATTCAATTATTATTATTTATTTATGCCAACAAACTTACTGTTGGTGTTTTTAAACACACAAGCCATGCGTGGGTAAAGTTTGAGCGGTAGAACTGGTTCAAATCCCAGTTGTGGCATTGAATTTTTAAGTTCCAGTTCTACCTCTCGAACATATTCAAGTTGTTCATGGGCTTCGAGCCAGGTGTAGTGATGAAGAGCCATCGACATTTCGGGAGTGTACATCTCTTCCATCATCAGGATGATGAATGACTAGCAAGAGTGAAGGGGCCAGTATATGTACTGTCCGCTAGTACGTACCGAGTAGAAAACACCCAGTCTAATGAGGAGTGTTTTCTGAGTCAGTCGATTTCCAACTTTAAGGCTGGTTTCCAGGAGGGACTAAACTGCAATCCAGCATCCCGGTTCAGTGTGCTCTTCTCGGAGGAGATGGATAGAGCCTCCTTAACCCTACGTTCCCAGAAACCACTACATTTTGCCACAATGGTTGTTTCTTTGAAGTTAGCTCTGTGATCTTTTTCAAAGCAGTGCTCCGCCAACCCTGACTTGTCAGGCTGCATTAAGCGTATGGACCGTTGGTGCTTCTTGACTATGGTGGAAATGGTCCTGCCGGTTTGCCCTATGTATGGCATCCTGCATTCACAGGGGTTATGGTATACCACTGGTACATTAAGGTCCAGTTTGTCCTTTACCGGTCTCACTAGATGTTTGATCTTCAAAGGCCTTTGAAGAAGATCACAGAGCTAACTTCAAAGAAACGACCATTATGGCAAAATGTAGCAGATCATCTACAATTTTTTTTTCACCTTGATCTGCTAGTGTTTATGCAACTTTTAGTGGCTCAACTTTTGTATCCCTTTCGTCAGCAGGTGCATTTCTTTCTTTCAGCCAATTCACAATTTGGTATTTACACCACGAACTATTGGGTGCTTTATAAAATCTAACAGAATGGTATGGGACATTGTCCATAACAATGGCACTGTTAGGGACCAGCTTATTCAGTATTCCTTCAACCATTCTTTAAACACTGCCCTATTCATCTCCTTGTGATAATCACTTGTTTGTTTTGATTAAAATATTAATAATTTCCATAGAAATCTGTTATTGCTGTCAATAAATAGAACGATAAGGCACTTACCTTTGGCACTTGGATTTTTCAAATCTTTGTAAAGCCCCCAAAAAATACACCTTTCTTTTAATCTTTCTTTGACTATGCAATAGGTTTGTCTAAGCCTTTGAAGTAACATGTCCCTCATTTACCCAGGTTCCATCTAATAAATTGTGTGCCCTTCTACATGATATTGCATCACAGGTTTTACATAATGTCTTCTCCATAGCATTACATCTTCCTCATCAATTATCACATTAGTGTTGTTTCTTTCTGCAAACTGAAACTCAACGTCTTTCAGGAAAATATGGAACATGGTTTTCTTAAAATTTGGAAGATCTGGGTCAATGTTCACTAAACAAAGTATCTTATCTATGGTAATAGGCTCATTCTCACATTTGATACAGTTTTCACAGATCCACCAGTTGCTTCAGATGTCAATTTGCTTACGTCTTTCACAGCCAGGGTATCATAATGTAAAACATATTTAATACAATTGCCTTTTCACATTTTAGAGGCTTTTTCTCATATGTTTCTATATACTATTCTGACGAACTGAACATTCCACCATACTGATTACACATGAAATACTAATAGGACAAGTGTCAGAGCATTGCTTCACTGCAGTAAATGCAATCAGGAAGGTACCAAGTACCATGTGAGAATAAATGGAAGTAAAATATTTAAGCTCATGTTTAAATGTTTTGGAAGTTATATTACAGTATTTACTCACCTCATTTATTACTTGTGTGTATCAAATAAGCAATAATATATGCAATGTAGTAGCAAACTCTTTTCACTCATTCAAAAAGTTATGCTGTGGCATAATGTAGAAATTCATACACACTTTAAGGCCGGGTCAGGTATAGATGGTTATATTTTGGAATGGTTTCATCCTAGGAACCATTCCACAATAATGGTTAAAGAATTTTCTTGCAACATCTACTACTAATCATATGCTTCACCATTGAAACTATAAGTAAATCCATTAGTTCAGAGTTTTTAGGA
Organism: Tenodera sinensis; assembly: GCA_030765045.1. Taxonomy (NCBI): domain Eukaryota; kingdom Metazoa; phylum Arthropoda; class Insecta; order Mantodea; family Mantidae; genus Tenodera; species Tenodera sinensis. The sequence continues at coordinate 166,004,367 of CM060961.1, read as the reverse complement.
TTTGTCTAAGTGAAAGAAAACCTCCAAGGATCACAGTACATTATAAATAAATAAATTTAAAGTTAATACATATTGGTGGAATTCTGTTCTATGCACTGTAAGTCCACACAAGCTACAAATGAAATATTTGTGTTTAAAGAATTAATTGTATTATTCTACATTTGACTATTTGTGTTGCTTTTTTTTTTGACCAAAGAAAGAAATTTGACTGAAAGAGTAATTTTAACAGCTGCAATTCAGAGACCTTGTGGTACAACAGCAATGAAAGTGATGGGAACAAGGAAATAGTTCATAAAGAAAGAATCAATTTTTAATTTCATACAGAATTTTAATGGACATTTGGATTAATTTCTAAGGAAATGGTAGGACTTTCAGATGGCATTAGAAGTTGTAACATCCAGCTGACAGAAGCATGACTCATCAATTTGAGTCATTACACCATAAGACTACAAAAATCTTGATCCAGCTGTTTGCCTTTGCGCTCTTTAATGCATCAAAGAATAGTTCACTTCTTGTCTCTGTTTCTTCTAGGTTAGCCCTGGGGAGAACCTGTGTTGCAATTACAAATGTAATCGTGGCCTCCACTTGAAATAGTGGCAGCATGATGTATGCGTTGATTCTTATCTCTCTCCCTCCTAGCTGCCATACGAGCACTTGTTCAGTGGCAAATGACAGACAATGTATACACTAATACTGTGGATATGTATAGTGCTATACAAACATTTGTCACTAAATTGGATCTTTGGATTGGACATCTCAATGATCAAGAATTTGTTTAATAAATGTCTGCAGACTCGTGGTCCTATTTGTGAGGAAAGTCTGCAAAAGTGTTTTGGAATCTTGAAACATTTAAAACTAGAGTTCACTGCAAAACAGTTTAATTTCAGAAAAATATACAACTTTTGTTTCTGTTTTCGAATCCATTCTCTATGGATCCCCCAAGTGCTGAAATAAGGATCCAGACTGAACTAATATATTTGCAAACAGATTGTTATTGGAACAGAAATGTACAAATCTAGTAGGTGCAAATATTTTTGATAGCACTAAATATCTGCAATTGACATCAGTTGCAGTTACGATCCAAGTCATGTTTGCACTAACTTATGTATGTGAGCAGTTCTTTTCAAAATCAAACATGGTTAACTCAAAATGTGGTCACAAGTAATGTGGCAGCTTCCATTTTCACTCCTGATTTTCATTCAATGATATGCCAAGAAGACAGTCTAAGTGATGAGGTGCTACAACGCCATCACCACTAAAATAAATGCATACTGCCCAGCAGGACAGTTGTAAACTCGTCGATTTCACGTCCCCTATGCCAAGCAGATTGCAGAACCTAACATGCTGAGATGTACCCAACACTGTTCTAGGTGACTGAGCTTATTTCTATACCATTTTGGAACATAATGGCGCCAATTTATGTAAAAATGTGTAATTTTTGAAACTGCAGTAACCGTTGGATGAATTTTAAATCACTGTAGCAATGGATCACAAACAATACAGGGTTATGCTACATTTACAACAGAAATTATAAAACTAATTTCCACTTCAAATTTCTAAACTGTTCTCCTTAAATTCTTTTAGGATCATAGAAGAGAACACAATCTAATTCAATATATCAAGTGGAAGATAAAGCAGTATTTAAATTTAAATTACAATTAACATTGTGTTATGTTAAAACTTCATTAGTGATGTCTACTAACAATTTAGTTAATTATTGAGTCAATTTTTGACACTACATCACTTACTTTTTTTACTGAGGAATACATGTTTTAAGGTCTATTCACTTCTGTAAACCAGGAACAAGGCCTAACACCAAGATGAATGATGCAAGCAGCTGACTAGGAACCGGGGATGGGAGAGAATCGCTCCTGGAACATGCTATCTTTATTAAAAAAAGTTGGCGATGTAGTGTCAAAACTCGAATCAGTAACTAACTGAATCATTAGTACTTAAATGTTAGCACTGCCACAGATTTTCTAAGGATATAGGGATTGTTCTTTACTTATGGGGCACAAAGGGATTATTTTGTACATTATCAAAACTTAATTTACAACTTGCAATGCACATCACACTTTTGTGGAATAAGCTCCAAGAGATAAGTTACAGGGAATCAAATTTGTTGAATCCTACCTTAATACTAATAAAAGAAATACTAAGCCAATATTTTACCTCTATGGTGAAGCCATGCGGTAAAGGTGTCCTGTTCACTAGAGCAGAGGCAACACGTGCTGCCATACAGTATCGTCTAAACCAGGACCATTTGTGATTTTCTGCACAACATGGCAAAGAATCCAAACCCAGGTCACAAGCAAGGGCAACCAAAACCTGACAGAAAGAAAGATTTGGTCAATTGCATACAACATAATAATAATGATCAGACTATGTAGAGTATTATAAGATTTTGAATACAAAAATATATTTCACCTTATTAGAAAACCTTTTGCAACTAGTTCTACAAATTTTAATTTAAATTCTTGTAAAACTAAGCATAATACATATAAAGTGTTATACATAAATAGTACATACAGCCAGCGGGATAGGATTCATACACAATATAATGAATGAATGAAATAAGCAGATTTGATCCCTGTAGCACAAGGGCCTCCTCCTGTGCAGGGGGCTCACTAGGACCTGCTACTAGGGGAGTTCCAATGTTCTCTTATTAAAAGCCAGGACATGAAAGAATTTGTACACATTTCTTACTGACTTGGCATCCTCTTAATATTATAAACTTCAGAGAAGTTATGCCTTCTTTATACTATTCTCCTAGCATATATCTTATCACTTGGTATACTAACATCCTAGTACTCTATACCTTAAACTTGTTACCTACTATGAGGGCTGTAAATAAAGTAGTGGCAACACTGATAGAACACAAAATGTATTGAACTCACAAGAACAACTGCATTACATTCCTTCAATGTAGTCACCCGCAAAGTCCCTGACCTTTAACCAAATGTAGGGCAGCTGTTGGGGACCATTCGCAAGGCAATCTTTGTTGATGGCTGCGATGGAGCGCCCTACTGCATGGACTACAGATGCCATGTCAGCGAATTGGCGGCCTCGCAGGGGTTCCTTCAACTTTGGAAACAAGACAAAGTCACAAGGACTCATGTCTGGTGAGTACACCAGGTGTTCCAAGACCTCCCAATGCCACCATTGCAATAACAGCTGGACATTGTTTGCGACTGCCCACAACTCATCAATGGCGACAATATGCTGCACAAATGCATCTCCTTCGTTGCGGTATTTCTCCAGGTGGATGCCAGCCAGTGCATACCAGTGCCATTTCTGTACCTCGGTGAGTAGATGTGTAACCCAACGGGATGCAGTTTTCCTCAGGTGAAGACATTTCGTCAGGATGTGCCACACTGTTTGATGACTGAGGGCAACCTCTATGGATAACTTCCGGACAGTACATCGATGGTCCACGGCAATGAGACCACTCACAATGTCAATCTGAACTTGAAGAATGGACGGCTGACCTGTGCTGTGCAAATCCGCAGTCTCAGTCCGGCCTGCACCAAATGCCTTGGCTCATCTTTCAACCATTCTGTACGGTAATGCAATCTCTCCACAGGCTTCACGTAATCCTCAATGACATTCTGATGCATTTTTGCCACAGGTAGCTTCGATTTTAAGCTATGAACGCTGATCGCCTTTGGTAAACATGCTTTAGAGTGGTGCACTTGACAGTGTTCACTTCAACACTACACAGCAACAGTACACTCCCAACTGGCAGTCCGACCAATGCACACCACACATCAGCCCTTGTATATACTGTCTTAGCACTTCATATCTAACTTATGGACTACAATGTTGTTGTTGTTAGCTAATGCTGGATCTCTGACAATGAAGTCATTAATCCTCTTGCTCTCCAATATTTTTCACTGATGGATGGGGCACTAGAAGTGGCCAGGCATATTTGAAGGTGGTCTCGATCCATTTCCTCTTGCAGATTACATAGAGGCCAGAGTGGTGAAGAGTAAATCCCAATTCTGTTTAAATTTTGCCAGACAATTATGTCCTGTAATCAACCTGAAGGTTGCAACTGCTGTTTTTCGAGGATACTCAGGAATTACTGTTTGAATGTTTGGTAGTTCCCATCTTTTATTCTTTGATTTTTCATAGTAATATTTTGCAATAATTTTTTTGAATTCAGAGTTGACTAATCTTTTAGCTGCATAAAATGGTAGATTAACTATAGATTTTTGTACACCACTGGTACCCTTTTTTGCAAGAAAATCAGCTTTCTCATTACCACTCAGTCCACAGTGAGCTGGTATCCATTGGAAGACTATGGACTACAATGTAGTATACAATCAAAATCTGAAGCTATTAACACTGCAGCAAATTAAATCCACCTATATAACAAATAATATAGAGACCACAGGCTTCATTTATCTTATCTCATTCAATTTTGGATTGCAGGATGATCAAGTTTATCAACTGGTAGGCACATGTCCTTTACAAATTTTTTTTTTTTTTTTTTTTTTTTTTTTTTTAATTAACGTCCTCCAACATTGCGTCATATCGGACGGACCTCCTTTACAAATGGTTTAGTAGTACCTAACATAAAGTGTTATTTTTTATTTTCACTTGACTCTCATCATATAGTGTTTCTTGTAATGTGGTCACTGGTGGGGTATTATGGTAGATACAAAATTAAATGGTGACTGATACCTGACCACAACTATTCTCTTTCCTGTTGTACAAATAAATTGTGTGGGCACAATAGTATATTGTGATATACGGCTGGTAAGTGATTTTTACTGGACAGAGGAAAAGTTTGAAAAGACGACATGCAGTTGAGCTTTTTCAAGGGTTAGTAAAAACACTTAGCACGTGTATTGCATATATTTTTTTGAGAGATAATTAGAAATTTAGAATGGTATATGAATGAAATGTGAAATACTGATCTTAAAACATAACATTCATCTTTCCATGGTGTCTCGATGGTTCAACCTTAGTATATATTAACTTTAGATTTTTCAGGTATGAGAGAAGTACAGCCTATTTTGCAATTTCCTTTGATTTCAGAATCAACACACTTGTTCAAGTTAGCTGCCATGATTACTATGGGTATTTAATGATTTGAGCATGCCTACTCTGTTTATCTTATTATATATGGGGAGCAGTAGCATTTCTCTGGTAATGACAAAGCTGATTTTCTTGCAAAAAAGGATACCAGCAGTGTACAGAAATCTATAGTTAATCTACCATTTTATGCAGCTAAAAGATTGGTCAATTCTGAATTAGAAAAAAATTAATGCAAACTATTACTATAAAAATCAAAAAATAAAAGATGGAAACTACCAAGCGTTCAAACAGTAATTCCTGAGTATCCTCGAAAAATGGCAGTTGCAACTTGCAGGTTGATTAGGGACATGATTGTCTGGCAAAACATTTACACAGAATTGGGATATATTCTTCACCACTCTGTCCTCTATGTGATCTGCATGAGGAAATGGACCAAGACCACCTTCATATATGCCCAACCACTTCTAGCACCCCATTCATCAGTAAAAAATATTGGAGAGCAAGAGGATTAATGACTTCATTGTCAGAAATCCAGCATTAGCACACAACCACAACCTTTTAAATTAAATTAATTACAACAACACTGTTTTCAAACTTCTATGAAAGGAAGATAGGTTTGACTATATTTTATATCTGTATTAATCAAAATATTGTTAAGTTTAGGGGTGTGAAAATGCTACAGGCATAGGCCTCTAGTATGTAATATAGGAGGGTAGGTTAAGTTGCTCGATAGGAATACAGGATAATTAATTTACCTGCAATGCAATATAACCAGCAAGACCATGAAATTGCACTATCTCCAAAAAATGATATTTATACCACCAGCTTAAGCATGATTTCATAGCATGTTTAACTATACAAAATATAAAGCCTGACAAGCCTCTGAATGGATTTTGTGTTGACCAGCTCTCCTGCAACCGCCATTAAATTCTTGTCAGCCATAGCATAAGCTTGGCAACTTTTTGGCACTGCATGTGTTTACCTAATATTTTGTGCTTGTCCAGTGCATCTTTATGCTGAAAATCACGTAGCATTTCACAATATTTACAAAGCAGCATATGAGAAGATACACTGTAAACTTTAGATTTTAATTCTACAGTAGCTCTTGTAGCATTACTTTTATCTCTGGTATGCTGTATTCAAAACCCTATAGTCTGTTACCCACAATAACACATTAATAACATATAGTTCCAAGTTTCCAAAATAATGACATTAATCACTACACGGACACTCGTAACATCATGGCTTGCTAATTCCCAGTCTTGGTGAACCAATCAGATTCATTGATGAACATGGCCCAGTGTGGAGAATCGGGCCAGAAAACAAAGTTGTTACAATACTCATTTTGTTGTTGATAAAACATTTACTTCCTGAATATAAAAATATGTGCACACACATTCACACCCTCACCCCCACCATCTAACCACCCACTATACACATCACTGCGAGGCCCACATACATACAAGCCTGAAGAAATATTTTCTAAAATGTCCTTTTTTTGGATTCAGGAGGCCTCAAAATATATTTCTGGTGAAATCTCAACAGATAGATCCAGTGAGTCCATGGAGGATATCAGCAACTATCTGACAGTCAAAATCTGCTGATGATGAAGGCAATATTGCACATGAAACATGTTCAGTTGATTGTTTGTTGAAGCAACTGAAGTTTAAATTCGACTCACATGCAATTTATTATTACAATTTGTACTACACAGTGTACCACTTCTGGTTATTTGATTTTTGACTAAGTTTGATATACATACTTTTGTTTTTGAGTTATTACACACATGAACGCAACCGTACAGAACTTGTTTCTAAAAATTCCTTTTTTTTTTTTTTTTTTTTTCGATTCAGAGGACCTCAAAAACATTTCAGGTAAAATGTTCACATAAAACTTTTGATTGGAATGCTCTACCTACTGGACATAGAATCATAGTAAAGAAAATAAGAAGTGCTATTGTTTTGAATGTACAGCCCACTATACCAGTGCAATGTACTTTATGTAAAAAAAACATTAAGAATAAAAAGAATTGTATTCATTTTAAAAGAGTCTGAATGCACTGCAAACACATTCTCTTAACATTTCAGGTATTTCTTTCTTTTAAATGTCTGGAGCAGTGCACTACTTTATGTTAATGTTTCACTGGAGAGAAAATGCTCGGGTTTACACCAGCAACCTGTGTGAGTGAGAAAGAGTGAGAGAGAGAAAGACAGGCAGATGTTTGCAACATTTTAAGACTAATTCAATTTCAAAAGCATTTCAAAACACTTGTTTTCTGCTGTAATACAAATATTACTAAATAGTTACCTTGAAGAATGAGCTATGCATGAGATGTTTCCCACTTCGCACAGCAGGATCCTCATACTCATATTGCCTTAAAAGAGCTTGAGGTAGACCTTTTACTAATGCAGAGAGAGCAGAATCTGTGTTGTTAAGACATTGCTCCATTTTCAGCAATGCCTGTATGTTAAGAAGTTTGCCAAGTCTTGATACCATTAGTTTCCGTAGCTTCTGCAATGCCCACATCCTTTGTGCTGCAGCTGTAAGTAGTGATAAATTAGCAATTTGCCTGAGATAAGACATCATATTCTCTTTTACAAATTCAGATAGAAATGGACTAACTTGTTATCAAATAAGCAGAAAGTTTTCCCTCAAAATTAACAAATTTAAATTAAATGACATGTTAAAAATAAGCACTTTATAAAGTACTGTTTTTTAAAATCCCTCTTATGGTAACAGATCTGAAAGAACATTCCAATTTTACTTTGGTTGATTATGTGTTGCAATAATGTATTATTTCTTGAATAAATTCCATTTTCTCAAAACCTATACCTAGCTTGGTCAGCTGTTTTATTTAAATTGTTAATAATTTTATGAAACTTTGGCCACAAAAATATATAAAATGCTGTGTGGTAATAATATTTCAAATTTTCTTACATCCCAACAAACAAATGAATAAGCATAAATAACTACAGAGGAAGTAGTAGTTCGTGGAACTCTTTTTTTGTTAACATCCTCCAACGTAATGTCATATTGGACGGTGAATGAGTGAAATGATGCTCAAATGAGTCCGAGGTCACAGAGTTTTAAGTTACCTGACATTTGTCTTCTCAGGATAAGGGAAAACCTTGGAAAAAAACCTTATCCAGATAATTTACCATAAGCAAGATTCAAACTAGCGACCTCTTGAACATGAGGCAGACACACTCACCATCACGCTACTGAGGCAGGCAGTAGTTCACAGAACTCCATGCTTAACACTAAAGAGATTTTAATTTCATCACTTTATAGTAATCACTTAAGGATGTCAGAAAAGCAAGTGCATGTTTCATAACTTACATTAGAATAAATATCATCGGAATGGAAATAGTTCTGGAGTTTTATTCCATCTGCCAGGATCTCAGATTTCTGGAACATAATACAACTCTAATCTGAGTTTATGTCCAAACTATTGTATGAATGAATGAATACATTTTTTTCAGCTTCCTGAACTGTTACAATTTATAGACTTACATCACTTTTCAAGATTTCTTTAGCTAACATCCTTTATATGTACTAACTGTTTATACTTGTGTTGCCTCTACCGTGAATATTTCTAACACCACAGTTATTAATGTTTTGTATGTCAGATTCACTTCTGGCCTGTTCTACATGCTACTTGACCCAAAAAATAACGGGAGGACAAAAAACTTACGAATCGGCAGCATGGTGTTTGTCTGCATCCTTGATGCTCATTGCTATCATAAAAAGGTGCGGATAAAACCATACAACATTTTTATAATTACTTTTAAAGGCTTTATTTATCAAATTTATGAAAGGAGATGCTGAAACTGGCCACGCTGTTGTTCATACATTTTTGGTACCTCTTTAGGAAACTATCCATCACTCGCCATAGTTCATGTTGAGAAATGCTGGCAATTTCCTGACAGATATTTTGTTTTTGTTCTTCCAGGGTGGGTGGATAGTTTTCTAAAGAGGTGCCAAAAATGTATGGACAATGATGATGGTCAGTTTCAGCATCTCCTTTCATAAAGTTGGTAAGTAAAGTCTTTAAAAGTAGCTTTAAAATATTGTATGGTTTCACCCATGCCTTTCTATGATAGTGACAGACAGCAACGAGTGCCAAGGATGCAGACAGGCAAAATACTGTGCAGCCGGTTATTACATTTTTTTTTCTCCCAGTATATCAACCATTTATATTGATAACTTTTGATATACTATTTATGAACTTGATAATTTTTTTCATCTCCTTAATTCTAATTTTTTTAACTACTTCCCCAATCCTTCTAATCTCCAATAAATTTCTCGGAGTTGTGTCATTGTCATTTCTCTTGGTAACTGCCACCATTTTGCCAATACTGATTATTCCTCCAGCTTCTGCATACTTTGCAATCTAAAGGATTATGCAAATCATTTTCTAAATCTCCACACAAAGGACGTATATATAGTCCAGTCTCCCCTTTCAACCCTTTAATTTTGTTAATTGAGATCTAAATCACGCCTACCCCTCTCTACTTAGTTTATTACATGTACACTTTATTCAGTCTTTTGAGGCAGTAGAAGGGGAAGATAAGGACATCACATGGCCAGCATGTGTGTAGGAATGAAAACAAACCAGGCAGATTTGCAAGGTTTATGCAGTCATTCTGAAATGAGTAGTAGCACACAACAAACATTGTACAAAATTCTTAACTTTGTATAAATATGTGGCGGCCGTGGGAAACAGGTAATACATCTGCCACATGTAGAGCAAATTCCTTGCCCATAGGACGTGAAAACCAGTACATAAGCTCCATTCATTTTTAATTTTTCTAACAACATGAAGCTTTTATTTCCTTAATACTCTCAATTTTCCCTAATTGTCACTGTTTTCTATTTTTGTCTAATTTCCAGAATCCTCTACCATAAGTTCCTTTCTCCCTCTATATATTGCATGAATAAGCCTGCAGTGTACCATAAAGGGCATAGGTCTCCTGCAAGAGGGGAAGCTCTTTTATAAGACTCGTCTGGTGAGCTATTCCACGTGGATAGACAATTAGCATTATAATTATTAATTCTTGCACATATTGGATTTCACTTCCAGTAATAATTCTTAAAACTGATCATTTCTTATTGTCTTTCATAGTTTTTCCAAACAGTTTTACACCCTGTAGCACTGGGCGACTGTCACACCACTAGTGTCTGAAGTCATCTGACCATCTTGTTATTGTTCTTCCTCGGGTTTCTGCTTCTAGTATATAGGTCACAAATGGTGGTCGATTGAGTACATCTGTCGTGGTGAAGCCTTACAACATGTCCCACCCATTTCCATTCAAGTCTTGCAGCCTGCTGCCTACATTCTTGGAGTGTTTTGTTTGAAACTCTGCCCTGTAGTGAAATGCCCTGGATTTTTCTTTCCATTTTGCTTTGACACACCTCTAGTAAGCTCTTTTGTATGTTTGGGTCCAAGTCTGGCATGCACTGAATAGTACAGGAGTAATGTACATGTGTAGGGCTTTAATCTGAAACTTTCTGTTTAGTGATTTGTCCACGAGTATACCCAAAAGGCCTTCCATGCTTGAGCTATGTATTTATTGATTTCTTTTTTGATTTATTGCACAGAATGAAGAGTTGACCAAGGTATATATATTCTTCTACATGCTCTCGCTCATTTCCATCAATGGTTATTGGGTCAGTTGGTCTGTAGCTCATTAGTTTAGTTTTGTTCAAGTTCATCAAGAGTTCTGCCATTTGTTAGCCCTGTTTAACTCTAAGAGCATGTGTAGGATTTCTCTGGAAGGGCTAGCAACTAATACAATATTGTTGGCAAATTTTAGGCATGACAGGATCTTTCTATTTATTTGTATAACACACTTCTTATTCCAATTTAGCTTCCTGAATGTCTTCTAAAGCACTAGTGAAGAGTTTGGGCAATATAGGATCTCTTTGTTGGACACCTCAGTTTAGCTGGAATGCTTGTTCTGCTTGTTCCGTTTCAAATTTGGTAGCACTTGGTCTGTACAGGTTTTTCAGGATATTAACATATTTTATTTCAATCTTTTGGTTTTGTAATGCCTTGAATATTCAACCAAGATGAATGTCTTACAGTAATCCACAAATGCCATGTACAGTAGAAGCTTAAATTTGTCTGTCTTCTCTACAATTTGGTTGATTGCTTGGATGTGAACCACGGGGCTGAATCTGGAGAGGAAGCCTGCTTGTTCGCAGGGCTGTGGAGATCTGTGGTTCAAATCCCGGCTATGACATTGAATTTTTCAGACCTGATTCCACCTCTTAATCCTTACGTGATATAAAACTTTATTGGTTCACTGAATTTATAAAATGTCATATATCACTTGAAAGATTGTTGAGCTAGATTTGTGGCACTAATTCACTCACTTAAATTTAAAAGAAAATCACATTTAAAAACCTATTGCTTCCATCCTCATCCTGGGTTGGACCCAGTATGAAAGAACAAATTACTGAAACATGGAAGAAAATATGTGAATTTCTAATTCACATGTAATTTGCGCTTCTCCAGGCATATGAAATTATTAAAACAACACTTTACAAGTATTTACTCACCCAGTGAGCTGAGCTGTGCACATGATGCTAGTGCTGCTGCCAAGCGAGTTATGAGGTTCCTATCAGAGCTAAGTACAAGGCGAGCATCCAGCAAACACATTACTAGTTCCACAGATGGTTGAGACAAAATTGCCCTATCTGAACCTAGCTCATGTGGACCAGCATATGTAACAATGGGATATACAGTGAACCTCCAGCCCCAACCATTTACAGAGCCATCACTTGTGAACTTCCACCGTAATTCATCTCCTATAAAAATTGTAAACAAGCAAGTGTTATTTTACGCCAACCAATTTAATGATCATTTTAAACAAACAAGCTGTGTGTGGACAAAGTTTGAGGGGTAGAACCAGAATTGAAAAATTCAATGCCATAGCCAGGAGTTGAACAATGGCTACTATTCCATGGTAGCTCTGTAGTTAGAGCAGCTGTGCGTTAAGTGGAAGATCCATGGTTCAAATCCCGGCTATGGCTTTGAATTTTTCAGTACTGATTCTACCTCTCAAGCAAGTGTTAACTTATCGAAGTTATTGCTCATAAAAAGTGTACATCACTTAGTGAGTGAAATAACAAATATATTGCAACATTATAATGCTATAAAAACAAATTAACAAACACAAAAATCACATAAATTTAGGTTCATTATTGATACCTCAAACCTGATTGGGCCTGTCTTTCTTAACTAACAATATCTAGCTTAGCACACAATTCTATTATCATTAGGAGTCTAATAATGGGAATTTTTATTTTTATTTAAGAATCTTCATATCTGTCAACATCAACTTTGTCGCCTTCAAAGTAATCCCCCTCAGATATAATACAATTAGGCTAGCAAATTTTTTCTATCTTGGAAGCATTTTTGGACTTCACGTTTTGGTATGGTATGATCCTCAGCTCCTACAGCAATTTGTTTTTATCTCATCAATGGTGGCACAATGTGGTTCTTTTTTCTCTTCAGCCTTGGAAATAGAAAAAAGTCACAGGGGGCCATATCCAGTACTTAAGTGGCTCAGGCACCATAACAATTTTGTATTTTGCTAAAATATCACAAACAAGCAATGAGGTGTGAGCAGAAACATTATTGCGATGCATGTTTGGTTTTGACACAATTTTGGTTGTTTTTGTAGAATTGCTTCACACTTTCAGGTAGTATTTCTTATTGATCGTGTAACCATATGGCACGAACTCATAATGCAACACAGAACCTTCACATTTAATCAAACTTGTTAAATTTTTTTCTTGGCTCTTCATTCACCTTCTATTGGGATGTCATATTCATATAGACATGTTTCATCACCTGTTATGACCTTTTTAAGAAATTCTATATCATTGTCGATTTCATTCAGCAATTTCTTAGGGGATGTCTGTGATGTTTTTGGTCAAAATTTAGCAATTCTGGAATAAACTTTGCTGCCACATATTTTATTCACAAATCTTTTGAAAAAAATAATGACCCAAATGATATATCAACATCATCAGTAGCCTCTTGAATAGTGATAAGGCAATTTTCCAGAATATATTTCTTCCCTTGTTTGAACGTTGTTGGTTAATGATGAGCTCAGACATGCAGGGTGGTTGTCATTTTCAATATCTTCATGGCCCTCTTTGAAAAGTCTGCACCGCTCTTGTCTTATTCATAAAAGATTAGATTTGCCAAAAGCCACAATCAACATTTTGAATGCAATGTTGCACTTTATTCCATTATTTAAGCAAAATTTAATACATATTCTTTGATCCATCTTTTCTGAAGGTAAAAAGTCGCAAAGCACACCAAAACACTTGTAATTTTTGCAACTGTAAACAATGAACTGAACATTCAAAACAGCTGCAAATCTCAAAATACTGTAACAAAGATGGCAAAATAAAAATCCATTTACTTTTCCAACACTTTATTTTCCTCTAAATTTTACTATAAATGCACAATTTCCTTCTCATTGTTAACACAGTTTATAAACTTCTCTGCCGTTACAATTCACAATTGTTCTTCTAGTAATCTTTCTCAGTCTTTCAATGTTTCTCTCCACTTTCATTGTCTGTTATTTCTTGATTATTACGATACAATCACTCCATGACACATACATACTCGCTGACAGGCTGGCCGTCTCACTTCCGTAACTTACACAACTAAACAATAACTCAACTCAACTCAAACTAACTCTAAACTGACACCAAACTGCTCTGCTGTGTCTGTCCTATTTATACTGGAGCGGTATCATGTGACCTCCTTTGAGTTCTTTCCATGTGTTCATGTGTAATGACTCAGCAGAATTAGTGAGAAGCTTCTGGTCCTTGCTGGTGTTATTGCTGTTTGATTACACATACATAGTTGCTAGTTGCCCTGTAATCTTGGATCTCCTTTGTGTTTACCGCCATTACGCCATTACATCATACACACACAGTCGCTCCCAGTATCCAAGGTCACCTGGCCCCCTCTCGTCCTTATATTGTTGAATGACTCAATGCCACAATACATTAGGAATATGTGTACCAACAAGAAAGAATTTACATATAGGCCTTTAACTGTGCCACTCAGCTCACTGCCGCTGCCACTGTTACCGCCACTGCCACCACCATCGCCACTGCCAGTGTATTGCAACAAAAAGGCAACAAATTGTGGGTTCTTTTAAATTTAATTTACACAAAAACCGTTGAATCTATTGAAATACGCCAAAGGAAAAAGCTGTCATTTATTCAATCTTCTATGAATATAGCCATAAATAAAGAACCTTCAATCAATAATTTTTCAGCCAGATGATGATAAATTTTTTTGATAAAAATATTTTTTTCTAGAAAACTATAAACTTTTCAACATTTTGGTATCAGACTTTCTTGTTATTCACAACATGAGAAATTTGCTGTTAAAGCATGACGGGTCATTTCACCTCCACCCTGTACATCCTCTCTCTTTCATTGCTAACTTAGCACAATGCTATCGTATGCTATTTACTACATACTCTTTAATAATATTAACATTAGCTGAAACACACAGTGTTGCCCATGGTTTGAGTTTTTTTACTCCTACAACTTTTACACTTAGGTTGCACTTGCCCAATAGCCTTGTGTTTCTTTGGAGGAATTTAAAAATATTACCAATATTACCATAGCGGATAGAAGAGAAAGTGTGAGCTCTCCCACTAGTTCACTGCATGATCCGTGGTCCCGTGGCAACTGACCGAAACTGCGGCGTGGTGATCGCAGTCACCTCAAAATGCGGCCAAACTGCCTAGTATGTGATTCGGAAGTACAATTTTATACGTATGCGTTGTGTGTTGTGAGTAATTAGGTACATAACTTGTGAAATTGCTTCTAAGTTTGTGCATAAATGTGTGTGTTCTTCAAAACGTAAGTTTCAAGCAACATCAATAATTGATTAAAAATGCGAACTTGTTTTGTACCCGGGTGTTGTTCAGGATACAGAAACTGCTCAGAAGCTAGACATTTTTTTACTCCTCCTAAAGATAAAAAACTGTTTTACAAATGGGAAAAGTCTATTCCTAGGAAAGACACTAAATTATCTGTTAAATCTAGTATTTGTGACAAACATTTTCCAGAGGACTTTTTAGTGAAAGTTGATTCATTAGTTGTGCATGGAAAACTAGTTGAAATCCCTAGAATTAAATGGCGGTTAAAGCCAGGGGCAATTCCCTGTATATTTCCTAATTTACCCAGGTACTTAACTATAGTGCATAAATCCCGAAAATCTCCACAAAACAGAGACAAAAAATTACTGAAAAAGCAATATTCAACAATCAGTAAATTACCAGATGCATGATCCAGTCAACCAGTTCTTATTTCAAACGCGGCGTCCTTCAACAATGAGGAATTCACAGAAAACAGTTCTAATTCCTCCAAGGTCACAAACACAAGTGTCAATAATGAAATTGCTACACTGAAGAAAAGAATTAGAAACCTCAATAGAAATTTAGTTAGAACTAAAATCCTGCTATCTAAAGAGAGGGCTAAATTAAAAATAGTAGAAAAGAAATTCGCTACTAATTGTTGCGAACATAAACGCAATTTAAATTGTTTAAGTAAAAAACAAAAGCTGGTCTAGATACAACGCTTAAAAAATGTCAGACGAGCTCGAAGGGGATGCGTTACACCAATGAATTTCTATTTGAAAGCTTGCTATTTAAAATTAAAAGCCCTAAAGGTTATAGACATTGCTTAACACATGAATTGCTGCCCCTGCCTTCTGAAGCCCATTTAAGGAAATTATCTAAAGGGACAAAGTGCACATATGGTATAAATAGTAATGCTCTAAATGCGATTTCTACTACATTCAGTCAAGAAGATGAAAACAAGCGTCTTGAAGTTGTAATATTTGATGAAGTCAAATTAAGAGAAGAAGTTAGGTTCAATGCTAGCTCACTAAAAGTGGACGGATTCGTGAATCTAGGTGAACACACCTGACAATCAGAAAAATTTGATGGCTAACCATGCTTTAGTTTTATGTCTGTTCCCTTATTACATAATTGGAGCCAACCAGTAGCGATTTACGCAAGTAGAAATGCTACACCCGGTGATATACTAGCTAAGCTCCTTATAGAAGTAATTATCCAGTTAGAAAACTCAGGGACAAGAATTATTGGTTTCACTAGTGATGGAAGTCAATCAAACAAAAAAGTATAGAAAAATTTAGGAATAGGAGCAACATGTGAAAATGTACAATGCAGTATCCAGCACCCACTCGATGACAAAAGAAGAATATGGGCTTTTTCAGATTGCGTCCACATAATAAAACGCATGATAAGGTGGATGTCTTATACAGAAATAAAAGCATCCAATACAATTTTTATAGATATATTTATGAAGCTGACACTTCTCCTAAATTTGCTGGTCTTAGAGTTTGCCCGAAATTGACCTCATCCCACATAGACCTCAGCTCTTTTCAGAAAATGAATGTGAGACTGTGTTTTCAATTGTTCAGTAACAGCACTGCAAATGGCATTGACTTCTTCAGGAAAATTAATTTTGAAAAATTTAAGGGAAGCGAAAATACTGAACTATTCACAAGAGATGTATATAATCTTGTAGATGCATTAAACTCCACAGTTCCAATTAAAGCACTATAAAAATTCGCAATCCCACAGAGTACTAAAAGATTTCTTTCGCATAATAACGTCTGAAAATAACACATTGTGCTCAACTAGAACAATGGAATCTCTTAGAGTCACCTTAAAAAGTACTTTGGAAGTGTCTGAGTATTTATGGAGTAGAAGATTTGCGTACGTCTTAACAGCAAAATTCAATCAAGACCCCCTTGAACGGCACTTTGGAATTATGTGTTCTTTAAACTGTGATGACCATCCTTCCACAGTTGACTTTTTACATTTACATATGCTACAGGTTGTGTATGTCCCTGTAAAACTTGCACTGTCAAATGCTGCTAATTGTGGGAATAAAGTGGAGCCACCACTTACATCTTTTATGAATCAAATTCGTATATTGGCAAAACAAACTGAGCAAAAAAACCGTGAGCTGTTGGATTTTGTTGGAAACAAAATAAAGAACAAAACTAAAATATTTGACTGGGAAAGTGAAGTTCCCGAACTCTATGAGGACAATATTTCTAAAAGATGCTTAGTACACAACTTAGGGGGTTATATAGTAAAAAAGATGCTCGAAAAACTTAGTTGTGAAACCTGTGCCTCTACTCTGTCCACCGATCTACCCTCTGACACATTAGCTTCCACTTTCACTACAATAAAAGGCTATGGCACCCTAAAAAATTGTCGGTATTTAACCTACCCCTCTGAATGTGTGGTTAATATTCTTTTGCAAGTCAAGGCTATTTTGGAGAAGCAAATGTGCTCGTCTGAAAGTTTGTGGGGTGATATATTTTACGAGTGCTTAGATAACATAGACGAAATCATATTAGGACCCAGTGGAATAGGATGTTGCATGGAACACGAACTGGATTTAGTTGGAAAGTTAACACCACATTACATGAAGTGTCGCTTCTTTTTCCGTACCAAGGAAATCAGTAGAGAAATGACGTCATCGAAGTCAGCAAAATCAACACGTAAACTCTCCAAGGTCTCCAACATCTAATTCCACGGTGAGTTTCGATATTTTATATACATAACATACATAATTTGCATTATGGTTTAATTTTTCAGCGTAAAATCATGTAAGCAGATATTTCCCATTGTTCTTCATTAATTATAATACCCATTATTGTAAAATAGCATCCTATATTATGTGTCAAGGAAAGACGATGCTTCAAAACAGTATTTCAAATATTCGTGCTTACGATTTTAGGTATTTAAAATGCTAATTGATAATATGAAACCCATTTTCACCATGCATTCATGAACTAAAGTGAAGTGACCGCGACACCAGTGCCATCTTGCGAGCGAACCATAGTAACTCCCGAAGAGCTCACATTATCTCTTCTATCCGCTATGATATTACTTAACACACTTAAAGAGCAAATGAAAACTCTTAAGATACTATAAAGAACAAAAATAAATAAAATAAATAAAACATCGGAAGATATAATACAAAAACACTGTTGAGCAACCACAAACAGCACAGGAAGAAAAGCGAGTAGAGAAAACTGTGCACTTTGTTGCATACATTGCATTTCTATTTCAATCATGTAGAAAAGTGTTTGTAGAAGAGGAGCCTGACAAAGAGATGTTATTGTGTTTTGTAAATGAAAAATCTGATGTGTTGCACTCACATGACTTTCTCTACTCTTGTACCAACCATTCTTACAATCTTTTATTCCTCTACCTTCTTCATGTTAGTTGAGATAAACATTTGTACAAATTATCTTACTTCTTATTTCCTTGTAGGTGCAAGGGGAATATGGGAATACAGTAGACTTTGAGCAAGTAAAATCTTAAAGCTGAGAGATTCCGTTCTCTTTGCATAACATAAAAAAACTGAATAACGATGTTCCATTTGACAGAAGTATAAGTTCTCCAAAACTCATACAAATAACAAGGAATATCTCCAAAAAGGTTCACTCTACAAAAAAATTATTCAGACATAAATTGTGAGTTTTAGCAAGATCTACATTTTTGTATAGTAAGATTTGGTCTATCTATAGCGGTTTACCAGCTATGCAAAAGTCATCCAGAGTATATAGGACTTCATGGGCTACAGCCAGAAAATTTAAGATATGCATTTCATGTCATAAAAATATCTCAAACATGGCATTTTAATCAAAATTGTTAGACATTTTCAAGAACATCAAAATTTTCTATCTACAGGTAGTTTAGGGAGGAGGAATTTTCTTCAAAATCTTCGTACCACATCCTTGAAAGACATTAAACTTAAATACCAACTTGGTTTTCAACTGACTTTTCGTTTTTGAGTTATGCTGTCCTCAGACAGAGACAGACAGACAGACAGAAAGACACACGCACATACACACATACAGACCTTTTTCTAAAAATTCTATTTTTGGATTCAGGGGGCCTCAAAACATATATTTCTGGTGAAATCTAGTTATTTCATTTATGTTTCCGTGAAACTGAAGTTAAAAAATTTATTTCAGGAATAAAACAAGATCTATTTGACTTTTTGCAACATAGCAAGCCAGATGCATGGTCATGGTCAAGAGTTCAAGCTCCATGTGGCTGCAAGAAATGCAACTATGTTTACCATAAGCAGGAAAGGCATATGAAAGTAGCAGGGAAGGTGGTTGACAGATAATGAGTGTTCAATGAATGAATAGAATAATAAACCTTCCATGCTACACCACTGGAGTTCTGGAGACAACACCCTTCATCCCTTTACTGGTTTTCCTGCACTCCACAAACATACATAGTTCAGATTCGAACGATAAGTTCCTCCATATTTTACAGAAGGCTGTGATAGACAGCAGGTAGAGCAAGTTTAATGCCAAAAATGGTGGGAGTTTAATGCTGAGTAAGTTTTACGTATTGATGCACTGTAGAGCCAAGGCAAATGATTGTGCAGTTACATTAAAAGAAGTCCATTCTAACAGCTAGGTGCACATAGGTGCTTGAAAGAGTTCCAATGGCAATGAATGTCATCCTCCGTGATCTAGGGATGACATGCTAGCCTCTGGTTCCCTAAGTTGCAGGTTCAAACCCCGTGGGGGGCAATGAATTTTTACAGTCATAAAAAACCCTTAGCATGGCATAGATTTATGACATGTAAAAGAACCTCAGGCTTGAGAGAGAGCCTGTAAGCAAAATTAAGTGGTCTTTCACGTTCAATATAGAACGAAAACCAGTCTATGTACCTATATTTCAATTTCTAATGGTGATTGTGAAAGTGCTCTTTCAGTGTACAATATTTTGTCAGATAAAGAACCAATATTACAGCTGGGAACTTAGAAACCATGCTTACTTGTTATTTCAATGAACATACTACATATAATATTTGAAATATAAATTATAACAGTAATATTTTAGATTTTATTTCACTGCTTCTGTAGCGACATTCACAATTTTTATTCACCATAAAATTGTGTGCCTATTTATCATTCATATTTAAAATTGTCTTCTATAGATCTATTAGCAGGCGTGTCTTTATGACAACCCTAATATATGACAGCTATCCAACTATTGAATTTTCTTTCATATTTCCCTTCCCTACAAGAATACTAGCAATAATTTCTGCAAATGTTTATCTTGAATGACATGAAGAAAATAGAGGAATAAGAGTTAGTAAGAATAGTTAATACAAGAGTAGAGAAAGTCATGTGAGTGTAGCACATCAGATTTATATATACAAATAACACTTATAAGCAAATTGTGTAAACCCCCTCAGATTTGCTTAAATCTTCTTTTGCAACTAGAACATCCAAGAAATTGGTAAAAAGGCTTTACCCGGCCGTTATTTAATTGTAATACAAAACTAGTGATATAATAGAAATTGATGTTTACCAGTAATGCGGATTTCTGTTGACCAGTCACTCCATTCTCGACCAGAGCGAATAGAAACAGTCCTCCCTGTTCCATCAAGAATAGTCAAAGGATCATGTCGCCTTTCTGTTGAGCACTGCCTATCAAATTCCACCCTCAGACCTTTAGCACCTGCACAAGTGAATTGAAAAAATTACAAGCTGGTTCATTAATATTCCTGTAGATCATATATATGATGTAGGACATATTAGGAATATAGAGTATACATCTCTGTTCAGTTTCAGAAATTCATATGCACCGTAAGATTTGTTTACAAGTCATTGACTTTATACAAATGTTTATCTATTAAGAATTGTTTTAATTTGTATTGCGTTAAACATATTTTTTTAACTACAACTTGAATGAAGAACATAATTAAAGCTTTTATTTTAAATTGAATTAAGTGGATTGAGATTTTTCTTAACATCTCAGGTCCATAGACACATTTCAGGAAATGTCAGATTTGTTAATTTCAATTTCAACCATAGGAATTACATTAATTCAGAGTATCATGAATACAAATAAAGTTTAGCATAAATGATGATGTACATATAAGAATTCTTTTATGGAATAAAAATTATGCTGTAAGAATTGTTTTACCTTTCTTTCAAACACAGCCTCTGAGGTGGCAGTTTGAGTTTTTCTGGCAATTTATTATATCACTTAATACCAGCATAATTGTGTTATAACTAGAGGGCGGATTTATATGCACTAAAAACTATACATATATGCATGCAACTATGCAGCAAAAAAGTTGAAAATATGCTCTTAAAATTAAAATATATGCACAAAAATGAATTTTTTCTAATAGTAAAATACACTGTTTCTTCACATCATTTTATTTGTTTATGAAAAAACAATTGTAACACTCTTACTTTTTGCTCCTAATTGAAGTTAATAATTACATTTTGTTGTCATTCTCATTAACCTTGTGTGTAATTAACTAATTAATATGAAATATAAGTCAACAATCATTTAACGATCGATCACATATCACATATGGGTCAATTCACGTCAAATCGAACACCCGTAAAACATGTCTTTTTCGTAGGAGGTTCAAAAATTTTTTGTGAATAATAGGCATAAAATAAGGAGACCCGTATTTTTTTTATTTCCATATTTTTAAATTACTTACTTAGTTATGGCTATTAGAAACTAAGCAATTTCTGCGTGCACCGTAATATAAAATCACTTGTTACTCTAAGGTCATATAGAGTTGAGAGTTGGGATTTGGCGCACTGGAAAGGTTAAATATAACACTTTTAACAACTTTCGATCAATCATTATTACACATAAATTTTGGACTGTTTTTTTGATGGTATATTTTGTAAAACCAAAAATAGAATTTAAATCGATGTGTTAAAAATCTAAAGAAAATACACACATATTCCCTGACATTTTATCTATAAAATAAGATGTTGAAAACTATGGAGCTTGCATTAGTGCATTTGCTACAATTTTTTTTTCTGGAGGCCTGCAAGCGCACACGGATGAGTAACAAGCCAGGTGACTGCAGACAGCCTGCGAATTGCCGTGTCAGCTATGCTACTCACATAACTTCTTCTTACTAAGGCAGTACAGTCCATGCAGAAAAATGTCTCCATGATGTACCTTCTTTCTGATATCCTGTGGCATCTGATACGTGCTTTTGAGCTTTTGAATTTTTTTGAAAAAAATCTTCTGATGTAAACAGTTCTTTGCTTTTAGCTTCTTCCTTCATGTACGTCCATACATTTGAAATAATTTCTCTACTCTGACTGTGTAATGTTTTGGTCCCTAATTTAGAACTTACAGGTGGCATAATTGATTTACGCTATGATCAATGTCTCACAAATTCACTATATTCACTCTTTATCGCAAAGGTCTATGTCTTCAACTGCACGCTGCACTAAAAAGCACCTTTGAATTAGCAAGACATGCAAATATCACTACCATCCCCCTCCCTCCCCCTGTGCATGGTTTCATTTGCAGAATTATACAATATGAGCTGATGAAACAGACAAAAGCTATGGATTTGCCAACAGGACTTCCAGTCAAGGTCAAGGCCAAGAACGATGGGTCCAGCTGTGCTTGAAAATTACACTCCTTCATTCCCTTGTCAAAAATTGAAGCTTTAGTGAAACAATTTTCTTTCGAAGAAGGAGGTAAAGCTGTGTGTTGTATGGAAACATTAGCTTAAAATGCATATTTTAGAAACATTTTGAAGATGCTAATAGTGTACATGTAATAATGTCAGCTAGAAGTGTTCTCCTTACTGTACTGTTGTAACGTTCATGGAACCTCAAGCAATGAACAGTTGCCGCAATGGAAGGTGGCAATTGTGTGAGGTTACTGTAGCCGCCACCGCTGCCACGCGAATTCGCTGCACTGATTTGCAAAGTTAATTACAACTGAACTATTAGAGACTCCATTCTGATTTTTTCTCAGAATATTGAATAAACTTCATTGTATTTTTAGTTTTTTTTCCAGATTTTTAAATAGTCGAGTTTATGTTATTATCTAACATTAAAACTTTAATCGTATAAAATATAATATTAATAATAATTAATAAAATTTTCTAATAAATACCTCACGAAATGCTGCAATTTATCTTTAATTTGAGCCAAAGATCAAGTAATTTGCTTCATTACAATCGGAGGTATGATTGATCGAAGAGTGAGGAACGCGCGATTTTTGGGACATTTCAAAAATTAATATCTGCCAAAATAATTTTTTTATACAAAACGAAGAAACACGGTTTAAATATATTTTGTTCCAAAACACCAAAAAAAATTTCAAGAAAATCTGAGAGATCAAGGTCATTTTTTTGCGATATTTTGTTCGATTTGACGTGGAATGACTCATATGTAAGTTTAATTACAGACTTCGTAAATTTAATAATTGTTAAGAAAGGAAACATTGCAATCAGTAAATGTAAATCTCATTAAAGCTCAATTTGTATAAAATAAGTTAACCATTGCTGAGATACGAGGGTCACTGCGAAGGTTTTGAGATGTGAGAGGGTGAAAGTTGATCCACTCGGATTGGATGTGGGAGGTATAGCCCTAACCTTTGTGAGTAGATGATGGTGTCAGGTGGTGGCTCTCCCACTCCAGGAGTTCCAGCAGTGCAGGGATGACAATGGCGTGCAGGTAGCCAGGAGCCTAGAAGAGATCCCACGAACTGAACGGTAAAGTTGGCCATGTATGCAGATGTTGTCGCAATACAAAATGATCCCTTGCAGTCCCATGTATGGCCGCCATTCTTGAAGCTTGGCAAAAACTGTGGTGTACCAATTAGCAGTAACCGTGCTTTACTCCTCCAGAAAAGTGGTTGTCACAAGATCATCCTTTAGGAAAAATGAGCCCACCTTTTTCTTGTGAACACTTTAGCAATGGCTTGTCATCAGAAAAGATCCACACTACTGATTGCCGCTTGGTCTCTGGATCAAACTACTTGTCATCATCTGTAAGGATGTCAGAAACCTGTCTGGAGTCCCCTCCTTTGGATCTTGTCAGCATTTTCTCACACCATTCAACAG
The DNA here is from genome assembly GCA_030765045.1 of Tenodera sinensis. Taxonomy (NCBI): domain Eukaryota; kingdom Metazoa; phylum Arthropoda; class Insecta; order Mantodea; family Mantidae; genus Tenodera; species Tenodera sinensis. The sequence goes on along the minus strand of CM060961.1, from coordinate 165,980,352 downwards.
ACGTACTTTTGTTCTGTGAGGCACCCATCAGGATGTGACCCTCCTTATGGGAAGGAATTTCTTTTTTTTTTTCTTTACCCAACTACCCTCCCCTTATGCAGACAAACTTATGGACCAGACAGAGTGAAGACCTGGAAGCGAGTGGTCAGCCAAGCACCAGGTGTGACAGTGAGGAAGAGAATGATATGAAATGCAGGTGAAATCGATGATTGGAAATGTGATAATGGAGCAATTGGTGGAATGAGTGGTGGGAGAAACCAGAGAACCCAGAGGAAACCTGCCCTGTTGCTGCTTTGTCCACTACAAATATACACAAAAAAATTCATGGAGGATTTTCAAAACTGCTGGTGATCCAATCTGCAATGCTGCCTCAACATTTTTAAATGTAATGCAACTATTTCCGTGAAGCATTTTTCTCAGTGCTGCAAAGTTTTGTTCAGTCATTGCTGATGCCGGACACATACTTCTCTCCTCATATTAAAAAGACATTTGGCCCCTTTTAAATTCTTAAAACCACCAGAAAACAGTGCCGTGGGAAGGAGCAATGTCCCCAAAAGTCTGTGACAATTTTTCAAGACTTTGGCACTGGTTTAACCCACTTTTAAAATTGTAGGAAATCATTGAACGAAAATACTCTCTTCCAAGCTCCATTCCAAGGACTGATTACATGCGTGCTGGGTTGTTCATCCTTGAGCTGCTGGAGTTCCTGGAGTGGGAGAGTTGCTGCCTGATGCCGGTTTATTCGGGAAGGAAGAGGTTATCCCATTCTGCATCCAATTCGGGTGGTCTGGCTTTCGTTATCTCACATCTCGGAACTTTCATAGTGACCCTTGTATTTGTTGTTATGGGTTTGCATTTTCTATTACTTATACTTATCTCAATTAGGAAGTTATTTGAGAGGTAGAATTGGGACTGAAAAATTCAATGCCACATTTAAAAACACCAGCAGTAAATTTGTTTAAATAAATAATAATTACAATCTAAAGGCTATTTAATCCCAGGATATAAAATACTTATGATTGTAAGTCCATCTTGGAGTATTTATTTCTGATATGAGATTCTCTTTGTGGTCTATCAGGAAAAATATGAATCAGTTGGAGAATAGAGCAGCTGCACATGAAGTGGAAGGTCTGTGGTTCAAATCCTGGCTGTGGCACTGAAGTTTTCAGTTCTGATTCTATCTCTCAAACATTGCCCACACATGGTTTGTGTGTTTAAAACCACTAGTGGTAAGTTTGTTGGCATAAATAAATAATAGGAGGTCATTATTTGCATTTTTTTCCTGGCCATGTAAAGAGAATGGAATTTCAAAGTCATCAAAGGGTAACCAGCTCCTTGAAAATAGGTTTTTATAAGAATAGATAAGTAAATAATGAAGCCATTAACAGTAAGCAACAGAATCTAAATTAGAATCAAATTAGAAACTAAAAACTTAACTTATCTTAGTAATATTGGAAGATGTTTTGCAGCTAACACATTTCAAGTTGAAGTTCATTTAATTTGTTATTTGCTGACTGCATATTTAAATGAATCACTTTTCGTTTAAGTTCATATTGCTCAGTTATACATTACAAGAGGTACATACATTACATTACAGGGGTCTCCACCTAGGGGATATGTGAATAGCGACCACAAGGTACCCAAGCTGAGCAGAACATTACTTCCACTTACTGGTGTTTTGCTCCTTATTGCAACTTTTCTATCTGACCTTACCTTGGTCATCTCTTGTTCTCTACTGACCCCGATGCTATTAGGGTTCCCGAGGGCTAGGGAGTCTTTATTTTTCCAACCTCTCCATTTCTCTAATTTCTCTATAAAATCTTAACCCCTAACATGCTGACCTGTCATGGCATGTAATACGTCCTCTGATTGGTAATCAGAGGATATGGTCGGTGAATTTATTTTGATAACTCTCCCGGTCAGGTCGGTGAGACCCGTAAACCAATGACAGGTGTGGTCCTCCAGACATTCTGGGGGTTGTGAGAGAGCGATGTGACCGCCAAAACATAAAGATATGGTGCTCTCTAAAAAGCGGTTGCTATTACTGCTATTGCTCTCTTCAATATCATCAGTGAAAAATATTGGAGAGCAAGAGGATTAATGACTTCATTGTCAGAAATCCAGCATTAGCTAACAACAACATATCAATTTTATTACAATAAATAACCAAATGGATTCAACCCAGCCACAGTTAGAAACATGTCAAAAAATGCAGAAAAGCTCAAGATAATTTCGCAAACCACTACATTAACACCACTCACAAACAACTGGAAATTTAGGAAATTCACGTACCATCCCTGGGCCTTCAAGAAATTTGAAAAAATCTTCAAGAAACTAAACATAAAACTAGCACCGCAAAACCAATACAGTTTAAAAAACCTGCCTAATAAGCCACTAAACAATACCATCCCATACAATAAAAAATCGGGGATTTACCAGATCAACTGTAATAGTTGTGACAAAAGCTACATAGGGAAAACAAAGAGAAATTTGGATATAAGACTTAAGGAACACCAAAGAAACATAAAATTAAAACAAATTGAAAAGTCTGCTGTGGCACATCATTTTTGGACTGAAAACCACAACATCAGCCTTAATATAAAACTGTTAAAATCTATTAATTCACTAATAGAACTGAATATTTGGGAAAAAATATACATCATCAAGAACAGTAATAAAGTTATTAATTTCGAAATACCAGCATTGAATGAAGTGTTAAAGCTCTGCGCCCCTAACACCAGATGGCAGCAGAATAGAGACAGCAGAGAAAAAGAACAAGAGGATAACGTCAGTTACCCAACGGCTGATGATGGGATCAAATGGTCCTGAAAACGTTTCTGCTTTAAAAAAGCAGTTTAGTAGTGAAGGTTAGTGTAAATAAGTAACTCAAAATAACCTCAAACCAAATATTTTTCTATATTTTTTGGTAGAAAGCCCTTCCTCTGTCACTTAAAATGTGTTTGAATGAAGAGAATGGTCTCACCACTTCACATGAGATCACAGGGAAGTATCGCAAAGAGGCTATGTCACTCACAGAATAAGAATTAAGTTCTTTTTCAGATTGTAACACACGGTTCACATCCTGAATAAACTTTATAAAAGTTTATAATTGTTATAATTACATTTGTTGTCAATGTGGAATTCCTACCAATCCATTGATGAAGCGAAGATATTTTACTGGATTTTTCCTTCGACATTGAAATACTTGTCTTGGTCCACTAGCACTCACAAAATGGTATTTGAGAAAACGCTAAGAATTTAAACTTCGATTCCCGCTTTGTTTTGTCAACGTGGTCAACAATAATCTACATTAAAGCTGATGTTCAAACTTCAAAGAATATCGCCGGCTGAAAATGAAAACAAGGAAATTACCACCAACTGTCCATTGTTGGCAACCATGTTCCTTTCTTCCGAAATCTTACTTTTAGGAAATGGTTTAGGCCAGATTGCTTTATTGACCTGTTGAGATTTAAAACTGCAGACTCCTGCTCGGCATTGTCAGTGTTGAGCTAAAAGGCGAATATTTTATATACACAGAAATGCTGGCTTTCCGATATGCCTCATGGCTTTGCCAAGTACTATATTGAATTCTCATTTACAGATATATGTGCATTGGTCCAGAGTTTATCACATTTTCCTGAAGGGTTGCTTATATATTTATAAAATAATCATTAAATATTCTATTAACCTCCGCAGGGTCTGAAGTTACTTCATTATTTTCATTCCTAACATTATAAGTTTATTTCTTAGATTTAAAGCCTAGTTTTTTATTAACCACCTGCCACATTGCTTTTGCTTTCATCAGAACTTTGGATAACTTGTCATTTTTGTTTCATTTTGCTGCTAATAATACATTTCTATAATGTTTTTGTACTTTGCAAAGTACAGTTTGAAGCTTTCAGAATTAGTTGTTTTAAAGTAAGAGCAAATTAGAAACTAAAAACTTCACTTATCTTAGTAATGTTGCAAGTTATTTTTGCACAAACTGACTCGAGTTTCAAGTTGTCTCCAACTGTATATAGCTTTGAGAATGAGTTGGAAACAACTTGAAAATTGAGTCAGTTTGTGTAAAAAGAACTTGCAACATTACTAAGATAAGTGAAGTTTTTAGTTTCTAATTTGTTCTTACTTTAGAATCTTGTTGCTTCACTGTTAATAGCTTCAATTTTCCTTAATTAGTTGTTTTGTTTAATTTACAAAGAAACTAGCCTTTTTGAACATTTTTAATACCTTTGGTTACCCATGATTTATCTTTTTCTCTTATTTTTTATACATCTCAATGGTATGGCCACATCAAGATATAATTTTATTATTTCATTTTATTACACTTAAAATGGTTCGGGTGCTAACAAATATTAATTTAAAACAATAATTCCCAAATTTTACTAGTTAGGATTCCACATTTGCTAGCTCTGCAATGTTTTAGTTGAATATACTTTTTATTACGCAAATATACTCTCCATACTACTTAAAATAAGGTATTTAGGGCCTGTGTTACAATTGCCAGAAGAGCTGAAAGAAGTGTATATACAGTTCATCTAACTGAAAGATACACAATGGGTTTTAACTGGAGCATTAGTATCTGCAAGCTCTTATATTATTTTTATTATGCTGGCTATGGCAATTTTACCCTTGTAACATACACATGGCTACCTTGTTTGTTTCCTTGCATTTTTCCATAAATATTTAGCAGCATTTTCTTATGAAGAGGTTATAAGAGATTGAAGCATTATAGTATTCGGCTTATTTGTAAGAAAATAACCAAAGGATATTCATTTAAACATATCCATTAATAAAGAGCTTAAATTCAGAACTCTGGTCACTAAAACAACAAAGAAACACAAATGTTCTCTTCAGTTTGCAAATGTCAGTTAATGAAATAATATTCAGTTCAACCCAATTTTCACATAAATATAGTGGGTAGTAAAATATAATGAAGCATAGGAGACAAAAATGAAAAAAAAGCTTATTCTGTGTAATGAACAGTCTTCACAAAGCTCACCTACTATTTCACTGCTTCCACACAATCGTGTGGATGATATTTCTGAATGACACAGTAAATAACAGGACTAATGACATTTTGTGCACTTTCATGAAATATAGGACACTGATTGAAAAATATATATAAAAGCATAAAGCATGAGAGCACTGACACCATTGATTTTAACCATTAGCTACTCTACCAGTTCAAGGTTAGGTTTTTATGCAGTGACAACTTTGTTACAATGAAGTTAAAACACCACATATGCTCTGTTTAATTCAGTCAGTAGTTCAATTACACATGGACCTTAATTTTGAGATATTTTCTGAATAAATTGGAACTATTAGTTGACAAGTAAGTTAATTATAGTTACAACTTGTTCCCTAGTTCAACATCTCTAGCTACTCTTAATCAAATTATTTTAAGCATATTTAGATGTAAAAGGGAAAGCAAAGGTACAAAAATTTGCAAAGAGGGGAACTATTATATTGGCTACTGCCTTCACTGAATTAAGTTGCATGTTCTTCACAGAAGGTTGCTTAAATCAGTGGTGTCAATCGTGGCCCCGAGTGGCAATGCCACGGAGAGAGCAAGTCGCCGTGCCCTGGGCATAGAGGGCCAGACCGTTAGAAACCAGTTCAGTGCAGTTTTCCGTGTGATGCAGGCAGAGCAATGGCTGCGTCCGAGAGCACAGACATGAGTCATTTGGATTCTCATGTTTCGAATGGGAAAACAATTCCTCTGCAAAGTTGTGGTAGTAGTATTTAGTACCTAATGTGCAACCAGTATCTTGCATTAAAACACAACATGCAAAGTCATTATGAAATAGATAAAGTAAATAATACAGCAGTTCCGCTGGAGCTGATAGAAGTAAGTACAGCGTGAGTCGCCTTCATGAGAAATTTGACAATTCATGCTCAGACGCACTGATCGAATTCTACCGGAAATTTCACAATAGGCGTTTCCCAAATTTGATTCCCAACGCAGCAAAAAGTATGGCAATGTCTGGCAGTACCTACCTTTGTGAACAGGGTTTCTCTATAATGCAGCTTCTGAAAACTCGCCACAGAAACAGACTCTCAGATAGCAATTTGGCATCCAGTCTTAGAATCCGTCTTTGTAAGCCAAATTTTGAAAAGGGTGTGAGTTGAAAAATATGCCAAGTAACTGATCCTACAAATGTGTAAAATGTCGTATTTTACTTAGGTTTTCACTAAGATTGTCTTAAATTCATTATGCAAACGCTTAACACTAAAATACGTATCTTTAAGGACAGTAGTTTTCAAACAACTTGCATGTAGTCCTTTCCTTTAATTTTGGAGGAAATCGCCAATCCCTGTTACTAATAATGTTTTGTGTTATTTCACTTATTTGAAGATAATACAAGTAAATATTCTGTTATTATGTTTAATCAAAATAGCAAAGAATATTCATTTAAGGTATAACAGGATTTGAAAGCTGCTATTTACTTTTTATATAAATATAGATTATATCTAACACAAGTTCGTATTAAAAGCACTATTATTAATACCGTGTAATTATTCTCCTATTTATTCATTCATTCAAAGTAGATTGACATTTTTACATCTGGGTTTGAAAAGTAATAATAACATCTATCTTTAAGAGGCATGTAAGTGCGTAAGTGGTGTGCTTTCCTGTTTGAGAATGCTAACCCAAGAGCTAGGGTAGGTTTAATAGTACCTATAACTCAGCCTAATCATCAGAAGGTTGCAACTATTTTAATCAACTTAAATAACTACATCAAGTAGTTTTCTATTTACGCGTGAGATGTACCGTTCCCCTTCGCAGATCCAACTTGTATCTGTACTATTTATCCTTGTAGGCAAATCTGAAGGAAAAAAATTCGTAAGGTGTACGCACTCCAAGAAAGGTTATATTCGTGGACGCGACCAACTTGCAAGTAAACAGGTGTCAGTTGATAAAGCGTCTAGTGTTGATATGTATTACGTCATGTTTTGCCCTCTGCATATAGCTGTTGCACAGTTTAGCCCCGAAGGGTCTGTGACCTTGACACCACTGGCTTAAATGATACTCATCCTCCAAAGGTGTGTGTCTACCTTCTTGAAAGATACTATAAATGCTCATAAAAATAATGTTACTGAACTTTAATTTCAACTTGAAAAAAGTAGTTATAGTGAAGCTTAAAAGAACTTAGAAATTATTTAAGTAGATCTTTGTCTCTCAATGTCACTTACACTTTTGTAGCATTTTTTTACTTTCTCTACTACGAATAGTAAAGTAGAGTGTGTTGTGTGTGTGGGTGTGCGTGCGCGTGCATCTGTGATTTTTGTCTCTCGCTCCCTCTCTCTTTTCTTCTTTCTCTCCCTCTTCCCATTTTTGTATGTGTCTCCATCTATATCTTTCTCACTTTCTTTCCTCTCTTCATCCAACTCAATTTCTCCCCCCCATCATCCTCATTTATTCTCAGTACAATCCACATACCATGTGATATTTGGAAAACTGACATAAAACTACTTTTCCTGGAGTGTTAATGTTACAACTGCTGTACTATTGAGAATTTTAAAATACTGCCCTTTGTTCCACATTATTCTCAAATATACATCTTTTTGAGCGGGGGAGGGGAAGAAGCATTTGTAATGCTACAGTAATACTATTCAAGGGAAGCTTTTCTATTAAGACAAACAAATTAAATAAACTACATTGAATTTTTAAGGTGCCTGAGCACCAAAATCCAACTCATTTTTGCAACTGAACCTGTTCTCCTGGATAAGCTATGTGGTAGAAATTGTGTGCCCAAGTGAATTGATAAGAAAGATCCCGATAAATAGTGTGCAAGAGAATTTACAAACTCATGAATGACCCAGAGATAAAGAGCCCTTTGCTACCCACCTTATATAAAAAAGTGCCACAGCGGTATCCTAATTATCAAAACTTGGAGTACAAAACTTCTTAAGGAAGTTAGCATTAGACTTATGCATTATTTATGTAATGTATATGAAATGAGACAATGCACAAAATCAACTTTATTGTGACAAAGAATTCATATGACAACAAATTATCTCACTCTTTTCAGATATGACTGCAATGAATTTCTGAAGCTATCCGGTGTAATATCATATCTCTTTCTTTCATAATTACTTTGTATCAAATATAAAATGGCATCTCTCAATCTTATGCTTTCTCAGCTTTTCTCACTATATAATGGTCAGCTCTGTGGATATAATCACGTGTTGTAAATTCTCTTGCACACTATTTATCGGGATCTTTTGGTAATCTAGTCTTTGATCAGTGATATGTAACCCGATAGTTATATGTACACTTGCTGAAATTTATACCTTTACCATACCCTGTAAAATACAGTTTGAGCCATATTTTCAGTAATGCCTAAATAATCTGTACTGAATGCAGAAAAACAAACTGCATGTAAACTCTACATTTTAAAAATATGAAAGCAATTCTTTCCTAAACTGCTTTCAACATTTCTGAGGAAAAATGTGGTATTTTTTAACAGTTACAGTAAGATTCTAATTATAATGAATGTCAAACAAGCATAAATGGTTTCTTGTATACAGAGTGGAAGTGAAATAATCCATCACACTTCAAAAGAAAATTTCTCTTGTTGTGAATAACAGGAAAGTCTAATACCTTAAAAGCTGAAAAGTTTATAGTTTTGTAGAAAAAAATATTTGTATAAAAAAATGTATCATCATTTGGCTGAATAATTATCGATTAAAGGTTCTTGATTTATGGCTACATTCATAGAAAATTGAATAAACAACAACTTTTTCATTAAAATAGGATTTGAGTCGATTAATAACACTAAACAACACTACTGATGTCTGGTTGATAATGGATGAAAGCTAGCCTCTGAAACATGTACCGGGAAATTTTAAAAAGTGAGTGCTGTTTAGTGTTGTTAATCGACTCAAATCCTATTTTCATGTGATTCCAACAACACTGTCATCAACTTCCAGTATTTATTATTAACAAGTTTTTCCTTTGGCATATTTCAATAGATTCAACAGTTTTTGTGTAAATTAAATTTAAAAAACCCACAATTTGTTGCCTTCTTAATTCTGGTAGAACTGGCAACATCACATCAGCTGTGTTTACTTTTTTTGCATACTGGTGTAGATCGCATGGAATGTTTAATTGCATGCAATTGTTTTTTTGTCGAAGCCACATTGAATATTTGCTCTAAACTCTTATTTCAAATTAATTCCAATGTTATGCATACTTGTTACTGCTAATAAATGGTAGTTATTAAAAGTATGGCCATTTTTGTTTCTAAAGCTACCACATAGATAATGAATAGTCCATGACTGTGGAATTCATTGGGCGCTAACACTAGTGTCAAATTTGTTTTCCTACATTTCTTGAAATATTTTAATATCTTTCGCACATACTCACGTGCATCTTGTCAGAAACTTCATGTTGCAAATTTCATTAACTCAAGTTCTTTGGTGCTCATAAGATTCTTGTTAAAACTTGGAGTAATTGTTGGCAAAAGTGCTTCCAAAAAATCCTGCATCATGTTGGACAAATTCATTTTTTCCGACTGGCAACTCGATGTAGGTACGTGCTTGTATAAAGTACATTAATTCCATTTTGAATTGGGAATATTAAAAATTAAAGAGAATCACCACTTACGGGGCAAAACATTTAAGCAATTGCACATAAATTTTGTTTAAATATATTGCAGTGGAGTGTAAATTCACATTATAAATTATGCTTTCCTAACGGTTTAGCAATTACTAGTATCACATTGTTAAATTCAATACGGAATAACAGTATTAATAACTCAAGAGGTGTTTCATGCAAGAGTGACATAACCTTTGGAATGTACTATGCACACTTGCACATAAATGTCCAATGCAGGTAACCTAACTTCCAGGCATTAGCTGTCAACCTCGGCACCAATGCTTCTTGCAGATATTGAAACTGCATGTGTTCACGCAAGTGTTTAAAACAAAATACCTTACTATTTATTGTGACCATTAAGATCATGTTAGGTCCCTACCATTCAGCAAATAAACTGAATAGGCAACTCCCTTCTGCTAGGCATGCATTCACAATAAGCAGATATAGACTTGGCTTGTTCTGTTTCATTTCAAGTGTATTTCTGTATTCCTGACTTATAAGAACATTTTTAATTTTTTTTTTTTTTATGTTTGTCATATTTTTACTTTCTAATGGATGTAATACTGCACCAAGTGTCAGAAGTTAGAAAATAATTTTGTGCGACGTTTAAATGAAGAATCTGATTCCAAGTGAGGTCATTATCTTATCATGGCCAGATATTCAGACATTTAAACACACCATATAAAATCTTTTTAATTACATGGAAACTTATGATTTGAGGTAATGTCTTAATACAGGGCAATCAGGCATAGCCTCACTTTTTCACGTAACTTTCTGGTGTCTGGTGCACTGTGACGAAACATCTGACTTCAATACATGACTAAAGTTACTCAAATGGTTTTTATAGAGCATTAGAATACTTCATTGATCTGTCAGTAGAAGCTGAGTACCCAATCAACAGGTTGTGCCACATACACATTCTCACCTTTAAACGCAATTATCTAGATAACGGTGCATTTAATTAAAATAAGTTATTTTTGTTTGTTTACATTCACACTTTCACCTCTTTCAGTCTGATGGATTATTTCACTTCCACCCTGTATATGTACTTTACCTGGTATTTTGACATGGCCAGTAAGTGTAGTATCATCTGTATATGGATGGCTACTCTCCTGAACCACTGGCTGTGGAGCAAGATGGATGGAATGTGTGTTTTGTGCCACATCTTCTAATTCAGTGACACACAGTTCCAGAAGCATATCTCGAGTTTCTGTACAAGCACTCCCCATTGCTGAAAATATATTCATGTCATTTGTAATTACCAGAACCTGGATTTGTATGCAAATCAAATGCCAAAATATGCACTAAAAGCTTGTAAAATATGCATAAATGATATGCAGAATAAAAGTATGCTTGATAACTACTCTCATAAGTTTACCATTTAATTATTGTTTAATTAATTATTAATTAATAAATTATGTATTATTATTATTATTATTATTATTATTATTATTATTATTATTATGTAAAATAAGTAACAATTTAAATAAGGAAATAATGATTATTTATTTATGCCTACAAACTAACTGTTGGTGTTTTTAAACACACAAACGTGTGTGAGCAATGTTTGAGAGGTAGAACTCTACCTCTCAAGGAAATAATGAGTTATTAACAGTGAAGCAACAGAATCTAAATTAAGAACAAATTAGAAACTAAAAGCTTCACTTATCTTAGTAATATTGCAAGATGCTTTGCAGTTAACACGTTTCAAGTTGACTCCAACTCATTCTCAAAGCTATACAAGTTGGAAAACATTGCAACACATCTTGCAACATTACTAAGATAAGTGAAAATTTTAGTTTCTAATTTGTTCTTAATTTAGATTAAGTAATAATTTATTTGCACTGCGCTGTTTAAATCTTACGAAGGAATGAAAGAATATCTTATATTAGCGACTCAACCTATTGTCCAACACTACTGTTGCAATAGATGAGAATGTCATCCAGAGATTCTCTGCAGTGAAACTTATAGTCTGCATTTTTACCAAAACTGCATTTAACTTATCAAAAGCAATTTTTGTGACTCTGTGTCTCGAAGGACAGTGCCTACAATACCTGATTCACTAGAAACAATGCATGCTGTAATGAATTATTCCTATCCTGCAGTTCCTGGTAACACTGAAAAGCGGCTACATATTACTGCAATTTATTTTTTATGTCAAATGAGTTGAAGCACTCTTGAATTATCTTTATAGAAGCTGCATCTTTCGGATCTAAACTGTCTACTATTCTTTTCACATCACTGAAATATTTAGCATAGTAACATGCAGCCTCCAATCACGTTAACCATGTTAAAATAGGCTGAGGAGGTAACACTAATTTTGGAACCAATTCCTTGAAAATTGAAACTAGCAGATGCTTTAATGAAAATTTTCTTGACACTGGAAACAAGACGATCAACTTCTAGAATACATACTGTGATCTAACTGTCTCTGCTATGTGGTGTACTTCATGGGCTAAACAGATCAAATACACTAGTTTGGGATAGAGCAATAGCAGTAATAGTAACCGTTTTTTAGAGAGCACCATATTTTTATGTTTTGGCAGTCACATCGCTCTCTCACAACCCCCAGAATGTCTGGGGGACCACACCTGTCGTTGGTTTACGGGTCTCACCGACCTGACCTGGAGAGTTATCAAAATAAATTCACCGACCATATCCTCTGATTACCAATCAGAGGACGCATTACATGCCATGACAGGTCAGCATGTTAGGGGTTAAGATTTTATAGAGAAATGGAGAGGTTGGAAAAATAAAGACTCCCTAGCCCTCGGGAACCCTAATAGTATCGGGGTCGGAAGAGAACAAGAGATGACCAAGGTAAGGTCAGATAGAAAAGTTACAGTGAGAAGCAAAGCACCAGTAAGTGAAAGTAATGTTCTGCTCAGCTTGGGTACCTTGTGGTCGCCATTCACATATCCCCTAGATGGAGACCCCTGAGTAAGATTTAAAATGTACAAGACTGGAATTTGGGTAGATACCCATATCATATTTTACTTTTCCTCATATGACAATACTAAAAGTGGTATAGTTACGAGAGAGAGTGCCAGACATTTTTAAGCACAAAAAATGTAGATCTTGCTAAAATACACAATTTATGTCTCAATAAATTTTCTTACAGGTTGAACCATTTCTGAGATATTCCTTGTTAAGTGTGTGAGTTTCGGAAAACAAAACTTTCATGAAATGTAATTGTTGCATTCATTAGCCCTAATAAAAATGCAGCCCCCAATCACGTTAACCATGTTAAAATAGGCTGAGGAGGTAACACTAATTTTGGAACCAATTCCTTGAAAATTGAAACTAGCAGATGCTTTAATGAAAATTTTCTTGACACTGGAAACAAGACGATCAACTTCTAGAATACATACTGTGATCTAACTGTCTCTGCTATGTGGTGTACTTCATGGGCTAAACAGATCAAATACACTAGTTTGGGATAGAGCAATAGCAGTAATAGTAACCGTTTTTTAGAGAGCACCATATTTTTATGTTTTGGCAGTCACATCGCTCTCTCACAACCCCCAGAATGTCTGGGGGACCACACCTGTCGTTGGTTTACGGGTCTCACCGACCTGACCGGGAGAGTTATCAAAATAAATTCACCGACCATATCCTCTGATTACCAATCAGAAGACGTATTACATGCCATGACAGGTCAGCATGTTAGGGGTTAAGGTTTTATAGAAAAATCAGAGAAATGGAGAGGTTGGAAAAATAAAGACTCCCTAGCCCTCGGGAACCCTAATAGCATCGGGGTCGGAAGAGAACAAGAGATGACCAAGGTAAGGTCAGATAGGAAAGTTACAGTGAGGAGCAAAACACCAGTAAGTGGAAGTAATGTTCTGCTCAGCTTGGGTACCTTGTGGTTGCCATTCACATATCCCCTAGACAGAGACCCCTGAGTACATACAAAAAATGTAGATCCTGCTAAAATATACAACCCATGCCTGAATAAACCCTCTTGTAGGGCGAACCATTTCGGAGATATTCCTTGCGACTGTATTTTCAGTAACACCAAATGACATTCAGAATTACATTATTGAGTGCATTTCTTGTGTTTTGATTAATGAAATAAAGAATGTATAGAGACAAGTTTTATATCAGTAACCACAGACGAAACCACTGATGTATCAAATAAATCTCAACTATCAACTGTTCTTCCTTACGACACACCTGAGGGACGGATTGAAGAGAGATTTGTAGGGTTTTGTGACATCAGTAGCATGGTTGCCAACCTGTACGATAATTATGGGGGTGTATGATAGTTTGAATGTATGATAATTCGATACCGGCAAACTATTTTCCCTGTTTTGTCACACTAGAGAAATTAAATTAATTATTACAAATAGCGACACCACTTTTGCCTTCATGGCCTGTCTCCACCTCTCTAAGGCAACCGTTTCATACCCTACTAAGCCTCCTACCCTTTATCCTCTTATTGCCAGTGTGCCCAGAACTGGTAATCTCAATGAAGAAGGCACTGTTCAGAAAATTGATGATCAATGGAGAAAAGTTGGAATAAGTGATATTCTGTGTGAAATAAAGAACATGCCTGAGCCTGACAGTTTCTGGAGTGCTATTAAACACGTGGAGAGCAAGAGGATTAATGACTTCATTGTCAGAAATCCAGCATTAGCTAACAACAACAAGTTTGGGATAGAGAACTTTTAATGGATTTGCTGCTTTTAGAATGTATGGAGCGGCATCTGTACGAAATAAAACGACACTGTTGCATTTTATATTATCTGCCCACAAAAAGGCTACGAAATCGCTGAAGAATTTTCAATTGTAGAATGGTTTACCCTTTCTAATATTTGAACATTTAAAAGGTAAGTTTTACTTCCTGGTTTCATTGCACTAACTACTGCACTACATACACAATGGCCTGCAGCATCTGTGGTCTTGTCCACCGAAATCCAAGTCTTTTCAAATCCCGGCTATGGCATTGAATTTTTCAGTTTCTGATTCAACCTCTTAAATATTAAGAGTGTGTTACATGGCACAAGGACCACCTATGTAGTGCAGTGGTACCGCACCTGCCTCTGCTGCACAGGACCTGGGTTTGATCCCTGGTACCAGCATGGGGATTTTTTCCCCCACTGGGAGCTCTGTCACAGGGTTCACTGAGCCTCTTTAGGTCCCTGCGAGGCCAGTTGAGGAGCTACTTGATTGAGAAGCAGTGTTTCCTGGTCAAGAAGACAGCATAACTGGCCGGGAGGGACCAGAGCACTAAACATGTCCCACCTCCGCACTGCACACCGCTCATGACGCCTGTCGTGGGCAGAGGTAGGAAGTACACCTTGGCCTGGATGGGCTGTTGTGCTACAGGATAACGTTACATGACATAAGAAAGTTGAAACAAAAGAAAGAACAAAATTGACTGTCTTATTTCTCCATGATCAATGTCAGAGAGATCAATGGATACTACAGGTATATGAACTCATTGTTCCTTTGTTATTTTGTGAGGCTGTGAAAATGCAAATAATGATTCTTATAATGGCAATATTCCAGCTACTACAATTATTGTTGACAAAGATATACATGGTTTTATGGACTTTTATAGGCATTACATAAAATTAAATAATTAACTGTGTGAAATGGAGTGAAATTTAGAATTCTAAGCCAGAAAGTAATTAATTATGCCTAATATCAAAGATTATTTGTGCCAAGTTGGCTGAAATCAGCGAAATAGTGTAGAAGTCTATAAGGAATATACACGGGCGTGCACACATATACATAAACTTTTCTAGATATTAAAAGATATTTTTTCATGATATAAGTATGTAATAAATCTGTTTCCAGTAGTCTTACCAATAAGAACAGTAACTATTGTTTCTTTTGCTGTTTCCACAGCTCTGCCAGCTACTGCTAGTTTAAGTAAATCCACCAACATGCGAGCATCATCCTGCCCAAGAAGACTTGTGAAGTCATCCAAATTGGGATGCATTGGATCCGCTTCCTCAGTCTGACCAACAACCTGCAACATTTTCAAATACCTATTTATCAGATAGCTACAAAAATAATTTATCCTTTTAAAAATATTTTTGTAGAACATATTAGTTAATGATTAAATATTAAAAAGTACTATAAAGCTGCAATAGTTACGTTTTCAACATGTTGTAAATCTATCATTACTGATTGTTATCGGTTCTCAGCAAGCATTTTTAAACTGAAATGAGTGTCATGAGATTGCCATGCACCATTTTTCTGAGAGGAGAGGGAAGGGGAGAGAGGAGATTGGGGAGAGGTGAGGATTGTGGATGGGACAGAGGAGGAGTGGAGAGAGAGGTACGGTTATGGATGTATGCATTTGGTGTAGTCATACACACAAATATTGTTTAAAAATAAACATTACTGTACTCCAAATAAGGAAATAATGAAGCTATTAATAGTGAAGCAACAAGAATCTAAAGTAAAAACAAATTACAAACTATATGGTTTGTATAGCTTTGAGAATGAGTTGGAGTCAACTCGAAACTTGTTAGCACCAAACAACTTGGAATATTACTAAGATAAGTGAAGCTTTTAGTTTCTAATTTGTTTTTACTTTAGATTACTGTATTCACCTGTTTAGAAATAGATTCAATACAGATTCAAACAGGTTCAATAGAGAAGAGGTCTGAACATTTGGCCAGGAGAATCAAGGTCACCTTGTAAGCATCAGTAAGCATCTGGGTAACTTTGGTGAGACTAGTGGTCTAGGCTACTTGGCCAATATATAGGTGAAGCAGCTTATCAGCAGTTCCCAAGAATTCAATATGGCCAGCATTACACTACACTGCAGTCGACATTACACCAAACAGCAATACTGGCAATCTACATAATAAAAATTCTTGAGTATCCTCGAAAAACGGCAGTTGCAACCTTCAGGTTGATTACAGGACATGATTGTCTGGCAAAACATTTAAACAGAATTGGGATATATTCTTCATCACTCTGTCCTCTATGTGATCTGCAAGAGGAAATGTACCGAGACCACCTTCAAATATGCCTGGCCACTTCTAGTGCTCCATCCATCAGTGAAAAATATTGGAGAGCAAGAGGATTAATGACTTCATTGTCAGAAATCCAGCATTAGCTAACATCATCATCATCATCATCATCATCATCATCATCATCATCATCATCATCATCATCATCATCATCATCATCATCATAATCATCATCATCATCATACCTGTGAAGCATTAAGATCAGAAGAAACTACAGTTCAAAAGTATTGGAAAGCACGAATGCTAATGGCTTCATTGCCAGATGCAAGGCACTAGAAAACAACAACAACAACAACAACATAATAATAATAATAATAATAATAATAATAATAATAATAAAAAAATAATAATAATCATCATAATAGTAGTAATAATAGTAATAATAATAATAATAATAATAATAATAATAATAATAATAATAATAATAATAATAATAATATTAATAACAACAACAACAATAATAATAATAATAATAATAATAATAATAATAATAATAATAATAATAATAATAATAATTTTATAATAATAATAATAATAATAATAATAATAATAATAATAATAATAATAATAATAATAATAATAATAATAATAATAATAATAATAATAATAATTTTATAATAATAATAATAATAATAATAATAATAATAATAATAATAATAATAATAATAATAATAATAATAATAATAATAATAATAATAATAATAATAATAATAATAATAATAATAATAATAATAATAATAATAATAATAATAATAATAATAATAATAATAATAATAATAATAATAATAATAATAATAATAATAGTAATAATAAAAGCGTTATTTTTAACCTCAAATATTGCAGGGTTAAAGTAATATGCTTTCAAGCGATAATAGTGCTCGAATATCATTAGTACACAACACATGAACATACTCACCGTTGGCAAATCTTGTTCTGATTAACAATTTTGGATGAAATCACTTCCAAATGCTAAGCACCATAATATATTATTTATTTATACCAACAAACTTACTGTTGGGGTGAACGGAGTAGGCCATGCGAATTCTTTGTTGCTAGATTAGTGCCTATGTGAAATATTTCAAATATTGCAGGGTTAACCCTTTCATGCCTGAATTATTTTGCTACATATGCCGTTCTTCCTCTAATTCGAAACCGGTTTAGATTAGGCGGTCTGGGAGACCTTCAGCCTGCTGGCTCGGATAGCCATGACCGTTAAGGCAACACGTAGTGCACTGGCCATGCACTCAAAGCCTGAGGTCGTGAGTTCGAGTCTCGGCAACTGCAGTCAAATGTGCCTGTGGTAAAGGACGGGGAGGGCCCACGTAAAATAATCGGTGTGATGGCATGCGTGGATGATGACGGGGTATCATTTGACTGCGGTTGCAAGGATTTTGCTTCTTTTCTTTAAAACAAAACAAAAAACACTACAATATAAATTGTAAAAAAAATAATTTTTTACAATTCAAACCGTCTCAAATATGTATTTTTAATTGGTGACAGACAGTATAACAAGAATATAGCAGAAAAAAAAAGTTAAAACTAGTACAAATAGGAAAAAAGGCCTATGTATCTTAAAAGACTGAAGCTGAATAAATCGTTGTGGTGTCCTGGTTATTGGATCGCCATTTGAAGCTGAAGTCGTTGGTGACGTGACGTTGCCCTTCGATGTAGCTCGCCTCGGCTAGTTCTGCATAAGATCTCTTTATCTCGGGTTTGCGTAAGTGTAATGGACAACCCAAGAACAACTTTTCAGATCCTTTATTTCCTTTTTAAATATTTTCGGGAGTTATGCCGAAAATATTTGTATATGTAGAGGAATCACCCTCACATCCGCGCAGCCCGACCTCCCGTACTGGTCTCTGGTTGAGTACTGACTAGACGCTTCTCTCTTACCCACGCTAAGAAGCCGTTCGCTCCATTTGAATGTCATGACGTCATCCAAGAAAGCCTCGTATCCAAAATGCTATTTCCTTTTCCCGCAATTTAGAAATGTCCCTTTCTATTATAACATGTTCTTTTATGAATTTCAAATATATAATTACCTTTTTAGGATTAAACGATGTTTACTTTATATTTTATTAGATATATCGCGCGACTTTTAAGGTTTGTAGAACTGACTTTCGAACGTGTATTTTAAACTATGTGGTATGACGTCATGACTCGTTAATTTGAAACCAATAATGTGTTTATCCTACGAATTTAACGACTATTATTTACTCATATCATGCTCACCTTACAACACTTCCTGCTCTATTATCTATTTATGTTATTACTTAACACTTATCGCAAATCTCATATCCGGCAATTAAATTAAAACATGTCTTTTTCAAAAGCCCATTCGATCGGAAATCTAAATTTCGGTATCAAATGCCCCCATTTATGTTATTTTATTATTTTATAATAAAATAATGTAAATGTCTTGCCCGAAAGAAAAATTAAAAATTACTCCTGTATTTTGAATAATCGGCAACACTCCCATTATATACAATTTTCAATTACACTGTTTTTGAAATTGGTTATTAACACATTTTCTCATTAATCTTTTTAACATGACAAACAATTATACACTTGACTAAACATTAATCCTTAAATACTAATTACAATATGTTATGGTTTCTTCTGTGGAGCTTTTATATAAAGGTTAAATTTCAAGAGTCTTTCTTTATACTTCCTTCTTTTAGTTCATGTTTGCTCACTTCGCTCTCACTATCACTTGCACTGTGATTTTTCACTTTTGTTATTGTAACACATATCTGTACTATATCCTTTAAGCACTAAAATGTACATATATTTATATAAATCCATTACACTCTTCAGACAAGTTCTTTCTTTGTCTTGCTGTGATAACTATCTATACATCTAAATATTTTAACAAATGTTTACAAAGTAAATATTCTGTTTTCTCTCTATGCGGAGATGAACATTTTAACAATCTTTCTGAAGCTGTTATTGTGAGCTCTATACAATATATTTTTAAGCTCTTGGTAGTAGATAGCAATTCACATTCTGCATTTTTCATGAATATGTAAGTACCTGACCAATATATGATTTTCAAGTAAGCTAACATTTACATTTTATCTCAAAGCTGATTGGGCGCCAATAGACAAATGACACTTCCAATTTTTCTTTTACATTAAATCAAGGTTCCAAGGCACCACACGGTTTCTTGTATGGTCGAAGGAGTTGTTTATGCCATCTTCCCAGACATTTTTCATTTTTAACATCTTTTAATTCATAGGTATGATAACCAAATTTTGATATAATTTCTGCAGGACCTTTATATAACAATTCCATCCTTTTGTTCCTACCTCGCAATGCACTTGATAACTTATGGTCTTTAACTAGTACCCAATCGCCTATCTTAGGTTCCCATTTATGTTTTCTACTCTTTTTCTTTAATTTTCGCTTCTCTGCCTTTTTCTTGATTCGTTCAAAAGCAATTTTCGCTCTTTCTTCTTCACTTAACTGAATGTCATTAATTTTCAGTGTTTTTGGTACCCCGATCAATATTGGTTCTGGTTCAATTCCTAACATTAATTTTATTGGTGCAAACCCAGTAGTTACATTAATGGTGTGATTGATAATCTTTTCTATCAATGGACAATATTTCACCCAATCCTTGTGATTATGATGTGTAAGTACACGTAAATAAATTCCTATATCTCGGAGGACACGTTCTGTTGGATTCCCTGATGGAAAGTATGATGAACAATAATTTAGTTTTCTCGCGTCTAATGTTACCCTAATCTTTCCATTGGCCTTATTTACAATACCTAGGGGATTCACAAATTCTGAATTCGAAATCTCAATAACCTCATCTTCTAACATTGACTTTATAACTGCATCTACCTCTTCTCTTATTGTACTAGGGATAGCTCTCGCTTTATGTGTAAAAGGTTTGATGGGTATCATCTCAAACGAATGAGTATAAATATTACATTTACCAGGTTTCTCAGAGAATACTTCTTTATTTCGGATTAATATTTCAAACAGTTTATCCCTCTGTTGTTCATTTAGTTGATCAGCCTGAGTTACCTTTTCCCTCAACAATTCTTCTAAGTCTTCACTACTCTCCCTATCATAGTACCTAGTTGCATCAGAAACCCTCAAATTGTCTATGAAATCATTTTTATCCCATTCTACATTTTCTTTATTATCGACACTGTACTCTTTGACATTTACTTCAGTTAATTCCATAGCTCCTACTTTAACATATTCTACAAAGAATGTATCCCCTTGGATTTCTTCTTCCTCTTTTTCTCTTACAATAGTTTCTGAACTACTATCTTCCACAAAAGGCACTATAATGGTCTCATCTTCAACTTTCATTTCTAGAATCATGTTTTTAAAATTCACCACAGCTTCCCAGGCATAAAGACAATCACAACCTATTATAATATCTGTAACAAGTCTTCCTACAATCAGAAATAAAATTCCAAGTATTCTCCCATTTATTTCAATATTTATCATTGCTTGAAATTTTACTCTCTCTTTTCGTTTTCCCACAGCTAGCGAGCAATATATCCCATTAACTGGTAAAGACATTACTTTAAAGCCACTACTTTGTAAATTATCATAAAAATTTTGTGAGCATACTGTGCTATTTGATCCCGTATCTATAATTGCATTGTATTGTTTTCCATTTACTCCAATTTTGATTTTAGGTGGATCTCCTACTTTTTCGTTTTCGTCGATTCTATTTTTACATTCTCTTTTCTTTTGTATCATCATTTGCCTTCCAGGACTATTTATTTCCGAGTACTTATCACAATCATTACTAGGATACCCAGTTCTCACTGAAGGCGCGTTTGACCGGGTCTGGCGTTTCCCTGATTTTTATGTATGGCTCCTGTACTATTTCCCGAATTGTTACTTCTGTTTTCCTGCATTAAATCGGGGTTACTTCCTACCATGTTTTTGACCGTGTTAATGGCCTCGACCATTTCCGCATTTTCGGGGGAATTTCGTCCATTAGAATACCTTTCTTCCTGTCTTGGTGACCTCGGTCTAAACTCATTATCTCCGTTTGTCCAATACCCATCATTTGAATTTCTACTATGTCCAAAATAACGTCCCCGTCTACCTCGATCAAATCTATTTGTATTCATATAATTCACCCTTATATTTCTTCCCCTTTGATTACCATTTCTATTTTGGTGACGCCCTTCCTGGTTATATCTACCTTGATTTTCCCACCGGAATGATTCCATCCTTGGTACTGGTCCTTTATATCTTTCCCTAATCTCACTTCTATTCTGATAATACTGTGCCCCTTGCCCGAAAGAATTTACAGTTTCTTTTTCTTCATATTTATTTCCAAATGCGTGTTTTGGCTTATTGACTTCTAAGGCTGATAATAATTCGATCATAGCTGCAATGCTATCGGGTCGGGCTATGATTAGGTAGTGTTGAAGCGTTTCCGGAAAATGTGGAGTAACTATATTTATTAGATCTTTTTCATCCAAGGGAGGGTCCAACATCTTCGATTTTCTCGCTATTCTCATAAAATAGTTGACCATCGATTCCTCCGATCTAGGATTAAATTTTCCATTGCTTAATTCAACTCTAATATTAGCCTGCCTACTAGCTCCCCAATATCTGGTTAAAAAGATGTTTCTAAAGGTCCTGTAGTCATTATTGTTACCCATAGAAAGGCCTAGCCAATTAGCAGCATTACCCTTTAGGCATTTTCTTACTATCACCATCTTGTACTCCTCTGGTATACGTTTCACCGTGAAGTACTCTTGTAACCCTTCTAAAAAGGCTTTAGGATCATCTGAATCTTCATTTTCAAAAACTGGAGGTGTCATTTCATTTAAGACATGGTTAGGCCAATGTAAATTTGAATTGTCACTTATCCCTGAGCTATTTCCGAGATCAGAATGGGAATTACTGTTACCCCTATTTTGCATCGAAATGTCAGCTGATACACCTGGTATTGCCTCGTTTCTTGCAACTTCTTTACTAAGATTGTTGTGATTACATGCATTTTCACTTAATTTCAAATTTTCTAAGGCCTCTTTTACCTGAGTAATTTCTGTTACTACTCCTTTTATTTGGTCTGTAACATCCTCCAAATTTCTAGCCTGCCTTTCACTTTCTACATCAGATCTCTCTATTCTAACTTTACACCCCTGTAACTCTTCTCTAATTTCTTCCCTGTCTTTATCTAACCTTTGTACTACCTCTTCCCTTTGTTTGTCTAAACTATATGTTACTCTTTCCCTTTCTTTATCTAATTTTTCACTAACTTGTTGACCTAATTTCTTTTCAGAATTCTTTACTTCTTGCCTTATTGTCTCTAATTCTCCCTTAACCTGTTCTCTATTTTCTTTTACTTCACTACTGACTTTATTAATTTCCTCCCTAACTTCTTCCCTAAAGGTTTCGAAAACTCTCCTCTGATTCTCCAATTGCATTCCCAATTCCTGTTGTCCCTTTTCTAATTTCTGTCCTAACTCTCTACTAGTTTCGTCTATCTTACTCATCTTTTGGCTTAACTCTGTTCTTAATTCTTTACTATTTTCATCTATCTTTTTACTTAACTCTGTATTCATCTTTTCCACTGTTCTTAATTCTTTACTATTTTCATCTATCTTTCGACTTAACTCTGTACTCATCTTTTTCATTATCGTTTGAAACATATTCTCTATTTCTGACATAAATGCTGGCCTTTCTGAATTACTACTAAACATTTCTGAACTACCTCTAGGTGTTTCTCTAACGTTCTGATCTTCTACTTCTTGGCATATTCTGCTACCAATTACATTCTGATTAAATTCTTCCATCCTACTTACACTTTTCTCAATTTCCGGACTATCGAAACCTAAAAAGTCAGTGTCACTGTCTTCCATTTCTAAGCTATTTACATGTGCTTTTCTACTCACCAAAATTTTCAATATTTTCACTATTTCACTTTAACTGTACTTAAACTTGTTCACTACACGTTTCACAGATGTTGACACGCTGGGCACCTTCTTGTCTGCTGGTTCGCTGCTGATCTGGTCGTCTTAGGGGTTTGGTCCATTCTTTCGGCGCCACACGTTGGGAAGCCAATTTGAAGCTGAATAAATCGTTGTGGTGTCCTGGTTATTGGATCGCCATTTGAAGCTGAAGTCGTTGGTGACGTGACGTTGCCCTTCGATGTAGCTCGCCTCGGCTAGTTCTGCATAAGATCTCTTTATCTCGGGTTTGCGTAAGTGTAATGGACAACCCAAGAACAACTTTTCAGATCCTTTATTTCCTTTTTAAATATTTTCGGGAGTTATGCCGAAAATATTTGTATATGTAGAGGAATCACCCTCACATCCGCGCAGCCCGACCTCCCGTACTGGTCTCTGGTTGAGTACTGACTAGACGCTTCTCTCTTACCCACGCTAAGAAGCCGTTCGCTCCATTTGAATGTCATGACGTCATCCAAGAAAGCCTCGTATCCAAAATGCTATTTCCTTTTCCCGCAATTTAGAAATGTCCCTTTCTATTATAACATGTTCTTTTATGAATTTCAAATATATAATTACCTTTTTAGGATTAAACGATGTTTACTTTATATTTTATTAGATATATCGCGCGACTTTTAAGGTTTGTAGAACTGACTTTCGAACATGTATTTTAAACTATGTGGTATGACGTCATGACTCGTTAATTTGAAACCAATAATGTGTTTATCCTACGAATTTAACGACTATTATTTACTCATATCATGCTCACCTTACAACACTTCCTGCTCTATTATCTATTTATGTTATTACTTAACACTTATCGCAAATCTCATATCCGGCAATTAAATTAAAACATGTCTTTTTCAAAAGCCCATTCGATCGGAAATCTAAATTTCGGTATCAAGACACACCAGGCATGAAAGGGTTAAAGTAATATGCTTTCAAGCGATAATAGTGCTTGAATATCATTAGTACACAACACATGAACATACTCACCTTTGGCAAATCTTGTTCTGATTAACACTTTTGGATGAAATCACTTCCAAATGCTAAGCACCATAATATATTATTTATTTATACCAACAAACTTACTGTTGGGGTGAACGGAGTAGGCCATGCGAATTGTTTGTTGCTAGATTAGTGCCTACGTGAAATATTTCTTTTTAAAGCAGTGTATCAGCTTTATAACCACCATCTTCTAATTAGATTGCAGCCTTGAGACCAGTCTCATCACGTAAGTGTTAGCAACACTTTTCTCAAATAATATAATAAGTTATTTGGTTTTTAAAAATATCAGATTTCTAACCAAACATAAGCTGCTGCCATATCTGTTGCCAACTGCTTCGAGGAGTAAACAAAAGCAAAACTTGTTTTTGTTTTATAAACGAATAAGGATTTCTTCTTTTATTCCTCTTGGAAATAAATGGGGAGGACCAAGAGCAATTTAGATCCTGGTAAGACCACTAAGAATTACATACGTGCTCCAAACTTAAAATTACACGATTCTGACAATCCAACAACTAGCCTAGCAATGATACCGTCAAATGTAGACGATGATATGAATGAAAATGCTTCACGGAGTCAGTAAATCATGAAATGGAGCATGGTTACCAGCATTCTCCTACAACACCAAACAGAAAGCGAATGCGCACTTTAAATCCCTCAAAGGAGTGGCAGCAAGATGAGGTGCCATCTATTAAGCTTAACGCAGGAGTGTTACATGCATTCGATCGCATAGCACTTTTAGTTTACCAACTTCAAATAGTTTGCAGCACTGACCGACCTGGAGAATCAGGAGACAAATGAAATGCTTGATGCATATACACTTAAAGCTCAACCTATTTTTGTAACAGGTGTAAGGAATATCCAAGAATTTAAAAAAGTGATGGACTGTGTAATTTCTAAAGAGAAATACACATTAACTACAATGAGATCTGGACATCTTGTGAAATTGATGCCAGTGGACATAGAGAGCTACAAATTCATTAGAGAATATTTCTTAAAAGAAAACATCAGTCACTACACTTATCAGCTGAAACACGAACGAGCGTATAGGGTAGTACTTAGAGGAATGCACTACACAGAGGACGTAAGCTTGATTAAAGAAGAACTAGGCACACTAGCGCACACAGTAAGAAATATAGTAAATGTGTTGCATCGAGTTACAAAAGAGCCTCTGCCACTTTTCTTTATCGATTTAGAACCAGCTTCTAACAACAAAACAATATTTGAGGTGAAACACTTAAACAATATGATAGTAACTTTTGAGCCACCACACACAAAAAGGGAAATTGTTCAATGTAAACGTTGTCAAAGGTTTGGACATACCAAGAACCACTGTAATCGCACTTTCAGATGCATTAAGTGTGGTGGTGATCATCCGACTGCCATGTGTAACAAAAAGCTTGACACTCCAGCTACTTGCGTAAACTGCAACCAAAACCCTCGTGCAAGTTATAGAGGATGTCAAACATATAAGGAATATAAGGAGAAGGTATTTCCACCACTTAGAGAGAAACGTGTTTCATTAACAACTAACACGCCACCAGCAGTGGCACATATCACCATACAAAGTCCTACCGTATCAGGCAAGACTTACACAGACATGACAAACGGAAGCATAAATTCAAATAATAATGAAACCACACAACTACTTTATGCTATGGAACAGATGTTCACAAGGTTTGAAAAAACTGTAGAAAAAATTATGGAGAAAATGATGGATAGAATGTTCGATCTCATCAAGACCATCGCCAGCAGAAAACAAAATGATTAACTCACTAAAAATTTCATCATGGAATGCCAACGGTTTGTCTCAACGCAGACAAGAATTAGAATTATTCTTAAAAACAGAAGATATAGATATCATGCTTATTTCTGAAACAAGGTTTACGAACAAAAATTATTTAAGAATAGCAGGTTATGCAATATACACCACAAACCATCCCTCAGGTAGAGCTCATGGCGGAACTGCCATTATAATAAGAAATTCAATTGTTCATCATGAAATGTCTAAAAACGATAAAGAATTCCTACAGGCTACAAGCATAAATGTAACCACACCAAAAGGTCCCTTAACTATATCGTCCATCTATTGTCCTCCTCGACATTCCATAAACAAAGTGGCATTTGAAGCGTTTTTTGAGACTCTAGGCAATAAATTCATAGCAGGCGGTGACTGGAATGCAAAGAATACATTTTGGGGATCTCGTTTAACCTCCACCAGAGGCCGACAGCTCTATTTTGCGATAGCAAACAATAATTTACAGAGCTTATCAACTGGAGAACCAACATACTGGCTGTAGGATAGAAACAAAATATCGGATCTTTTAGACTTCTTTATAACAAAGGGAATTTCACCAGATTATGTGACAATATGGTCATGCTTCGACCTGTCTTCCGACATTCTCTTATAGTAATGATGTTGAGCACCACTGTAGCTTTCAAACAACAACCATTCACTCTGAGTAACCGATGCACTGACTGGGATCACTTTAAACAAATCATAGAGGATAACATAAACCTAAACGTTAGCCTTAAAACGTCTGAAGAAATAGAAGAACACATAGCCAACTTTACCACGCTAATTCATTCTGCTGTGTTGAAGGCTACTCCAGAATTGAACCATAATAATTCCTTAACTGTTAATAAATATCCACAGATTATTCGAGAAAAAATAAAAGAACGTCGACAACTAAGAAGAAACTGGCAAAATAGAAGGTATCCTAGCGATAAAAATTTATTTAACAGATCTTCACAAGAGCTAAAACGACTGATACAGGATTTTAAAAATCAGAATATCCAGGAATACTTTTGAAATTTAACTCCTACAGAAGCTACAGATTATTCGCTCTGGAAGACCACCAAAAAGTTGAAACAACCAACGGTGCCGATACCCCCACTTCAAAAAAATGATGGCACTTGGGCAAGAAGTAGTCAAGAAAAGGCAGACCTATTTGCCGAACATCTTTCTTCAGTGTTTCAACCCTTTCCTTCGTGCATCCAGAAAAAAGACGAAGATGAGATTAAGGAATATCTCTATACTCCATTTCAAATGGCACTTCCAATTCCGCCTATATTATATAGAGAGACAAGAACAGTCATAAGCCAGTTAAATGCAAAAAAGACCCCAGGATATGATCTCATCACTGGACAAATGCTTCAGGAGCTACCATTTAAAGCAGTCATATTCATAAATTGTATGTTTAATGCTATATTAAGGACTGGTTACTTCCCTGGAGCTTGGAAAATAGCACAGATCATAGTCATTCTAAAGCCAGGAAAACCTCCACATGAAGTAAAATCTTACCGACCAATTAGTTTGCTCCCAGTGCTTTCTAAATTATTTGAGAAGTTACTTCTCATTAAACTGAAACCTCACTTGTCTTCACTGATTCCCAGCTTCCAGTTTGGATTCCAACCCCAACACTCCACAATTGAACAACGACAGTACTGCTCAGGAGTATTTCTTGATGTTAGTTAGGCATTTGATAAAGTATGGCATACTGGACTAAAGTTTAAGCTGAAGAAATCTTTGCCACATCATTTTTATGTGTTATTAAAATCTTACATAGAAAACAGATATTTTCAAGTAAAATTCCAAGATAGCCTTACAGAACTTCATCCTATTAAGTCAGGCATACCACAAGGTAGTGTACTAGGACCAATTCTACATATATTGTATACTGCTGACCTACCAACAAAAGAAAACACAACTATAGCAACTTTTGCAGATGATACAGCCATTCTGTCAGCTCATGAAGATCCTACTACTGCTGCCCAAATTGTACAAGACCATCTTTCTGACATAGAAATTTGGCTTAAGAAGTGGAGAGTTGAAGTTGATGAATCTAAAAGTCACCACGTAACATTTACACTGCGTAAACGCTCATGTCCACCTGTTACTCTTAACAATCAGATTATTCCAGAAGCACAAGACGTGAAATATCTAGGGATGTACATTGACAGACGACTCACCTGGAAAAAACACATATGCACCAAACGCAAACAGCTAAATTTAAAATATTCCAAAATGCACTGGCTTCTTGGACCTAAATCACAACTCTCAGTGACAAGCAAACTAATCATCTACAAAACTATACTGAAACCAATTTGGACACATGGAATTCAACTATGGGGTACAGCAAGCAACTCAAACATCGAAATACTAGAACGTTTTCAATCCAAAACTCTGCGAACCATTGGTAAGATCCCCTGGTACATCGGTAATAAGTACATCTACAATGATTTTAAACTCCCAACAATCAAACAGGAAATCGCAGCATACAACCTGTCCTACCAAAAGCATCTCTACAGTCATCCCAATACACTGGCAATAAATCTACTTGACAACAGCAGCAGCACAACAAGCCGACTACAGAGAAACCAAGTGTTGGAATTGCAGTACAGATTTGCACCCAAATTATAAGCAAATTTATGGCCAATGGGCCACAGTTTGTAAAAGTAATATGTTATCATTGTTACTTATTGTTCAACTATTGAACAGATTGTAATTTTGCAAGTGTATAAAAAAAAAAAAAAACTGTTGGGGTTTTTAAACACACAAGCCATGTGAGGGGTAAATGTCTCTGATGTGAGACTGCCTTTGTGGTTTACCGGGAGAAATACGAATTGGTTGGAGAATTCAATGTCATTCTGGCAGGTTGTCACAGTAGCTTAATGGTTAGAGCACCTGTCTGGTACGTGGAGGGTCTGTGGTTCAAATACCAGCTGTGGCATTGAATTTTTTAGTTCCAATTCTACCTCTCAACCATAATATATATTTAATGGGCTACTGTGTTGCAAACCTAAAAATAACAACAGTAACTAAATCTGCATATAATGCTCTAAAACAATCAAGACAAAACCATGCACACACATGTAATACAATGGCATCCACAGATTAATTAATTAATATGGCATTTAAACAGAATCTTGTTTTAAAATATATCGGTTGGCTTCTCTACAAAGGGTTCAAAAGCAAGGGCTTCTGTGGCAATTTAACAGGTACAATAACACCAACTATGGCTGTAGCTTTACAATGGTTATATTTTACGAACAGTTGGCAGTACTAATGCAACCTAACAGAGGGAATATCACTAAATATAATCAGACTGCGCCATAATGGAAGAAAAATGTCACATTTGATTTTTGGGGTATTCCAATATCCTGTTTCCTCTATAGTCTGGGTTATTCTGGTGATAGACGAATAGTCTAACCACTTGGCCAATAGAATCCAGATCGCCTTCATTAGCAAAAAGTGGTCTAACCACTTAGCAAGGGGAATCCAATTCACTGTGGCGACAGAAAATTCTTCTAATCACTTAGTCAAGAGAATCAAAGTACCTATGTAAGAGACAGGTAGCCTAATCATCTGGCCATAATGCTTCCTTGCTTTAGAGAAATATGAAGTGCATTATTCTAAAACAACTGACAATTCTTGGTTACCTGTGCATTTGAAGTCATTGTTGCAGCAATAACACTCATGGCACTGGCTGACATTTTCGAGGCACGAGATGAAAGACTAACAGAACTTGATAACGAAGGAAAAGCTGCCATTGGACTCTGCTCGCTTTCTGGTGTACTGTGAGAACTCTGCAAAACGTTTTATGTTTCTAAAAATCAATTAAATATGCATGGACATTAACCAAAGAATATTATGTACACATTCAGAAGCAAACTTTTTTAATAATTATTTATTTATGCCAACAAACTTACTGTTGGTGTTTTTAAACCAAGAGAAATACAAACTGGTTTGAGAATTCAATGCCATTCTGGCAGATTGTCACAGTAGCTCAATGGTTAGAGCAGCCGCCTGGTATGCGGAAGGTCTGTGGTTAAGTCCCAGCTGTGGCATTGAATTTTTAAGTTCCAGTTCTACCTCTCAAACTTTTTTAAATTTCTACAGTAATTGTCTTGTATGTAAACAGTAAATAAATAGATAAAAGTTAAGATTTTTTATGGTCACTCTTTTTCTCCATTTGTTTAGTATTTGAGTATTTCTAGTAAATAAAATAATTAAAATGACAATTATAACCTATAAATAAAATTAAGATACTGGAATAAAAGTAAGTAATTTTAAAGTGACATGAGATTATTACAGCAGAAAAATAAAGAAATGAAATTTTACAATTTTATAGCTTTTGGATGCAAAAAGCTGCTTGGTCAATGAGTTTTAGCAGAAAAAGATACAGACAATAATTTAAATTTCTAAAAAATATTAAGTCCAACATAGCTCTTTATAAACAGATTTAAATTAATAGAAAATATTGGCTGTTTTATTGCAATCATTTATCTTTGTTGGGATAAAATGATTTAAGTTATAAAATGAAATTATTGGATTCTGAAACTGTATGTAAAAGAAATTGCACTCTAATGGACAGTTTAAGATTCATATCTCTTCTACTAATTGAGAGAATGTAATGGCATATGGTATAACAGCCTTGAATTAGTCATGCTTCTATGGAGGGAGGTAGAGATTAAAATGGTTTGTCAATTATATTAAAAGAACACAAGCCAATTAAAACATTAGCTTTAAAAAAAAATATATGGTGAAGGTTTTTGACATTTACAAGCACAAATATCCACTTGCTCAGAGACTTAAAAATATTTTATTTCTCCCAGTTATAACATAAGCCCTTTTTAGTATCCGTATTCTCTATTCATGGAATGCAACATGGATAGCTTAGAAAATTTCAGTAGGATTATCTTCACCAGTGATTGTCTTGTTATTGTGACAGTCTTCACGGCAAAAGAAAATACGAGGACAGATCGAAAAGAATCACACAACAATTTTTTTACAAAAGAGTTTAATAGTTAAAAAAAAAGATATCACACATGAACTTACATCTGTCATCTACTTTTCAACATAGTCACCAAGTTTCTCAACACATTTCTCTCATCGTGGTACATGTTTTAATATGCCCTGATCATAGAACTTTGCTTGGTTAGCATAGCCATCTGCGGACTGCTGATTTCACTTCCGTATCCATTGCAAAGTGTTGGCAAGCCAGGAATTTCTTCATGGGACCAAACAGATTAAAGTCTGATGGTGCAAGATCTGGACTGTATGTTGGATGCTGCACCTCCCAACCAAATGTGTGTTGATCTTTTCACAAACAAAAGTAGCAACATGGGGTGAGCATTGTCATGAAGAAGTTTGACATCATCAGCATTAATGTTGTGGCGTTTGTCACAAAGGGCGTGAAACAACTTCACCAAAGTCTTCATGTAGGCTGCAGCATTCACAGCGGTCGTGTGTTCAGTAAAGTCCACCAATGAAGCACCATGCATATCCCAGAACACTGTGACAAGCACTTTCCCAGGAGATTGAGTCATTCAGAATTTTTTCTTTACTGGGGAACCAGCATGTTTCCACTCCAGAGAGGCCTGC
This sequence comes from Tenodera sinensis, assembly GCA_030765045.1. NCBI lineage: Eukaryota > Metazoa > Arthropoda > Insecta > Mantodea > Mantidae > Tenodera > Tenodera sinensis. Next base: position 165,948,420 of record CM060961.1, on the reverse strand, counting down.
TTTGCTTTGGGTATGTAGTGGTACACCCACAACTCATCACCAGTGATGATTTGTTGCAGAAAGTCATGCCCTTCTACAGTGTACAGTGTTAAGTGGTACAAACTTGTCAGCATTTGCTAACCTTTGTAGTTGTCTCTCAGGTTCTTAGGCACCCAGTGAGCACTAACTTTACGAAATTTCAACATGTCATGAACAATATTGTTTACAGTACTGTAAGAAATGTTGAACTATTGCTATAAAGTTTGCAGTTTCACTCGCCAGTAGTTCAAAATTTCCACATCAATGGCTGACATTCTGGTGGGTTGCAGCTGTTACTGGCCACTTAGAGCGCGGCAAATCACCAAGGTTCACACGGTCTGCTTGGAAGAATGCGCACCACCTGGAGACATTGCTATGGTCCATAAAATCATCCCCATACACGCCGTGCATGTCCCTGTGAATTTCACTTGGTTTATACTCTTTGGCTCATAAATATTGAAATACACTTAATTGTTCTTCAAATGTGGATGACAGTAACATGTGTGCCATATTTGTTGCATAGTTCATGCTTCTCCCGCTACAGCTGCACATGAACAAAAATAAACCCTTTATAGTAAAAACTTCAAACTATATCTGTTTGAAATTTCAGCATTCCAGCTGCAAAACCATGGCAGAAAAAAATGTTGTGCATAAGTTTTCGAGCTGCCCTCATATCTAACTTTACAAAGAAATACATTAAGATTTGATGTGATTTTCTGTGCATGAGTAAAATATTGGATAATGTTGCTGAATATGGGCTCAGAGACCCATAACACAGAGCACCAATGCATGAGAAATTAAAATAGCCAGTGGTAGCGCGCAATGATTTGCATGACTTTGGAATTGTATAATTGGCAATGTGCCTAAGAATGCATAAATGGAGCTAACTTCTGGCAATGAAATCATAAACTCATGCATTTGTGCAGTACATAGATAACCTTAAATGGAAATATATTTTGTAAAAATATGTACATTTACAAAATAAATACAAAGTTTCAGAGGCTGAAATAACTATAAAATTGTATGCTCATGCAGTTGTACAGCATGCAGATAACCTTCCATGGGAATATATTTTGGAAATATACGTTTATAAAAGAAATAAAAAGCTGCATTTTAGAGGCATAAACCCCTGAAATAATCATGAAATTATACGTACATGGAGTTGTGCAGAAGAAGATAAACTTAAATGGCAATATATTTTGGAAATGTGCATTTAAAATAAGAAGTTGCATTTCAGAGGCATAAACTGTATAATCTGAAATAACTAGAAATCATAAGCTCATGCAGTTGTGCAATATGTATATAATCTTAAATAGGAACATATTTCATAATGTATGTTTATGAAAAAAAATACAAAGTTTTATAAGAACTACATGCGCCAAGTGATTGACAAATGGAATGCTTTAAACATTGGATTTCACTAGAAATAATTGTTGCAAATTACTAGTGATTTCAACATTATTTGAAATGCAGATTTCCATTATTAATAACAGCTACAGGGAATGAGGAAAAAGAAAATCTTCACTTTGTACAACTTTCTGCAGTTACGTCTCCTTTATTTACATTATTCCATTACTTAGTTCCTGTTTCAGATTTAGACTGTGCTTCCGTTCCATTACCCGTGTTCCTTTCCAATATGTAGTTGCCGACCCCTTTGTCTAGTAGTGCATTTCTTAATGCCAAGTAGGCATGGTTTCGCGACATTGCACATCAAGAAGCCCGTATTCAGCAACATTACCAAATATTGTTAATTTTCACTCCAATTTTTTACATTCTTTTCATTTTACTATTACCTCCTCATACTTCTCCCTTACTTTCAAATGTCTTGCAATGCCATCTAAGAGTAACCACATCTTTTGATTACTAGGTTGGCCTAGTTGCCAAATTTATACACAGAGTAATGAAAATGGTTCAATGATGTGTATTTATTCTTATAAAAAATCATTGCTCAGAAACACAGAATATTGTCTTACAATTCCAACAGCTTCTGCAACAGATGCTGGAGCTTCTCCTCCTCCTTGTGCAATTTCTATACCTTCCTCATATGGAGCAGCATTTGAAGAGCTATGACTAGCCAGTCCTTCGGGAGGTGTGTCTGGGGTTCGCACTTTGACTGAAATGGATGAAAGTAACATTAATTCAATTAATTTGAATAAGCCTTTTAGCAAGATAATATTTCCTGCCATCTCGGAAAACAATGCAATACACTGACAGCACAAAATGAAAATATACACAATTAATTCATTATATACAACATTAAGGGATAATCTTTACGTGATGCACACGGTATTACAACATAGCAAAGTGGTCACATGATTTCTTTTGAAAATTAATAACTTAGCACAACTGCATCAACATTAGAAGCAATGAAACAGTGATTCCACATATCAAAAGATATTTTACTCTCTGGTGAAAGTAGACTACTAATTGCTAAGAACCTACTTACAATCTAGCTAAATGATTGAATGAAAAGTTCAGTACCTTTGATAGATTTGAAAGTTTAAGTATGGAAAATTGTTTTGAATTTGTACAAAAGAGTACCAACCCAGTATTGTCTTCTAATGATAAACTTTTAATGTAACTGCTTTATATCTTAGCATTCCCACAAAAACAACTTCTGACGTCTTTAAAATTATGGTTAAGTTTCCTGGGGTTAAATGAAGAATTAATACATTATTTTGTTAAGCTTATCAGTCTCCGTTCAGATAAAAAATTTTCTGTTTTACTGGAAAATTTTAACAAACCTGTGGCTAAACACCACCTCTTGGTGATCCTTTCATGATTTTTTTTAAATACAAGCCATTAAAGCACTTCCTTCAACATTTAAAACTTAGTATAGTTATTCTAGATGAAATGTGGCCTAGTGGTCTAACAGGGAAACTACGAATCAGTTGAGGAATTTACTGTAATAACAGCATGCTGCCATGGTAGCTCAGCTGTGCGTGAAGTAAAAGATCTGTTGTTCAAATCCGAGGTATGGCACTGAATGCTTCGGTCCTGATTTTACCTCTCAAACATTGCCCACGCATGGCTCGCGTGTTTAAAAGTACCAGTGGTAGGTTGATTGGCATAAAAAAATATTCCACTTTATTTACACAGAACTAAAAGATATGCATAAGGTTTATGGTGCTGCTTGGGTAAATGCAAAAGTGGCACAAGATTTTTATGCTGAGCTTTATCTAAGGATACACTTGCCTCACTGCAGCACTTTTAATGCTGTACACAAATAACTGCAAGAAATAGAAATTTTCCAAAAGCAAGTACATCCCTTGGAAGTCCAAAGAAATGTACGAACAGTGGCTCTAGATGTCTCCATTATTCTCCATCCACAAGCACAAGAGCAATAGCCCATGCCATGCACATAAGTCAGTCTTTGCTTACCAGAATTCTGCATAAATATTATCTCACCCGAGATTCAGCATTGGGGCCAGATGACTTTCCACCTCGACTACAGTTTGCACAGTGGTTTCTTCACAAATGCATTGATCAACCAAGATTTCCTACAGTCATATTGTGCACAGATGAAAACATTTTTAACTAGGCAGGCATGTTTAACACCTATAATTACCACATTTGGACACAGGAAAACCTTAGGATTATTAAAGTTACTAATTATCAACACTGGTTTGCGGTGATTATTTGGGTTGGTGTTGTGAATAGAACACTCATAAAGCCCTATTTACTACCTCTACATTTGATGGCCACATTTACCTACAATTTTTATCACATACTTTGTCAGAACTTCTAGAAGATGCTGCTTTAGGAATACAGCAGTTAATGTACTTCCAAGGCAATGGAGCACCTGCAAATTATTCCGGTGATGCAAGAAAATTCCTAAGGGTAACATATTCTAATTGTTGAATAAGTAGAGGAACACCAATACTATGGCCAGAATGCTCACCAGATCTAACCTCTTTGCATGTTTTTCTTTGGGAACAGTTCAGACTATTGTGTACAAGATGCCAATTAATAGCAAAGAAGAGCTAATGGCCAGGATCTTTGTAGCATGCTATTTGTGATATGTCAGATTTTTTTGAAGAACTCGACAATCATTACTACAAAGCTATCAATTATGCTCCAAAGTCCAAGGTTGTCTCTTTAACATCTTTTATTAACACTTACACACTTTTTTTAATTGATTCATTTTAAATTGAATACTACAACATTTTTCAAACTGGGACATGCCTCCTGCATTCCACTGTGGAATTCATAAAGTATTGGAATTGTGATGAAATTTGCCTAAAGATGTCCCCACCCGGAGATCCGATTGGGGGACAGTTTTAACTCCGGAATATTTATCTTTAGGACTCATATTCATGTATGTGGCTTTCATGTAACTGTTTTCTTAACGGGTACCAGTTTTACAATGTGGCAGTTACATCACCCGACTTAAACCCCCATTTTGCAAGGAGGACCACACCTATCGTTGGTCAACGGGTCTTCGCCTAATCAGTTGAGCAGTTAAATCCACACCTATTGATGCCATGCTTGCCTTAACACGGACCCCATCAATAACAACAAAAATAGAAGAACAAGCATTGCTCCAACACGAGAAAATGTTACAACTGCCAAACTCTAAATGGACAGAAGAGAACTTCCCCCCTTCAATCCTTAAAACTCACAGTAGTTTCCTAGAAAAGGTAACACAGATTAAATCCAAATTGAACATTTCTAACACCAGAGAAAATCTACTTATAAGAGAAAATCCATTGGAATTATTACAACCTACCTTCAGTTTGGAATTAATAGAGGAAATAAGTAAATCAGACACACCAAAAGAAATACAAAAACTTCTAGCTCTGGAAACAATCAATACTAGGTATCCCACAGAAGAATGGCTGCACATATATACTGATGGATCCTCCAAGGAAAACCTTACTGGAGCTGGAGTTACGTGTTCACATTTTTCCTTTTATCATTCTGTTGGCAGAGACACAACAAATTATGATGGAGAAATAGAGGCTATACACATTGCTCTCCGACAATTATTAAATCTTCCCTTAAATAAATTTAACAAGGCAGTAATTCTTTCAGATTCTAAAGCTGCAATTCAGGGAATATGTTCAAATACTACAAAGAAGTCAACAAAAATTAGAGAATGCTAGAAAATGTTAACACAACTCCAAAAAGTTAATAAGACTGTTCATCTCCAATGGATTCCAGCACACTGTGGAGTCATGGGGAATGAAGCTGCAGACTCACTTGCAAAGAAAGGCGCAACAATAAAACAAAAATCTAAATTCAATTTCGCATATTCCTCAATAAAACGCTTGATCATTAAAAAATTTTCTCATTCATACCTACAAGAAATAGAAACAAATGCCAAAGATAAAAAATGGATTACACTACTTTCCAACCCAGATATAATCCCCCAGAGACCAAGGAAAACAGCGGTTGCAGCCTTCCGACTATTGACAAATCACGACTGCTTAGCAAGTCATCTCTACAGAATAGGTATCTCATCCTCACCAATATGTGTCCTGTGTAACGATCCAGCAGAAATGAACGAAGACCACTTGAAGACCTGTGAAGCATTAAGATCAGAAGAAACTACAGTTCAAAGGTATTGGAAAGCACGAATGCTAATGGCTTCATTGCCAGATGCAAGGCACTAGAAAACAACAACAACAACATTTTTCAAACTTCCAAGAAAGAAGATACTTATGCACTTGTTGAATCCTTGTTTTGTTGTCACTTTAATTATGTTTTAAGAATGGTGGAGAAAATTTTACCCACAATGGTACTATCTACATATCTTGTTGACAATAACATGTATTGTAGGTCATTACAATCATTCAGAGCATATGGATTTAGTGTGATACAATTAAATCAAGATTTACAAGATAGATTTGTATTGTTTAAAATTAAAGACAGATGGTTACTATTATTTATTTATGCCAACAAACTTACTTCTTACTTCTTCTGGTAAATATGAAATACGAACTGGTTTGAGAATTTAATGCCATTCTGGCAGTTTGTCACAATAGCTCAGTGGTAGAGCAGCCGCCCGGTAAGCAGAAGGTCTGTGGTTCAAATCCCAGTTGAGGCATTGAATTTTTAAGTTCCAGTTCTACCTCTCAAACTTTGCCCACACACGGCTTGTGTGTTTAAAAACACCAACAGTAAGTTTGTTGGCATAAATAAATAATAATTGCCATCTGGAGGTTATTTAATCCTGGGATATAAAGTACTTACAATAGTAAGTCACCATTGGGGTACTTTGTCTCTGATGTGAGACTGCCTTTGTGGTTTACCAGGAGAAATACGAACTGGTTTGTGAATTTAATGCTATTCTGGCAGTTTGTCACAACAGCTCAGTGGTAGAGCAGCCGCCCGGTAAGCGGAAGGTCTGTGGTTCAAATCCCAGTTGTGGCATTGAATTTTTAAGTTCCAGTTCTACCTCACAAACTTTGCCCACACACAGCTTGTGTGTTTAAAAACACCAACAGTAAGTTTGTTGGCATAAATAAATAATAATTACCATCTGGAGGTTATTTAATCCTGGGATATAAAGTACTTACAATAGTAAGTCACCATTGGGGTAATTTGTCTCTGATGTGAGACTGCCTTTGTGGTTTACCAGGAGAAATACGAACTGGTTTGTGAATTTAATGCCATTCTGGCAGTTTGTCACAATAGCTCAGTGGTAGAGCAGCCGCCCGGTAAGCGGAAGGTCTGTGGTTCAAATCCCAGTTGTGGCATTGAATTTTTAAGTTCCAGTTCTACCTCTCAAACTTTGCCCACACACGGCTTGTGTGTTTAAAAACACCAACAGTAAGTTTGTTGGCATAAATAAATAATAATTACCATCTGAAGGTTATTTAATCCTGGGATATAAAGTACTTACAATAGTAAGTCACCACTGGGGTAATTTGTCTCTGATGTGAGACTGCCTTTGTGGTTTACTAGGAGAAATACGAACTGGTTTGTGAATTTAATGCCATTCTGGCAGTTTGTCACAATAGCTCAGTGGTAGAGCAGCCGCCTGGTAAGCGGAAGGTCTGTGGTTCAAATCCCAGTTGTGGCATTGAATTTTTAAGTTCCAGTTTTACCTCTCAAACAGATGGTTACTCTTATTTTATGGACCTAATTGCCGATAAGAAATAATTATAATTATTCAGTGTTATTTTGACTCAGGTATACACATATTGAAAATATAAATACACATATCTTATATATTTAAACGAGCAATTCTTGTATATAAATATATTCTGGGCAACTTGGAAACGGCTCTAACGATTTCGATCAAATTGTGTATTCAGAGAGGGTTTTGCTTTTTAAGTTCATCTATATAGGTGTAATTCCCAAAAAAAGCGATTTTACATAAAAAAAACATTTTTTATGGGGTGTAAGGGGTAGTGATGTGCCTCCTATAGCCTCTCCTACTCAATTCCCATCCTCATCCTGCCCGTGGTGCACCCTGCTTTTAACAGATTAGGCTCTGGGGACCGAATCACAGCGGTATAACTGTTTCATCTAAAATGGAGGAAATGTCATTTACATATGTGCTGGCCTATCACAGGACAACAGCGTCCTTCAGAGGCACATGAGGGGAAGGTCTGTGGATCTAAATATCACCTATTTAGTCCTCCCGGCTAGGTCCGATGGACCCGTTGACCAACGATAGGTGTGGTCCCCCTTGCAGAATGGAGGTTTAAGTCAGGTGATGTAACTGCCACATTGTAAAACTGGTGCCCGTTAAGAAAACAGTTACATGAAAGCCACATACATGAGTATGAGTCCTAAAGATAAACATTTTGGAGTTAAAACTGTCCCCCAATCGGATCTCCGGGTGGGGACATCTTTAGGCAAATTTCATCACAACAATTCCAATACTTTAAGAATTCTACAATGGAATGCAGGAGGCGTGTCCCAGCCTAAAAAACAAGAGCTAATGAAAATATTAAAAGACCAAGATATAGATGTCTTCACAGTACAAGAAGCCAATATATCAGAAGCACAGGAAATATTCTTTGAAATGAATCAGTACACTGCACATATACTTCCAAAAGCTCATCAAATAGTAAATGGTATTCTTACAGGAATTAAAAGAAATATGAAAGCTACTATTCAAATCCAAAAAACAATGGAAGAACAAGATAAATCAGAAATAGTTAAAATTGAAGTATGGAAAAGTAACTACCACTATAGAATTTACAGTATCTACAATCGTCCAGACAATACACTAGATCTAAATTCTATTCCCACAGAACCCAAAGGTATTTTAATAGGTGATTTTAATGCACACTCCCCTAGGTGGGGCTACAGAGATATAAATTCAGCAGGAAGAGTCATAGAAGACCTATTAAACTCATCAACAATGGAATTAATATTTAATCCAATGATCCACCCACTTACCTTAATTATAATGGTTCGGGTACAAATCCTGATCTTCTGATGGTGTTATCTGACATAATTGACAATACAAAAAGAGAAATAATAGAAGACCCAGGTTCAGGCCACAGAATCACCATAAACTCCATAAGAGGTCTAATAAATACAAGTAACAAACCAGAAATTAAAACTTCTTGGAATTTTAAAAAAGCAGATTGGTCCAGTTTCCAAAATGAGATAGAAGGGAAGTATAATATACTGTTAGAATCAGAGTTCAAGTCAACAGATGAAATGAATAAAAAAATTTGTGAAATATTATTGACAGCAGCCAAAACACATATCCCCAAAGGAAAGTTAAAGAAATATAGCTACTTTTGGTCTCCATCTTTATCTAAGTTAAAACACGAAAGAAATATAGCAAGAGTCAAAGCCGAAAGAACCAAGTGTCCAGAAGATGTACAAACCTGGAGAAGAAAAGCAGCCATTTTTAAGAAAGAATTAATTACAGCAAAGAGGGCCAGTTTCATAAATTTTGTAGAACATATGGACTACAGGAAAGATGTAAATAAACTATACAGATTCCTTAATAAAACAAAATTATCAAAAAATACAACTGAACCATTAAAACATAATAACAAAAGCTTAACTACAGATAGGGAAATAGCAGAATCCCTTAACAAGTTTTATGCTCAGTCACAAAGAATACCCCAAGCATATAAAAAACAACATAAAGCTATCCAAAAAACTATCAGAGAAACTAATAAGCCAAAAGATATACGAAATGATATTTTTATTCAGGATTTTAACGAAACAGAACTAGATTTAGCAATAGAACAATTACAGAACAAAAAATCTCCAGGACCTGACAAGATCCACCCAGAGTTTATTAAACACCTTGGCAGGAAAGGAAAAGAAATCCTACTTAAACTGTATAACACGTGTTGGAGAATGACTGTACCTTCCGACTGGAAAAAAGCCATTATCATCCCGATTTTAAAGAAAAACAAACCTTCAAACAATATTAATAGTTTCAGGCCAATATCTTTGACCAGTGTTATTGCAAAAGTGATGGAAAGAATGGTGGCATCTAGTCTTAACTGGTTCCTAGAATATTACAACTTAATTAATAGTTCACAGACCAGCTTCAGACAGAATCATAGTACAAGTGAAAATGTACTCCTACTATGCCAAGACATCAAGGAAGCTTTCAATAGAAAGGAGGATACCTTAGCAGTATTCATTGATTTCAAATCAGCATATGACTCAGTCTGGAGAAACAAATTAATTGAGAAGTTACAATCAATAGGTGTGAAAAGTAACATGCTTAAATGGATAACTCAGTTTATTTCACAAAGATTTTGTGCCACAAAATATAATACATACATTTCCAAATATAAAGAAACACACCGAGGACTTCCACAAGGTTCTGTTCTGAGCACAACACTCTTTAACATATATATAAATGACCTTCCATCAATAATAAAAACTTTAGAAACCAAAATTGCTTTATTTGCTGACGATGTAGTCATTTGGACTCCAGGCTCTCCAAAAAAAACCTGAATTAATTAAAGACAGAATAGAAACAGCCCTAAACAAAGTACATGAATGGAGCTCCAAAAACCTCATGACTATCAATGTGGAAAAAACAAATTATGAATTATTTACACTAAAATACAAACCAGTTAATATTAACATAAATTATAATGGTAAACCACTCAAAGCAGTTGATGATGCCAAATACTTAGGCATCACTTTCGACAGAAAGCTAAGTTGGAAAAAACATATAACAAACATCTCAGAAAAGGTTGAAAAGAAACTGCAAATCCTGAAAAAGTTAGCTGGTGCTAAATGGGGCTGCTCAAGGAGAGTCCTTAACACAACATACAAAATGTATGTTAAACCAAACCTCTTGTACTGTTCTGAAGCTTTAATAACAGCAGCAAATGCTAACATCAATAAACTTGAACAAATACAAAATCAGGCTCTTCGCTTAATCACTGGAGCAGTTAAATCCACATCTGTTGATGCCATGCTTGCCTTAACATGGACCCCATCAATAACAACAAAAATAGAAGAACAAGCATTGCTCCAACACGAGAAAATGTTACAACTGCCAAACTCTAAATGCACAGAAGAGAACCTCCCCCTTCAATCCTTAAAACTCATAGTACTTTCTTAGAAAAGGTAACACAGATTAAATCCAAATTGAACATTCCTAACACCAGAGAAAATCTACTTATAAGAGAAAATCCATTGGAATTATTGCAACCTACCTTTAGTTTGGAATTAATAGAGGAAATAAGTAAATCAGACACACCAAAAGAAATACAAAAACTTCTAGCACTGGAAACAATCAATACTAGATATCCCACAGAAGAATGGCTGCACATATATACTGATGGATCCTCCACGGAAAACCTTACTGGAGCTGGAGTTACGTGTTCACATTTTTCCTTTTATCATTCTGTTGGCAGAGACACAACAAATTATGATGGAGAAATAGAGGCTATACACATTGCTCTCCGACAATTATTAAATCTTTCCTTAAATAAATTTAACAAGGCAGTAATTCTTTCGGATTCTAAAGCTGCAATTCAGGGAATATGTTCAAATACTACAAAGAAGTCAACAAAAATTAGAGAATGCTACAAAATGTTAACACAACTCCAAAAAGTTAATAAGACTGTTCATCTCCAATGGATTCCAGCATACTGTGGAGTCATGGGGAATGAAGCTGCAGGCTCACTTGCAAAGAAGGGCACAACAATAAAACAAAAGTCTAAATTCAATTTCCCATATTCCTCAATAAAACGCTTGATCATTAAACAATTTTCTCATTCATACCTACAAGAAATAGAAACAAATGCCAAAGATAAAAAATGGATTACACTGCTTTCCAACCCAGATATAAGCCCCCAGAGACCAAGGAAAACAGCGGTTGCAGCCTTCCGACTGCTTAGCAAGTCATCTCTATAGAATAGGTATCTCAGCTTCACCAATATGTGTCCTGTGTAACGATCCAGCAGAAATGAACGAAGACCACTTGAAGACCTGTGAAGCATTAAGATCAGAAGAAACTACAGTTCAAAGGTATTGGAAAGCACGAATGCTCATTGCCAGATGCAAGGCACTAGAAAACAACATTTTTTATTCCCGCTTCTACAGAGCAATTCTTGTATACATTCCCGGGTTTTCAGAAACGGCTCTAAAGATTTGGTTACATTTTTTGTATACATGCATATTACTTCCACAGTGTTTTCTCTAGTCACTTTTAGGTAACACGTTCACATCTCTTTCTTTACTCACTCTTCTATAAACAATTGTCCATAAAAAAAGTGATTTTGCACCAAAAAACATTTTTATCCCCAATTTTCAAATAAGTCATACCATATTATGTATGTTTGAAATAGAAATGCTATAACACTCACACTGTTTTCTCCTCGCACTTTTAGGTAACACATTCACATCTCTTTCTCTACTTACTCTTCTACAAATAAGTCATACAATTTTCTGTATGTTTGAAATAGAGATGCTGTATATTATATTCGCAGTGGTTTCTCTACTCACTTTTAGGTAACACATTCACATCTCTTTCTCTACTCTCTCTTCTATAAACAATTTTCCATAAAAAACGTGATTTTACACACACACAAAGAAAAACATTTTTATCTCCACTTTTAAAATAAGTGATACCATGTTCTGTATGTTTGAAATAGAAATGCTACTACATTCACACAGTTTTCTCCTCTCACTTTTAGGTAACACATTCACATCTCCTTCTATACTCACTCTTGGCGGCGCCGTGGCCGAGCGGTTAGCGCGCTCGCCTACCACCTAGGCGGCCCGGGTTCGATCCCAGGGACCCGCATGTGGTATTCGTGGTGGACGAAGCGGCGCCAGGGCGGGTTTTCTCCGGGTGCTCCGGTTTCCCCCGCCATCTCATTCCACCGGTGCTCCATCTTCATTCCATGTATCATCAGTGTCACCGCCTGCGGTGCCGTAGTAGTAAAAGCGGGCGTTAAACACTACAACAACAATATACTCACTCTTCTACAAAGAAGTCATACAATTTTCTGTATGTTTGAAATAGAAATGCTACATATTACATTCCAGTGTTTACTCACTTATAGGTAACACATTCACATCTCTTTCTCTGCTTACTCTTCTACAAATAGGTCATACAATCTTCTGCATGTTTGAAATAGAAATGCTGCATATTACATTCACAGTGTTTATGTATTTTTTCATGGAGAAAGTTTTTATGGTAACAACTTTACTACACACTATATTTCTTTCAAATGGTTTTCTACTCAATTTTCTTTTACGTAGCACATTCATATATACTCTGTTTGCCCTTCAACATACAATTCATATAATATTCTATTATTGAAATATAAATACAACATATTACATTCACACGATTTCCTCTACTAATTCTTCCTTTACGAGAAACAATCAGTCTTCTTTCGCTACACGCCCTTCAACATACAATTTATACAATTTGCTATATGTTTGAAACAGAAATACAACGTATTACAGTCATAGTATTCTCTCTATTCCCTTCTGTTTTATGTAACAATTCACATGTTATTCCCTATCGTTTATTAACTTCATACTTACCAACGCCTATACATATTGTATGTTGAAGAGTGAGTAAATTCCAAAACAAGTTGACAGATTGCCATGAAAAGTGACATTTTAATTGTTTTCATGGCGAAGGTTTTTATGCAATCCATTTTACCATGCAATGTATTACATTCACATGGTTTTCTCTACTCCCTTTTCTTTTACCTAACATACTACTCCCTCTTCTACAAACAATCCATACGTTTTTCCATACACTTGAAATAGAAGTGCAACGTATGACATTCACACAGTTTTTCTACTTATTTTTCTTTTACAAAACACAATCACATTTCTTTCACTACTCCCGCTTCGACGAACAGTTACGAACAATTCATACTATTTTCTATGTGATTGAAACAGAAGCGCGCAGCATATTGACATGGCTTTATCAACCAGCTTTTCTTCCTGCAGTATTTGTTATTGTTCAACACTGCTTTTGCTTAGTGTTTTAATAAAAAGTAAAGAAATACATAGTTAAAAAAGTAAGTAATCACAATTGATGTCAGGAGTGCGACGAAAAGCACGATACGGAACAGTTGATGAATAAATGTTAGCCAAGATGGACATAATGGGAAATGAAATGAATTACAGAATGTGGCAGAGGAAAGAAATATGAAAACCAAATTGGAAAAATGTAAACTATGGAATAGAAAATATGGGAACAAAAATGGACAAAATGGAAACAAAAATGGAAGCCACATTGAAAGAGTAAACTTCGATACGGAAAAGATGAAGATGGGAATGTCCAATATGAAGCTAGATCTATCGGAGAATACTAACGTGCGACAAGCCGGGGTTAAGGAAGCCATGGAAGAACTCGACGGAAAGATGAAGGACCTTGGCTAACGTGCTAATGCCCTGGAGTCAATCGAAGCAGCAAAGAACTGAACTCCATAATGGAACAAATGCTCGACGAAACCCTCAAACTGGGTGGATATCTATAGGGGAGGCCTGCATCCAGTGGTAGACGTTTTACAGCTGAAATGATGTTTATGAAATATTTGTATGTATTTCTATATCTCCTGTATCTCAGAAATTACTTAACAATTGCGACAAAAATTTTTATTTCGTTAGCGTTTTACCTTTTAGGTTTATCTAAATAAGTATCTTCCCCCACAAAAAACAAGATTTCACAAAAACAGAGGCTAAAAACGCCGAGCAAAGCTCGCTCGCCCAGGTACTATTATATACAATGATATATACTTTGAAAATCCACCTCCTTGCTTAGTATAAGTTCTGTGTATAATATTGTAATTAAATTCAATTGTAACAAAATCTAACTACCAAATCTTTTCACTAAGAAAAAAGCCACTAAAAATAAAACTAAATTTTGAGGGTCAACAATTACCAGAAACAAAGGAAGCAAAGTATTTAGGAGTTACATTTGATACTAAACTTACATGGTCCAAACAAATAGAAAATGCAATACAAAGAGCAGAGAGGCGCCTTTCACTGTTAAAACGTCTAACAGGAATGAAGTGGGGATGTTCCAGAGCAACTCTTAACACAACATACAATGTATATATAAAGCCATTATTTACTTACTGCAGCGAAGTTCTTGTAACAGCAAACACAAAAAAGATTCAAATCTTTCAAAACCAAAATCTGAGATTAATTACAGGTGCTATCAAAACCACACCAATAGCAGCTATGGAGATACTAACTAACCAATACCCCATTGAATATGAAATAGAAAAAGCAGCTCTTATTCAACATGAAAAGTTGATCAGACTCCCATTCAATACATGGAACAAAAGATATTTTACATATACACTAAAGACTCAGGAGAGCTTTCTTTCCAAAATTCAAGACATCAAGAAGAATGTAGACCTTCCTAATTCAAAGGAAAACTTCATATATAAAGTCAATCCGACACAAACATTAGGCATCACACATTACTTACACCTGACAGAAGAAGTTAAGAAAAGTGATACTCCAACTAGTGTTCTAAAATTATTGGCATTAGAGACAATCCATACTAGATTTCCAGAACACGAATGGCTCCATATTTATACTGATGAATCATTGATATCAAACCGAGATGGAGCAGGGACTGGAGTCACGTGTCACCTCTTTTCCTATTACAAATCTTTAAGTTATGGAACTACAAACTTTGATGGAGAAATTGAAGCAATTCGAATGGCCCTACAAAATCTTTTGTATAGAATTTCACATTTCCATCAAGCACTTATTCTCTCAGATTCCAGGGCGGCAATTATAGCAATTACTTCCAAGTTGTCACCAAAAAACCAAACAATTATAGAATGTTGGAAAATCCTTAGCCATCTAACAGCACTTTAAAAACACCTTGTCTTCCAGTGAATATCAGCTCACTGTGGACTGAGTGGTAATGAGAAAGCTGATTTTCTTGCAAAAAAGGGTACCAGCAGTGTACAGAAAGCTATAGTTAATCTACCCTTTTACAAAGCTAAAAGATTAGTAAACTTTGAATTAAAAAAAAATTATTGCAAAATATTACTATGAAAAATCAAAAACTAAAAGATGGGAACTACCAAACATTCAAACAGTAATTTGTGAGTATACTCGAAAAAAAGGCAGTTGCAACCTTCAGGTTGATTACAGGACATGATTGTCCGGCAAAACATTTGAACAGAATTGGGATATATTCTTCACCACTCTGTCCTCTATGTGATCTGTAAGAGGAAATGTACCAAGACCACCTTCTAGCACCCCATCCATCAGTAAAAAATATTGGAGAGCAAGAGGATTAATGACTTCATTGTCAGAAATCCAGCATTAGCTAACTACATAATATTGTAATCTTTAAACTAAAAAGCTTGTTTCCTCTTCTTTAAGTCATGTTTCACTTACAATTAAAACAGCTATTTTATTTATTTGGTGTATAAAAATTTGTAATTTTTCAAAGCAATGTCTTACAATGTTTGTGTTTAGGTATACAATTAAAAGCTTGCAATTTTAACTCCAATATCCTTTCAGATACCTGGGTGAATGACATACCTAAAATTTGCTTCACTCTTATTGTTACTCATTAACAGGGCCCAGATGCTTACGACATGTCATAGTTCTTGTTTGTGGTTTTTTCCATGGAAATTATAGCAAAGTGTGATTAAAATTAACAATTCTCACAGGTTGTATAAAGTCATATTTTGACTTTTTTATAAGTTTTTGTCATTTTCTTGTTATTTTTTATATCATAGTCATATTTTCCTTTAATTTTTCGTATTTTTGTCACACTGTTATATTTATATTCCATTTTCATATATTACTTGCAGTCATTCCAAAGATCATTTTTCACTTCTCCTAATTTTTGTCTGTAGTATTAGGTCTTTTTCCTGTTACAAGTCAATATTGCATGCAAATAGAAGATCGTTCCTTTTTCGAAACTTTAAGATGTATGTACTTTGCTACTATAATTCTTGTTTCTGATCTCCCTTCACAATGCAACATTTATCTCATTCTGTGTAGAGCTGAGGGTTAGCTCTGGATTGAGCAATTAAATAAATTCAAAATGCAACAATAAAATTAATATTATTTATTTATTATTGAGTGTGCTAGACTTTTTAAGTAGATTTTCAATATAATGTTAATTTAAACAGCATTAAATTTTTTAAGATTTTAAAAATGCATCCAAAAAAATTTCAGGTCATATTTATTGTCATATTTTTTAAAATTTTTCGGTCATAAGTGCTTGCATATTTGTAACATTTTTAGGTCATAAACATCTGGGTCCTGCTCATAAAGATATTAATGACCAATTGGATTAAATGTTTTATATACAAAATTGTAAGCTGTGACAGCCTTGCACATGCATTCTGATAAATGTATATCTCCAAGGGAGGTCAAAGGATGCTGAATGAAGAATAAATAAATAAATACATACCTCCAGAAGCTAAGCCTGCTATGCTGGAATGACTGGAAAGAGCTGCCACTACTGCATTCCGTGCATGCAGCACTTGAAGAGCATTTAACAAATGTTGTAAAGCATGCTGTTTTGCCAAATTCGAATCCAGGGATAGGATAATTCGAGAAAGTGAAATTTGCGGAGACTTGCTGGCTGATATATTCTGCTGTTGAGCTTGACTCTTATCTTCAGAGGATCCATCAAAGATACCTAAAGTTTGAAATAAAAATATAACAAATGAATAGGTATATTTGGAAAAAGTTAACTGTAAGTATGCATTTTTCCTAGCTACAACTATACTCTACCTTCTGACCCTGTATCCTCCAAAAGCTACAAAAAGAAATTGCACTAAGGAAGATTTTTGAAGATCAAAAGCAGCTACATAAATTAGGAGAGTTCTTGTGGAGGGTAAAGAGAAAGTGGAACTGGGCAGTTGAAAACAATATACTTAGATCAGATTTTAGCTGAGAGGTTAGTTGTTTAATGTTATAAAACTTTGTATGGTAAAATAATGATGGACTGACCAACTAAGGTTAAGGTCAGTCCTAACTAATGTACTTAGCATTGAATAAATAAATAAATAAATAAATAAATAAATAAATAAATAAATAAATAAATAAATAAATAAATAAATAAATAAATAAATAAATAAATAAATAAATAAATAAATAAATAAATAAATAAATAAATAAATAAAGTCCTAAGTGAGAACTTCACTGCTACATTAAATTTCAGTGTAAGATTGTAAAACTTTCAAATTTGTAAGCCTCATTATCTTGAAAGCTTGATTAAAACATGAATACACTTAGGTCATTATTTACTGATGCCAACAAACTTAATGTTGGTGGGCAATGTTTGAGAGGTAGAATCGCTTGGGCTTGGTGATTAAAAACAGCAATAGAAAGTTTGCTGGCATAAATAAATAATAATTACCATCTAAATGTTATTTAATCCTGGGACATAAAGTACTTATGATATCAAGGCACCATTGCAGTAACCATTTCTGTTGTGAGACTGCCTTTGGGTTTACCGGGAGAAATATGTATCATTGTCACAGTAGCTTAATGGTTAGAGCACCTGCATGGTAAGTGGAGGGCCTGTGGTTCAAATCCCAGCTGTGGCACTGAATTTTTCAGTTTCGATTCTAGCTCACAAACATTGCCCACACACAGCTTGTGTGTTTAAAAACATCAATAAATAAATAATAATTACCATCTAAAGGTTATTTAATTCTGGGACATAAAGTACTTATGATAGTATGATGGCATAGGGGTAATTTTCTCTTATGTGAGACTACCTTTTGTGGTTTACCGGGAGAAATACAAATCAGTTGGAGAATTCAATGTCACTCTGGCAGGCTGTCACAGCAGCCTAATGGTTAGAGCACCCAGCTGGTAAGTGGAGGGTCTGTGGTTTTCATTTCTGATTTTACCTCTCAAACTTAGCAGGCTCTGTTTTACCAACTGATGTTAAAACTACTCTAACTCACAGGTAAGCCTTAATTCAGGGGTACACCAATGTTAAGTTAACATCAATTTTAGCTGTATGTTAAAGCTGATATTGTTTGATGAAACAGAATTAGTGTTAACTTTAGCGTTAAATCTGCTTAACATTGAGTTAAAATGTAATATTGATCGGTGAAACCGACGATTATAAGCTTCATGTCATTCAATAGTTCCATTAGAATTATTCCACAATCATGGCTATGTAAACACAAATGAATAGTTATTCTTTAATAACAAAAGACAAAACCTAAAATATTATTTGTCTTTTGATAATTTTTACTACATTCAATGGTAGGCACTAAAGGTTAAGCTTGAAAAATAGTTACCCAGAGCTGAAGCCCCAAGTGGATCACTTGAAGCTGTGAAGAGGACTGGCTCGTGCATGTTAGGTGGCTGCATGTTAAAGGTGGTCCAAGCAATTGAATGTGAGGAACCACAAGCCACCCTGTTCACATGCACATCTTCCAAACCATGCACTGGTGCTGGTTTCCGATTCACTATTGTGGTGCCATTTCCTTGTTGTCCATGATCATTGTCACCCCAGGCATACACCTACATCAATGGAAATAGCTTCATTTATTTACTATTCTGCTTAACATACACTGTTATCTTAAAACTAAACCTCTTCTGTGCTGCAAAATGAGCAATAATTAAAGCACTTAAAGATGTGAATCTTTGATAAATTGTATGTTTTACACGTTTTGAACTCTCCCCAAAACAATTACAGAATGGAAGAATTTAGAATTTCTTCCTTTTCTAACAGTATATAAATTGCTTAAAGGTACAAAAATTCTGTTACCAATTCTGCTGTCTTTCACAGCTGTGGCATTAACATGTACATAATGGAATAATGAAATTATCATTAACAGAGTTTTAATCAATATTTATAAATAAAGAAATCTATTTTGTTTTCTGCAGCATTTATGCATTTAAATGACACCATTTAATGAAAGCTTGTTTGTATACACTTTTTTTTCCATGAAATTCATAATTCTTAACAATTTCCTTGATATTCTGTGTATTACAGGAAACTAAAATCAATATGTATTGTACACAACATTAAGTCTGCTAAATGTATCTAAATTACACATCTACTCATCCACAATGCACATATCAGGCAGCTCATAGTATCGCAAAACATATTCTTACATTAAATCAAATGCAGTCGCATCCACTTGATAGCATTACGTGGGTGGAGAACTGACAAATCGGAGACCAACTATCCAAGGAGTAAAATTTCTGTTGCACACTGGCAATGTTATACCCAACTTTGAGAAGCAGACAGTGAATGCCTGCACATTCCTTTTGCAAAATCAAAAGACTGAGAAAGCATGACCATCAATAGAATATCAACTTAAAATATATTACAGTAATTCATAGTAATGGGCATAGTGGTAGAAAAGAATTCATGTCTGAGGCATCTAAACTGTGCAAAGTGGACAGTATGACATTTACACTTAAGTGTTAACTAAAGGAAGTGCAACTGAGTTTCATTACATTACATTCATTCATTACATTACCAGCATGATGAAACTTGCAGTGGCAAAGCTGAAGGGGTGTCTGAGAGTCTTAGGTTACCCAAACTAAATACAGACAAATTGTATAGCATATGGTAGATGTAAAAAGCAACAAACTGTCTAAAAGTCATCTATAAGTTGCTTGTACACTCCTAAAGCGACTAATAACAGTGTACAAATTTAGGAGTCTGGATAGTGCCAAACTCATACTTGCTATCATGAGAGAGGGGACTTACTAGGAGTTCCTAAGCAATCGCTCCTCTTCTAGCCACATTATTCTAATGCTTAAAGGCATTCTCAGAGTCTAGACTCTGATTTCCTGCAGCATGGAACTGTGGATTACACGGCGTGTTAGTTTTTGTATTCTATTGCACTGCAAATTCAAAGTATTTGCAATTTTTCCTATATTCTGTGCCTTTCATATTTTACATATTTTAAGTGTTAACCCTAATAAATGTGAAATGATAAACTTTGGATTCAAAATTATAAATCATCCACTACAATTATAAATTGATACAGAGGTAGTAAAAAATGTGAACGAAACACAGTTACTAGGGATTGTTTTAGAAAATAAGTTCACTTATAATTCGCAAACCGACAAGATAGTAGCTAATGTTAGTAAAAATCTATATGTCCTGAGAAGTCTAAGAAACTCTATTCCTATTTCTATTGCAAAAGTTATTTATTTGGCCTTATCTACTCCTTTTTGTCATATGGGATTGAACTATGGGGTAATACATCTAAACAAAATTTTCAAAGAATATTTGTATTACAAAAAAAGGCTATTAGGTATTTAGGTGGTCTAAGGTACAACGAATCATGTAAAAGCACTTTTATTCTGCTGAAAATCCTTACATTACCAAGCTTGTTCATCTATAGAACCATTTTATATTTAGTTCAATTTAAATTCCCAATGAAAAACATGTCAGATGTGTTGTTGTTGTTGTTGTTGTTAGCTAATGCTGGATTTCTGACAATGAAGTCATTAATCCTCTTGCTCTCCAATATTTTTCACTGATGGATGGGGCATTAGAAGTGGCCGGGCATATTTGAAGGTGGTCTCGATCCATTTCCTCTTGCAGATCACATAGAGGACAGAGTGGTGAAGAATATATCCCAATTCTGTTCAAATGTTTTGCCAGACAATCATGTCCTGTAATCAACCTGAAGGTTGCAACTCCTGTTTTTCGAGGATACTCAGGAATTACTGTTTGAATGTTTGGTAGTTCCCATCTTTTAGTTTTTGATTTTTCATAGTAATATTTTGCAATAATTTTTTTTTAATTCAAAGTTTACTAATCTTTTAGCTTTATAAAAGGGTAGATTAACTATAGCTTTCTGTACACTGCTGGTACCCTTTTTTGCAAGAAAATCAGCTTTCTCATTACCACTCAGTCCACAGTGAGCTGGTATCCATTGGAAGACTAGGTGTTTTTGAAGTGCTGTTAGATGGGTAAGGAATTTCCAATATTCTATAATTGTTTGGTTTTTTGGTGACAACTTGGAAGTAATTGCTATAATTGCTGCCCTGGAATCTGAGAGAATAACTGCTTGCTGAAAATGTGAAATTCTGTACAAAAGATTTTGTAGGGCCATTCGAATTGCTTCAATTTCTCCATCAAAGTTTGTAGTTCCATAACTTAAAGATTTGTAATAGGAAAAGAGGTGACATGAGACTCCAGCACCTGCTCCATCTTGGTTTGATATCAATGATCCATCAGTATAAATATGAAGCCATTCGTGTTCTGGAAATCTAGTATGGATTGTCTCTAATGCCAATAATTTTAGAACACTAGTTGGAGTATCACTTTTCTTAACTTCTTCTGTCAGGTGTAAATAATATGTGATGTCTAATGTTCGTGTCGGATTGACTTTAGATATGA
Source organism: Tenodera sinensis (assembly GCA_030765045.1). Lineage (NCBI taxonomy): Eukaryota > Metazoa > Arthropoda > Insecta > Mantodea > Mantidae > Tenodera > Tenodera sinensis. The sequence continues at coordinate 165,926,654 of CM060961.1, read as the reverse complement.
AGTTTTCCTTTGAATTAGGAAGGTCTACATTCTTCTTGATGTCTTGAATTTTGGAAAGAAAGCTCTCCTGAGTCTTTAGTGTATGTGTAAAATTTCTCTTGTGCCATGTATTGAATGGGAGTCTGATCAACTTTTCGTGTTGAATAAGAGCTGCTTTTTCTATTTCATATTCAATGGGGTATTGGTTGGTTAGTATTTCCACAGCTGCTATTGGTATGGTTTTGATAGCACCTGTAATTAATCTCAGATTTTGGTTTTGAAAGATCTGAATCTTTTTTGTGTTTGCTGTTACAAGAACTTCGCTGCAGTAAGTAAATAATGGCTTTATATATACACTGTATGTTGTGTTAAGAGTTGCTCTGGAACATCCCCACTTCATTCCTGTTAGAAGTTTTAACAGTGAAAGGCGCCTCTCTGCTCTTTGTATTACATTTTCTATTTGTTTGGTCCATGTAAGTTTAGTATCAAATGTAACTCCTAAATACTTTGCTTCCTTTGTTTCTGGTAATTGTTGACCCTGAAAATTTAGTTTTATTTTTAGTGGCTTTTTTCTTAGTGAAAAGATTTGGTAGTTTGATTTTGTTGTATTAACAGTCATTAAATTTTCTTTGGCCCACCTTTGTAATTTGGTTAGGGATTGTTGCATGGTTTTTTCTAGTTCTGTACTTTTGCTTTTTGGTTTTGAAGTCCACATTACTAAGTCATCAGCAAATAGTGCACACTTGACACCTGATTCTTGTATTTGTTGTGGCAGATAGTTAATAAATATATTAAAAAGTGTTGTGCTGAGCACTGCGCCTTGTGGTAAGCCACAGTGTACTTGTTTGTATTTAGATATGTTTCTTCCATATCTGGTTGCAATAAAGCGTTGTGTTAGGAAATGACATAGCCATGAAAACATTGGACCTCTTATCCCTGTTTTTTAATTTTCTTTAGTAGTTTTGTTCTGCATATAGAATCATATGCACTTTGGAAATCAATAAAAACTGATACATTATCTTCTTTTCTATTGAAGGAGTCTTTGATTTCTTGACTGAGAAGTAAGACTTGTTCATTTGTAGAGTGGAACTCTCTAAATCCAGCTTGACATGGGGAAATTAAATTTTTTGATTCTAGAAACCAATTTAACCTGTTTGACACCATTCTTTCCATCACTTTTGCTATTATGCTAGTAAGAGCTATTGGTCTATAATTTTTTATTTATGACGCTGTTTTGTCTTTCTTCAAGAGTGGGACAATTATTGCCTTTCGCCATTCAGCAGGTACAGTGGTTTTCCAGGATAGATTGTAGAGTTTTAGTAGTTGTTGTTTTGATGTTTTTCCAAGGTTTTTTATGAACTCTGGATGTATGTGATCAGGTCCAGGAGACTTTTTGTTTTTTAGATTATTTATTGCAATGTTCAGTTCTTGCATATTAAAATTTTGAAAAAAAGATATTGCACTGAGTGTTAGGATCACATTCTCTTTCTTGATTCAAATCTTTCTTAAATTCTTTACGTTCCTTTTTATTATTTCTTGTTACTTTATGTGAATTAGCATAATATTTATTGAAAGCTTCGGCTATGGCTGCATCATTTGTTAATATTTTATTGTTGTGTATGATAGGTGTGCTGTTGTTTTCTTTCCCATCCTTGACATTTTTTATGAACTTATGAGCTTTGTTACCATCTGTCCTATAATCCATTTTTTCTAAGAAATTATTAAACTAATTCTTTTTAGCAGTATTAATTACTTTTTTTAGTGAGGCATATTTCTTCCGCCATATTTGTGTATCCGATATGTTTTTTGTTTGTTCAGCTGTATTTCTAGCTATATCCCTTTGCTTTTTCAGTTCTTCTAACTGGGGGTTCCAAAAGGGTTTGAAATTTTTAATTCTTCCCCGAGGAATATGTTTTTTTGCAGTTTCTAGGATGACTTTACAGAAATTTTTGTTCAAATGATCTGGTTGGTCATGCAGCTGTGAGTTTGTTTGTTCTTTAAATTTATGTTTCAGATAAGGTATTCAAAATTAAGCTAAAGGAATATCTTCTTAAGCATTCATGCTATACCATAAATGAATTTAACAACATCTAATGTAACCATTAGATCATTTTATGTTTATAATATTAATCCTGTCTATTGTAAATATTGTATAACATATTGACATGTTCCACATCCTGTTGCCAAGGCAAATTGAGGATCTATGGAATGCAAATAAATGTATGTATGTATGTAGTTCAGTTTTATATTTGATCCAATCTGCTTTTTTGAAGTTCCAATACAGATTCATGTGACATTGACTGTTATTTGTATTATCTAGTTTTATATCAGCAATTACTGCTCTGTGACCAGAACTTGGATCTTCTATAACTTGTTTTTTAATTATTGAAACAATATCTGTTGTAGCTAACAAGAGGTCTGGGTTACTGCCTGCTCCAGAGTAATGTATGAAGGTTGTGGGATCTTCTTTACTATAAATCAGTTCAAAAGTTGTGGTATTCAAAAATTCTTCCACTATCCTACCTGTAGAATCCACTTTTTCATAACCCCATCTTTTAGAATGAGCATTGAAATCCCCAATTACGATTGTTTTATTTAATTGGTCAATAAGAGAGAGATCTGGTTCATTCCTGGGAGGATTGTAAATACTGTATAAATGTAGATGTGTTTTGTTATCCCAAAAATTTAGCTTTATTAATTCACTTTTATCTGTGTTATCCATTTCTTTAACAATTTCAAAGGAGGATTTAATATCCTTTTTGACTCCAACTAATATTCCACTACCTATCAGCCTATTTTTGGGTAGTAGGTGTAGTAGAAAACCAGTAAAATTGAAGTATTTAAGTTGGTCATTTGTTAGATTTGCTTCCTGTATGAAAAATATATGGATATTATAGTCAAGTACAATTTTATTCAGTTCTACTCTTTTTGTTTGTGTGAGACCACCCACATTCCATTGTATAAGTCTGATGTTAGATCTTCTATTAATATAATGTTTTGGTTCTCGAGAAGTAGTCCCCGCCCGGAGATCCGAATGGGGGACTATTTTAACTCCGGAACATTTTACCCCTCGAGTCATATTGCATAAATATTGAAGAGACTTAGCAATAAATGTAACCGCTTTTTAGAGAGCACCATATTTTTATGTTTTGGCGGTCACATCGCTCTCTCACAACCCCCAGAATGTCTGGAGGACCACACCTGTCGTTGGTTTATGGGTCTCATCGACCTGACCGGGAGAATTATCAAAATAAATTCGCTGACCATATCCTCTGATTACCAATCAGAGAACGTATACATGCCATGACAGGTCAGCATGTTAGAGGTTAAGGTTTTATAGAGAAATTAGAGAAATGGAGAGGTTGGAAAAATAAAGACTCCCTAGCCCTCAGGAACCCTAATAGCATCGGGGTCGGAAGAGAACAAGAGTTGACCAAGGTAACGTCAGATAGAAAAGTTACAGTGAGGAGCAAAACACCAGTAAGTGGAAGTAATGTTCTGCTCAGCTTGGGTACCTTGTGGTCGCTATTAACATATCCCCTAGACGGAGACCCCTAAGTATTAACCTATAAATTAAACTATTGAAAACAGAAAATTTATGTGCAAAAGGATTAAAATGTTTATATTTTATGTAATTATCAGTGTGAGTAGATTTTCTGTAAATACCAAATTTCAATTTATTGTTATGTCTTTTAATTTTTAAGTCCAGAAATGAAAGGAATCCATTATTTTCAGTTTCCAAAGTGAATTGTATATCTTTATCTTGTAAATTTAAAAGTTTTAAAGCATCATTTATCTGTTTTTTAGGGACAACAGCAAAAATTTCATCCACATATCTATACCATATTTTAAAAATTAGAGGGAATGATTTTATAATTTGAGTTTCAAAAAAACTCATGAAAAGATTAGCAACAAATGGCGAAAGTGGACTACCCATTGCCAAGCCAGAAGTTTATTGAAAAAAAATTACCATTAAAACTAAAGAAATTTTGATCTAAACAAAGATTTGTAAATTTTGCAAAATCATCTATTAAATCTTTGTTTAATTCTAAAGAATTTAACCATTTTTTTAAAAAAATCAAAAGCTTTTTTCTAGGAATGCTAGGAAATAAAGCAGTTACATCAAAAGAAACGAGTTTATCATTATCAGACAAAGTAGTCAGATGTTCACACATATAATATCAGGAATAATCAATTACTAAATCTTCCCAGAACCAGATTACATTTATCAAAGAGGATCCCTAGTTATTTGGGAGCGAAGTTTTATAATGCTTTGCCTGAACATCTAAAATCATATCAAAATTATAATACCTTTAAAAATAGTATAAAAAATTATTTAATAACCAAAGCTTTTTACAATATTGAAGAATACCTACACTTATAGATCCTGTCTATGATGTGTTTGATTATACTAATTGTACTTTTAACTTCTTATCTACTTATATTGTATATACTATGTAATCACTAAATTCTTTTCCATTTATGTATCTTATGACATAGACCCTTATAGGGCACCTTTTTATATCATGTTATTAATTGACTCATGACAAGATTCAATTGTGTATTCCACTGTATTGAACTTCATAAATATAAAAAGACTATCTACAACTAGTAAGATTATTGATTTGGCTATCTGTTTTATTAAAACATTGTTATAGTGGCTCTCTTTTGAAGGAAAATGTGTTCTAAAAAATAAGACACAGACACCACATTTGAATACTGTACAGAAGGATGGAAGCCAAATAAGAACTTTCCAGTCCCAATGCTACAGGGAGTAACTATAGCTCACAGCAAGTATAACAAACTGTAAATTATCCTATGTTTGCATATTATTTGGAGGAGAAAGTGAATGAGATGAGATTGGTATAAGTTGTGTAAATTTTTTTCATAAAAGGATGTGTAAAGATAAAGTTTGCAAAGTAATATATCGAACAGTGAGCGTTCTCATCTTCTTAGACAATGTAGAATCGACCATGCCCTATCAGAAGCAGCACAACAAATCAGTAAGTTGCAATAAATTATTTAATGGAGATTAATTCAAATAGTGTGTTGCCTAGGGAAACAAAAACTTCCATTTGTGGGCACCATGTGAATGAAGACTACTAATAAAGACAATTATTACCTTGAATTGCTTGGACATTCATAAGAGATATTCAAGACGTTCTCAGGCTTCGAGCCAGGTGCAGTGATGAAGAGCTATCGACGTTTTGGGAGTGTGGATCTCTCCCATCATCAAGATGATTAATGACTGACACAATTGAAAAGACAAGTATATATACTGTCCGCTAGTATGGACCTCGCAGAAAACAACAAGTCTATTCTGGCAGTTCAATGCTCCGTCAGAATCTGTTTCCTGAGCCGGTTTATCTCAGGTCATTCTCCCAGGAATGCCTTGAATATGTTCGTCGCCAGGAATGCTTCAGACCTTATTTTAGTTCACACGAGAATTTGGAATACCCTTAGGACATAAACTTTGAGTCATATTCAAAATGATGTAACTGAATCAATAACTCAGATAATAAATGAAGAAATTAGGAAAGAAATCTCAGCTTATGGAATTTAAGTACATTTGAATAGACAAATCACTATGAATGAACTATCTAGAATCAGAGCTTCCGGCATGTATTTGCTACCATAAAAGTCTCTTGTATGGAGTTAATCTTTAAAAAAAAAAAAAAAACTAAGGTAAGCCTCACTTATTGCTAGCTTCGCCACTCTTCCATTCATTTACCTGATCTGAACAAGACAATATCCAAGACAAGACAGTAGAAAGTTATTGTTGTTGGCTAGTGCTGGATTTCTGACAATTAAGTCATTAGTCCTCTTGCTCTCTATCAATGGATAGATGGGGCACTAGAAGTGGTCAGCCATAACTGAAGGTGGTCTTGGTCCATTTCCTCTTGCATATCACATGGAGGACAGAGTGGTGAAGAATATATCCCAATTCTGTTCAAATGCTTTACCAGACAACCATGTCCCATAATCAACCTGAAGGTTGCAACTGGTCATCTCTTGTTCTATTCCAACCCTGATGCTATTAGGGTTCCCTAGGGCTAGGGAGTCTTTTATTTTTCCAACCTTTCCATTTCCCTATAACCTCTTAACCCCTAACATGCTGACCTGTCATGGCATGTAATACATTCTCTGATTACCAATCAGAGGATATGGCCAGTGAATTTATTTTGATAACTCTCCCGGCTAGGTTGATGAGACTCGTAAACCAACAACAGGTGTGGTCCTCCAGACGTTCTGGGGGTTGTGAGAATAATGTAACCGTCAAAACAAACATTGGCTTAACAAAATTAGCGATTTTAACAACTCACACAAAAATTAAAACTAACAATAGTTATGGATCACAAATTTAATTTCTAATAACTAATCAAACTCTGACCAATCTAGTTTTTTTAATAAACGAATTTAATTCAGAGAATATTAAGTTATTTAATGAGTTTATATTAAAATATTTATTCATGTATGTGGCTTTCATGTAACTGTTTTTTTATGCTTAGCAAGTCATCTCTACAGAATAGGTATCTCAGCCTCACCAATATGTGTCCTGTGTAATGATCCAGCAGAAATGAATGAAGACCACTTGAAGACCTGTGAAGCATTAAGATCAGAAGAAACTACAGTTCAAAAGTATTGGAAAGCACGAATGCTAATGGCTTCATTGCCAGATGCAAGGCACTAGAAAACAACAACATATTAAAATATTTTATATTCTTAATTTTAGAGGGGATTAGCTCTTTAAAATATAAAAATATGGTGCTCTCTAAAAAGCGGTTACTTTCACTGCTATATAGTTGTCCACTATCAAATTATGAAATATGACTTGAGGAGTAAAATATTCCGGAGTTAAAATAGTCCCCCATTTGGATCTAGGGGCAGGGACTACTTCTCGAGAACCAAAATGTTATATTAATAGAAGATCTAACATCAGAATTCTTCAATGGAATGCAGGTGGTCTTACACAAAGAAAAAGAATAGAGCTCAATAAAATTGTATTTGACAATAACATAGATATATTTTTCATTCAAGAAGCAAATCTAACAAATGATCAACTTAAATACTTCAATTTTACTGGATTTTTACTAACCTACTACCCTGGCTTACTGCTACTGGCTTACTAACTAAACTTAGTACTGAATGAAATGGGTAAGCAACGACCACAATTAAATGCAATAGTAGCCAGAGTGATGTCACCCTTTCTGAACATGCAACAATGGAAACATATCTACAGGAAGGTTCTGGATAAAAGTATCCAGGACAAAATATACCATTGCTTCCCTTCATATGCCAGTTCTGAGTAAGAGGTATTCATGGTATGAATCAGTGGTATACCTTGTAGATCACTTGAGGGATGTGGTAACCTTCCTGTAAAGTGAAGATGTGGTGGAGTTCACAATGCTGGGGTTGATTTCCTTCAGCACTTAAGAAAAGATGAGCTGAATGCTCCTGAGGTAGCAGCTTGTTTTATAAATGAAGTGGGCAGTGGCATCATTGACTTAACTGAACACCTGGAAGACCTGTTATCCCAGTGTCTATGTACTAAACGGTTATCTAAGGAAAATAGAGCACATAGGTTGCAACTTCTGATACGTTTACTGACAAACTCAAGAAGATGGTTGAAACATTGGAAACTGCCACTGCAAATAACAAAACAAAGACAACCCTTGCCAATGCTGCTTCACAATGCTTAATAAAACTTTACTGTTTGTCACACAATGATCCTTCTGTTGCACTTTATAAAGCAATGCGCATATTCGACCCTTCAGAATTCAATTTTCAAATGAATTTGGATGAAAATCTTGTGGAAATTAAAAGCAAAAAGAAAATGAAACTATGCCCCAGTGTTGGTGATGATGTAGTAATAATGGGCTGCTAGGAGTTTCAGAGAATTGTGAAAGGTAAATTGAACTCCAAAGAGAAAATGAAGCTTATTCCTATATTGCAAAGACTGACAGTAATTTCCATGGGTTTGCCACATATGTAACTCAAATGTCAAGTGATTGATTTTTCTCTTCTTACCCGAATACACAATCTGACAGACATCACTGCTGAACATCAGGCAATGTGAATCTTTTTTTGAATTATATTTTAAAAAGCAGGTGCTTGAATAAAGCCTTTTGCACGTGTTTTGAAACAGGCTGAAATTCTTATTATAATGATGATCTGTATTTAAGAGTGTTAAACTACTTGGTCGTCTTCACCCTTATATAACAAATGACAGAGAATGCTCAAGTAAAAAAACTAGCTTCTTATACAAAAATAATCATGGCAAAAGCCAGAGATAATGATGAATACAAACTAAAAATCTTAGTAGAAGTCAAAAATACAGATTAATATACACAACTAATCATGGCAAAAGCCAGAGACAGGACAAATTAACAACAAAAAAAAAGAGCCAAAAGTATACAAATCTGTATTATGTACATTACTAAATCCTTAATTGGAACTGTATCTTTGATAAAAATTTAAAAACCTTTTGACTGCTTTGTTTTCATCCACCAGGAATTCTGAAGACGAGCTAGAGAAACACACTCAAACATAGACTGACAGATTGACAGACTGTTGCTATTGCAGCAGACAAAGAGGAGCAGGGTTCCCTTTCAAAAGGTGACTGTGAGTAAAACTGCAGTGGCCATACCATGATGAAAACACTGGTTGTCATTCAATCAACAAAGTTATGCAGCACTGGGCATGGGCAGTACTTGGATGGGTGAAAGTTTTATAACTGATCATCACCACCACCACCACCACCACTGCCACCGCCACTGCCATCATCATCACCACCAGCATCACCATCATCACCACCGCCACCACCACCACTGCCACCACCACCGCCACCACGACCACCACCACCACCATTATCATCACCACCATCATCACTACCATCATCATCACCACCATCTGGTTTCTAAATGACGTTTAAAAACCAGAATAAAAGAGCATTTTAGAAATATTAAATATAAACAAACTGAGAAATGAGATGTGGCAGATCATTTTTGGTCATTTAATCATGAAATTAATCCAGAGGTTAAATTATTAAAACAATTAAGTGGACCTATATTGTTGTTGTAGTGTTTAACGCCCGCTGATTTAATGGTTTGGGAAAAGATATTTATTTTAAAAAACAGGAACCGTATTATGAATTTTGAAATACCTCCAATAGATTGAATTTATAGGTTTTTGTTTTCAGAGATTGGTGATTAAAATGAGCATCAGTAGCTATGGTAACTAATTTGTTTGTATAGCTTTGAGAATGAGTTGGAGTCAACTCCATACGTGTCAGCACCAAAGAACTTGCAATATTACTAAGATAAGTGAAGCTTTTAGTTTCTAATTTGTTCTTTAGATTCTTGTTGATTCACTGTTAATAATTTCATTATTTCTTATTATGTGTCCTTGTTTTTAACCACCTTGTTTTTAACCAACTGACATAAGTGAAGTTTTTAAATATAAATATGAACTTGTTTACAATCATGTAATAGACTTCACTGTTATAGTTGTTTGTTTTTAATTTATAACACCTTTTAATTCACCTATACAACTCTTTGCACTGCTTTTAATACATTGTATTTGTTCAAACACTAGACTTTTCCTGAACCTGATTTACGAATTGAGGATGTTGTAAAGAAAGAGAAAAAATAATAACTTCATATTTTAAAACAAGCTTTAAAGCAACACTATAATATGGTTTTTGTATTGAAACAGAAGGGGAGTGACAGTGATGGCAGTTGTGGTCATGCAATATGACAATGAACCTGGCAGTGTCAATTTCCCAATGCATTTGGGTACACATTGATAATATCTAACAAGCACTAGAACTCTTGGGCCTGGTCACACACTTATTTCATGTGATACAGATGTGACTGTTCTCTCTATACCTTCTTTGAAATCAATTAAAACCATCAGAAATGAGATGATGGTGATGGATCTGGTTTTCTTTAAGATGCTTTATGAAACTAGTCTATAAGAATTACTCAGATGAGCTATACAATACAGTCGTTACACTTTACATGGGCATTTAAAAAGCGAGTGGAATATGGAGAGGAGTAATATATCTTTCTCACACACCTATTGGTTGTCAAAGCACTAATTAGAAAAAAGAGATCTTGTACTTCCTACTTTGAAAACTTTTACGTCAGTAGCAAAATTTATAAACCTAAAATATTTTTTTAAAATGTGCTAGCATGTTGGTAATGGCTTGACTTACCAACGCAAAATGAAACATACAGAAATTGGCTGCGACCTTCATGGTAACCTTGTATTGCCCATATACATGTCATTCCCCTCAACCCAAACACATAGACCTAGCATGCTATTTGAGGAATACACATAATGGGTGCAAAAGACCCTGCAGTTTTGAACATGAATTTTTGGAAAAGAACATTGTCTTCTATTTGGAGGAATTTCTGTAAGTTGGTTGGCTTTGCATTGAGATCATTAAAGGTTTGCTGTAGTGAAAGGGAATACATACATACCTGTCCTGTTTCTGTAACAGCCAGACAATGAAGAGCTCCCACAGCAACGTGAACGATTTTCTTTCCTCTAAGACCCTCCACCAATGTAGGTTTCCTTACATGCTGATCTGTGCCATGTCCAAGACGAAAATAATCTCCTTTTCCCCAGGTCCAGACCTGTCATGTTATATACCTTATCAGTTTTGGTGCAACATTATCAACCGCATAGATATAATACTAGCTTAAGCCTGCAGTTTACCTTTAATTGTTATTCTAAGTGTACCAAATAGATTTAAAATTAAAATGTAATATTTGTATCTGAATGGTGGAATTTGAATGTCATTAGATAGATATCATATAATAAATATACACCATACCTACAAATGGTGTCATTCCTATAACATTATATCTATTTTGTATTTCAAGACTGGAAATCATTTAACAGCTGAATTAAGATAGCTTTTTTCTCTCTTTTTCAGTTTGTTTTTTAAGTGGCCAATGCAAGCTTCTACAGACATCACAGAAATACGTATGAATAGGAGATCAATCATACTTCAAATAAATATGGAATGCAATTAGGTTTCTTTTTTAAAGCAACCATGCAAGCATACTACCTCTATATCACCACAGTTCAACACCATAACTTTTCCATAGGATTGCAAGGTTTTTTTTATTTTTGTTATTTTGTAAAAGGTCTTCTGTCATGAAGATGCACTCTACAAGTCCAATTATATAGCACTTTTAACTTATTTTTGTTGTGGGTGCATTCTGAAGCTCAGTATATTGAGTACTGTTGGGTTAACCATTTAAAAAAATGTGATTGCCATAATACTGTTACACATCACTCCACTATTATGGATAATTATCTTGAACTACATTTCCCAGTTGTGATTTCAATATTCTTTTAGCCAATTTTACAGCTGCACAGTAAGCAATTATTTCATAAAATTTTAACAAAATAAAATCTGTAGCACCATGCATATCACTAAGATAATCATAGAACATGACGACCTAGAATACTTACATGAATGGCAATGGCTGCAATATACCATTTTGCCTTTTGCCATTTCTTTTTTCCTTAAAAAATCATAGTTTAAGTCCTTAAAATGGTTTCATCTATTTACAAGTGGAGGAAATTATTAAATCAGTTGGGTAATTTCTGGGATATCCTCAAATAAAAGTGAAACTCATTTTCTCTTTCTATGTACTCGTACTCTATTATCATCCTATATTTCCATTCATTTAGGACATAAAAACTGAAAGCTGTAGCGGAGATGGTACTTAACATGCAACAATAACAATACACTTCAGTTTTACCTGGCCATACTTGGTGAGAGCAAGAGAAAACTGTGCACCACATTCTATCTGGCACACACCCATTCCATTTAGACGTTCAATGTTATGTGGGATGTTGCATCCCTCACTGCCTCCACGTCCCAGCTTTCCAAAGTCTCCATCACCCCAAGAAAATACAAGACCCTCATCTGACAGAGCCAAAGTTTGGGCATCACGACTGCCACAAGCAACCTGGACTATTCTGTTCCCCAATAAGGCTTTTACCTGCATAAAACATTCATATAAATGATATATTCTCCAGTTGCACATACCTCAACATGCTTAAGTTTATGTCCTGAGATTAAAAATGCTCTAAAGGTAGATTATCAGCAGCCTATGTATTTGCCCCTCCTCTTCTTCTTTGGAAAAATGTACATATAACATATGCATAACCAGCAAAGAAATGAGCCAAAACAAAGTAAGGAAACATACAAAACAAAAAGAAAAACACATCACAATTGCATCTTCTATATCAGAAAACAAAATTTCAGAACTTTTCATACAATTCAATTTGGAAGCATGTTCAAAGATTGCATCAACTTGGCACTTTACAGAATATACATATAAATGGTCAACAAATATTGGCACGTTGGCCATGGTAGCTTAGAGGTTAGAGCAGCCGGTCAATAAGTGGAAGATTCGTAGTTCAAATCCTGGCTATGGCATTGAATTTTTCAGTCCTGATTCCACCTCTTAAACATTGTCCACACATGGTTTGTGTGTTTAAAAACACCAGCAGTAAGTTTGTTGGCACAAATAAATAATAATTACCACCTAAAGGTTACTTAAACCTGGGACATAAAGTACTTACTACTGTAAGTCACCCTTGGGGTATTTGTCTCTGATGTAAGATTCCCTAGTGGTCTACCGGGAAAGTATAAATTGGTTGGGGAATTTAATGTCATACTGGCAAGTTGGCCATGGTAGCTTAATGGTTAGAGCAGCCACTCAATAAGCGGAGGATCCATGGTTCAAATACTGGCTATGGCATTAAATTTTTCAGCCCTGATTCCACCTCTTAAATACAGTACGTTTATAGATCGGCCAGATTGCCTTCTGGCAGCACCGGACCAGAGCACCCTTCACCAGAGTTACACATAAATGACAGGCATGTCATTTATTTATCTGCTGTTGGAATTACATAGTAATTTATTGCATTTCTAGCTAAAGTTGCAAACAATTGGTTTGTGAAACTATAGTCCTGTTGGATGTTACATGATTATGAAAGATAGTGAAGTCACTAATATTTATTAATTTAATTTATTTCACTTGGTTTTTTTTTTTTTGTTTTGTTTTGTTTTATACAGGGCTTTTGAATTGGTTCTTCACCGCTGCACGGCCTTTTGCATGTGCGATTTGAAGCTGCCGCGGCCGGGTTTGCTGCTACTAGCAAGCAGCATGTAAAAGATGTATAAAAATCTTACATTATAGAAAATGCTGGAAATGTCATCCCTCCTCTGCCATACAGGCATTATATCAGGAAAACACATTCTGATTCAGATGATTAAGTTGGGCTACTGTAATGTGTCTGATTTCATATTCTAATATTTTGTTTTAGTTCTTCGTAAACTTTGTATTTCAGGTTACCCCACAAGTAAAAATCACACACTGTTAATCAGGGGAGCGAGAGGGCCATATACCAGCACTAATCACTCTATCTTCAAACACTTCCCTCATTTTATTCATGGTCTGTACTTGCAGTAGCAGAATCATGTTGAAACCACCCATATGATTTCTCTTCTTCCGTCAGTTCACGAAAAAATGGGGTCAAAATGTCATTTCGATACCTCTATTTGCAGCCTGGTTGTAAAATATTGGACCAATTATGTGTCTAGCGCTAACAGCACACCAAACTCCAAATCTCCCATCATAATGAGGGATTTCTTGAACGTGATGTGGATTTTGAAATGCCCATTACCGACTGTTATGAGTGTTCACATGACCATTTAGATGAAACCACGCCTCATATGAAAAGAACAGAAGCTGTGAATCGATTAAACCATTGTTCACGACATTGCCAGCATTTTCTACAAGGTAAGATTTTTATACATGTTTTACGTGCGGCTTGTTAGTAGCACCAAACCCGGCTGCGGCAGCTTCAAATTCACACAGGCAAAAGGCCATGCAGCAGTGAAGAACCAATTCGAAAGCCCTGTAAATATAAAATTAAACAAAAAAGGCTACACATCTATCTAAATCAATGCTTAGACCAGTGCTGTCCAACGTGGCACCCATAATGTGCTTTTCTGGCACACTTCGTAAGCAAATTTTATTCCAACAATTTCTAATATTAATTCAAATTTCAAAACAAACTATATCCTCTGAGTACACACCTGTGAAATATATTTTTGTACACCTAAAGCTGTATTCATTACTTCCCTAACCAGTGCTTTCCCTTTTTCCTATCAAAAGAAGGGTACTTGCCCAAATGTACTTTTATTATTTCAAGCATCTGTGCTGATATTATGTCATTAACACTTTCTGTCCTAGACAAGACAAGACAGACAGAACCACCGATCCCACTTGTCAGCAATTGGGGACAAAGTCGCTACAATCCTAACAAAGCTATGCTGCAAACAATAAGTTTGCTCTTTTGAACATTGTTATTTGGAGCGATAGTGAGGAAAGGAGGTCAATTTTTGAACCAAACATTCAGTAATAACTTGAGTGCTTGTGATCTTAAGTTCAGTTAGGTGTCTTGTGTTGTGATTATTCTGAATACAATATGGTTAAAAGGCAAAGAACTTACAGTAATTTTAACATGATTGGAAGAAGCAGTATTGTTTTGTTGAATTTAGAGGAAAACCATGTGTTTACTGTGTGAAAGAAGTGTATCTGTTCCTAAGAAAAGCAATGTATAGTGCCAGTTTTTGACAAATCACAAGAACTTCAATAGTAAAATTCTTTAATTCAATGCAAAATTGAGTCATTAACAGTGAAGTAACAGAATCTAAAGTAAAAAACAAACTTAGAGATTAAAAACTTCACTTATGTTAGTAATTGCTGCAAGTTCTTAAATGCTAAAATTCTAAAATAAGAACAAAATTAGAAACTAAAAACTTCACTTATCTTAGTATGTTGATATTCTTTTTCTATTTTTCTGACCCAGGGGTTTCAAGCTATATCCAGCTCATTCTCAAAGTCATATAAACAAAATCGTTGCCAAGCTACAATCTTTTATTTTTGTGAAAAACAATTATTCATATTCAATTTTTTATTTACCAATCTCTGAAAACAAAAATTTATAAATACAATCTATAGATGGTAATTCAAAGTTCATGACATGGTTCCTGTTTTTTAAAATAAAATTTTTTTCCCAAACCATTAAATCTATCGGATTACTTAACTGTTTTAATAATTTAACCTCTGAATTAATTTCATGATTAAATGACCAAAAATGATCTGCCACAGCTGATTTATCAGTTTGTTTATATTTAATATTTCTAAAATGTTCTTTTATTCTGGTTTCTAGATGACGTTTAGTTTTACCAATATAAACTTTATCACAATCTGAACAGCTAAATTGATAAATGCCAGATTTTTTATAATTTGGTATTTTATCTTTTTTTGAAAAATTAAGTAAATTTTGTATATTGAATTTATTTTGAGGGACCAAATTTATTCCATATTCTTTAAAAATCCTTGTAAATTTTTTATTAGCCCATGGATGGTAAGTAAACTTTTTAAAAATATAATTATCTTTTATTTTTTTAAGGGTTGAAACTTCTTTAACAGCTTTTTGATATTTAAATTCCCCTATCCTTTTATGTATCAAATCTGTATTAAAACCATTAATTACTGCAGTGTTAATAATATGTTTATATTCTATGTCAAATTCATCTTTATTAAGGGGTATATTTATTAATCTATAAATTAAACTATTAAAAACAGCAAATTTATGTGCAAAAGGATTAAAACTTTTATATTTTATGTAATTATCAGTGTGAGTAGATTTTCTGTAAATATCAAATTTCAATTTATTTTTATGTCTTTTAATTTTTAAGTCCAAAAATGAAAGGAATCCATTATTCTCAGTTTCCAAAGTGAATTGTATAGCTTTATCTTGTAAATTTAAAAGTTTTAAAGCGTCATTTATCTGTTTATTAGGGACAACAGCAAAAATATCATCCACATATCTATACCATATTTTAAAAATTAAAGGGAATGATTTTGTAATTTGAGTTTAAAAAAAAAACTCATGAAAAGATTAGCAAGAAATGGCGAAAGTGGACTACCCATTGCCAAGCCAGAAGTTTGTTGAAAAAAATTACTATTAAAACTAAAGAAATTTTGATCTAAACAAAGATTTGTAAGTTTTACAAAATCATCTACTAAGTCATTATCTAATTCTAAAGAATTTAACCATTTTTTTAAAAAAAATCAAAAGCTTACTTCTAGGAATGCTAGGAAATAAAGAAACTACATCAAAAGAAACTAATTTATCATTCTCAGATAATATTAGGTTATTAATCTTTTTTACTAGTTCAAAAGAATTTTTAATACTTAAACTCTCAAATGTTTCAAAATTACTGAATTTTTTGGTTAACCATTTAGCTAAATTATATGTAGGTGAATTAATTGAATTTATTATGGGTCTCATTTTATTTCCTGGTTTATGTATTTTTGGAAGTGCATATAACCTGGGTAAAACAGGATTATTGACTTTTAAAATACTTTTTTCTTTTTTAGGTATCATTTTTAATTCATTAAGAGTTTTATTAAAAGTTAAAATACATAATTTTAAAGGATTATTATCAATTTTTAAATAATCTTTACTTTCAAGCAAAAGTTCTACTCTATTAATATAATCAGCTTGATCTAAAATTACAATTTTGTTGCCTTTGTCGGCTTTAGTATAAATTACATCCTTTTCTTTCAATGATTTAATAACCTGATTATTATAATTACTTTTAGGATGATTTTTATTTATATCTTTCAAAATTTTAGTGCATCTCACTTTAATCAAAGATTTATTAATGTCATTTAAATCTTGACTGGCAATTTCAATATCTGCAACAAAATCATCTATGGTTTTTGAAAAACTTACACAAGTTTTCATACCTTTGTTTAGAAAATTTATTTCTTTCTCGTTAAAGTTACAATTTGATAAATTAATTACATTATTTTTTCGATTATTTGTTTCATTTATATTCAATTTCTGTTGTTTTTGGCACAATCTATTTAACTTATTTTTTAACCTATTAGTTTTTCTTTTCATGCTAAAATTTAGATACTCAAACAATTTTGATTCAAAATTAACCCAAATAATAATTTTATAAAAAATCTGGCATTTATCAATTTAGCTGTTCAGATTGTGATAAAGTTTATATTGGTAAAACTAAACGTCATCTAGAAACCAGAATAAAAGAACATTTTAGAAATATTAAATATAAACAAACTGATAAATCAGCTGTGGCAGATCATTTTTGGTCATTTAATCATGAAATTAATTCAGAGGTTAAATTATTAAAACAGTTAAGTAATCCGATAGATTTAATGGTTTGGGAAAAAAATTTTATTTTAAAAAACAGGAACCATGTCATGAACTTCGAATTACCATCTATAGATTGTATTTATAAATTTTTGTTTTCAGAGATTGGTAAATAAAAAATTGAATATGAATAATTGTTTTTCACAAAAATAAAAGATTGTAGCTTGGCAACGATTTTGTTTATATGACTTTGAGAATGAGCTGGATATAGCTTGAAACCCCTGGGTCAGAAAAATAGAAAAAGAATATCAACATACTAAGATAAGTGAAGTTTTTAGTTTCTAATTTTGTTCTTATTTTAGAATCTTGTTGCTTCACTGTTAATAGCTTCAATTTTTACTTAATTTTCTTAAATGCTGTTGACATATGTTTCATGGTGCTTCCAGCACATCTTCAAAGCTTTATTTAAAAACAGTTACCATAGCTAGGATGCTCAACTACCCAAAAGATCTATGCGTTGCCAACCTCTGAAAACAAAAACAAAGTAGAATCTATTGATGGTATTTCAAATTTATAATGCGGTTCCTGTTTTTTAAAACAAATATCTTTTCCAAACCATTAACTCTATAGGCACATTTAATTGTTTTAGTAATTTAACCTCTGGATTTATTTCATGATTAAATGGCTAAAAATTCAGCTGTTCGGTCTACCGAATGATGGAGAAGACCCTCTTCGAAACAGCTTGTTTTTTTATTGAATTCTGATAACAGTACTTGTCTGTCTAGTTTACCATTTTTTGTCCTGTTTTGCACTATGTCCCTTGAACCTAGCTTCATTACTTTCCCCTCCCCAATCAATTTTCCAAAATACCTTATCCACTCTTGATTGAATTCAGTTTCCAATTTTTCCACCCTCTTGCTTGTCCTTCTCATTAACTGCCATATTTTCATACTTTTTTTCCTCCTACATCCTGTACTGCCATTTTTCTTATTTTATACTGCCACAATTTCCTCTTTTCCTCTAATAAGCAGTTATATCCCCATTATTAACGCCCATCATTTTCTTCTTCTGTTACTCCCCATCTATTTAACCCTCTACCCATCTCTCTTCTTGCTAATACGCACTCCTCATCAAACTATCCTTTATTTTTTTGATTTCCCTCTCAGTTTGACTTCCACTTCCATCCCTGCTCTTAATTCCATCACCTGTAATGCTATTTCTAAATGTCCTTCGTTAACAGCAGTCTCTATTCCACATTTCAGAATTTTACCTACTCTAGAGATTGTGTTTTCCAAATGCTAGCCTTTGTTTCCCTCTCTATTTAAAGATTCTAATTAAGTCTAATTGTATTGCTTCACGATATTCCTTCTTCTCTTGTTCTTTTCCGCCAACTTGCAGAACAACTGGGAAGTGACGACTGTTGATTATCTCGTTTATTTTGAAATTTGCAGTTTTTTTCCTTCATTTTAGCACCACAAATCATATAATCTATAATACTTTGTCCATTGCACTTGCCATCCATTTACATATCATTAAGTAAATTTGCTTTGCAAAATTCCAACAGTTTTTCCCTTCCTTATTTACATGTTTTATCTCCAATTTTTCTTATTACTGCTTCCTAAGTTTCCCACACCCCTGAACTTTCAGCTCCTACTGATCTAATATTTTCTTCACCTACTCTTGCATTGAAATCGCCAATCAGTATAATCTCCATATTTGGGAAACTCTTTAAATTTCTTCCATATATTTCGCAGTCTATCAAATAAATTACTCTTAAAAGTGTGATGTCTGTGGAGGCTTGTATACTCTTGTAACCCTACTCTTACTTTTTCCTTCTTTATCTGATTAATAATACACCATAAATCTTGACTTCTTCCATCATCTGTTATCACTGAGTCAATACTTATTTCTCTATCTTTTTTAACAAATATACCTATTCCTCCCGAGGCTCTACCTTTATCACATATCTTACTTGCATTTTCCTTTATAAATTTAAAGTTTTGTATCTCTATTGTCTTCTTTCCTTCCACCCATGTCTCTACCACTCCTATAATATCCACTGAGCTTATCACACTTTGTATTTCCCCATTGTTTGTTACCTTTTGAACTTTCTACATTCCAGAACATCACTTTTAACTCCAATCTCTATCTGGAAATTGATCTTTCTGTAAATTTAAGTTTCTAAATTTTATTTTTATATCTTGCTTCTCTTGGGCTTGCCTCCATTTCTCCTCCCCTTTCTTCCCTTATTTGTGTTGCACTGCATTCTCCCACACACTGTTTCTTGACCTCTTAACAAATCTTGTGCTTCCTTTAAATTCCTCACTATTCTGGTGTCCACACTTTTCTGGATGAACATTTCTCTCCTTCCATGTATAACTGAAGTCCTTTCAAACATGCTCTTTTCCCTTCTGATCTAGTTTCTTTTATTTTTATAATTGTTTTCTTAAATTTTGTTCCTGAATGAACATTTGTGAGTCTTTTAATTTTTTTTAGCATTTTTCAGTATCTGCCACCTCATATTCATTGTTGCCACTTTTATTAATATTGATTTAGGTATTTTCTTCTTTCTGCTGAATCTAAATACATCCACAATTTCCCATCCATGCAGCTCTATAATTTTGCCTACAATTTCTCCAAGATTTTTATCTCTATCCTGAA
The DNA here is from genome assembly GCA_030765045.1 of Tenodera sinensis. Taxonomy (NCBI): domain Eukaryota; kingdom Metazoa; phylum Arthropoda; class Insecta; order Mantodea; family Mantidae; genus Tenodera; species Tenodera sinensis. The sequence goes on along the minus strand of CM060961.1, from coordinate 165,906,785 downwards.
TTACTTTGAACATCGCCACTTTTTAACTGTGCTGCCCTGCTTCACAATTTCTCTTCATTATACCTCTTCATTATATTCTCTTTCTGCATTCTTCTAATTCTTGGACCATTTTCTCTTTTAATGTTTTCAGTGAATCTTTAAATTGTTCCATATTATTGTCCATTTTTGTACATAACTTTTTCTTTGTTGCCTTAAGTTCTGGTAACTTGTTTGTTCTACTTTTCAACATCTGTAAGACTTGATTCAACTCTGCCAATCCTGGGTTCATCTCCACCGCTTCAATTATACACATCCACCACCAATGTTATCCAAATTTCCGTAATTACCATCAGTTTACCTTTTTTACTGAAAATTTTTATCCTCCTGAAGCTCCGTATTCCTATGCGGTAAACTTGCAATTCCACTCCCATCTTGGTACTTTTATCTGAGATTCACCGTTATTATTGTTTTCATTCGCAATCTTATTATCTTTTGTAGATTCAGATTTTACCATATAGCAACTAGGAAAACTGTTTGCCTTAAGAGGAGTAGCGTTAGCACTTAACCAATCCACATGAAATATCAAAATGGCCTCTTCTCACCCAATTTGTTGATTATAAATTCCTTTTAAATCAATATCTATTTAAACAAACTTGACCTCTGTTATACTCTTCTGCTAATTCCAAGAGAGTATCTCACAAAGTTATATCATCAGAGTTCAAAACACCTGTATTACTACCATAGCACTTTATTACATAACATTCCACAATTTTCATATCCAGTAATCTGGCATAACATGAATGAAACTATTTGAATAATTACTACACTTCATTCTGTTTACTACTTGTAAACAACATTGCTTACAGGTGAACTAGAACATGTGGACAAGGTTATATACAGTGATAGCCAGAGCACATGCCACTCCATGTGACACTAGTGTTAAAATAAGCTTGGAGGAATTTGGTGGAAAAACACATTAATTAAATTTATAGTTTATTTGCGCTGAAAACAGTGTTTAACACTGTTAATAACGTCTATACTCTTTAGGGATCAACTATTTCTTTTCACACTCAGTAGTTGGGTAGTCTTCCAAACTAAACAAATACTTGCACTCAAAGCTTTTCATTGTACTAGTTTGAGCATATAAATTTAACATGCAAATGGTATCTGCTACATACCAGTTTAGGTTTCAGTTGAGTAACATTATCACCATGACCTAAGCGACCATATTCACCAAGACCCCATGTATACAACTCTCCATTGGAGGTGATTGCTGCACTATGAGAACTTCCACAAGCAATGTCTCTAATTCTTTTAGATTTGAGGTTTTCTATCAAACGGGGCTTATCCAGACTTAAGCGATTGTTGTGTCCTAGTTTTCCATCCTCTCCTTCACCCCAAGAAAATACCTGCAAAAAAGAATCCTATTGGTCAACATAATCATAATGCAATTTCTACTACCTATTCTATAAAAATGATATGGTCAAAGTATTATTAAAATATGCAAACAAATACCAAGTGAGAACTTAAGTATTATTTGCTAAATATGTCTTTGTTACTGATAAAAAGGCAGACTGCAGCTCAAAGCATGACAAAAGCATGACAAAAGCAACTGTGCTATAACTAGCCAATTTATGTCTTTTAAGGTTAGATGTTAGTCAAACAGAGTGAATGGTCTATATGTAGTGTCTTTTTATACTACTGCTAGCTGAAAAACACAGTATTGCCCGTGGTTGATGATTATTCCTACAAATTTTAGACTTAGGCTGCACTTTCCCAATAGTTTTGTGTTTCTTTGGAGGCATTTAATAAAAGAACTACATAAGGCTGAGACAGAATATTAAAAGATCCCAAAAGAAAATTGTTTATGTGAATGATTATTAAGATTACTCAGGGATCTCCGTCTAGGGGATATGTGAATAGCGACCACAAGGTACCCAAGCTGAGCAGAACATTACTTCCACTTACTGGTGTTTTGCTCCTCACTGTAACTTTTCTATCTGACCTTACCTTGGTCATCTCTTGTTCTCTTCCGACCCCGGTGCTATTAGGGTTCCCGAGGGCTAGGGAGTCTTTATTTTTCCAACCTCTCCATTTCTCTAATTTCTCTATAAAACCTTAATCCCTAACATGCTGACCTGTCATGGCATGTAATACGTCCTCTGATTGGTAATCAGAGGATATGGTCAGTGAATTTATTTTGATAATTCTCCCGGTCAGGTCGGTGAGACCTGTAAACCAACGACAGGTGTGGTCCTCCAGACATTCTGGGGGTTGTGAGAGAGCGATGTGACTGCCAAAACATAAAAATATGGTGCTCTCTAAAAAAACGGTTACGATTACTGCTATTGCTCTCCTCAATATTTGTGAAAAATATTGGAGAGCAAGAGGATTAATGACATCATTGTCAGAAATCCAGCATTAGCTAACAACAACATATTTATTAAGAGTGTAATTTGTTTTTAATGTTGGTATGAGTTGGTTAAATGACGAAAACGTGTTACTAATGTTCATTGTTACAAACAATTAAGTTTGTTTAAAGACGTCATAAATATTTCCATATTTAATTTTAATATATATGTATAAATAAAAGAATTATATGTGTTCAATAATGAAAGCGAAGGGAGAATGGCTAAGGATCGCTTCCCTAACAATGCGGCAACTATTTGATGAACGCATGCACGGATGTACACGTGGCAGTCGGAATGATACACTCGGAACTAAAAGAATTAGGATTAGTATCTATGTGTTTGGTGAAGATGGACGTATTTTTATGTGTGCCCGTCATAAAATAGTGAAAGTAAATTTCCTAAGTGTTTAAAGACCGTTAATTTGTGTAAAATAAGTAAGACATTAGCTAACTTTAATAAGTTAGTTAATACAAAGTGCGCGATTAAATAAAAGGACGTAAAATAGACGAAGTGTAAAGTGATAGAAAACACTTTTAGCGAAATATCGCTAAATTTTTAGACATTAAATCCCGGCGATGCTAGGGAAGTCGATCCACTGAAATAAAATACTTACTACTGTAATACGATTTAAATACTGTGGACAAGAAGGTGCGAATAAAATATTTCACCAAAGTTAACCCCGAGTGTATGTTCATTCCATCCAGTACCACGACCCGAGATAACGAAAGAGTCAAAAGCTCATCACCATCACATTTGTTAATCATAAAAACAGCACCAAATGGCTTACCCAAGCGTGGAGCACGAATTTTGGATGGAATGAAAATCTACGGGAAATGAACTTACGCGAAATACCAAGTGACGCCAAATCTTCGCGCCAAAAAGGAAGAAGACGCCATTAGACCATCGTTTGAAATTTACGACTTCGGAAACGCCGATGAACGGATAATCAACGCAGGAAAACACCAGAGATCAACTAGCGAAGCCAACCGCCCAGGAGACGCACGTCACTGGATAAATCAACGAGAAAAAAGTAGGACCAAAAATTTTTATTTTCATATTCATTTTATTTTTATGTTACTTCGAAGCGGCAAAATAGTAGGTCTTTTAAGCAAAAGTGAACTGAATAAAGAAACTAGAATGTCGCGAAAAGAGAGAGCTCTAGTAACAGGAGTAGGGGAAGGGGCAGATAGACCTAGTTATCAGATAGAACCAAAAAGCGAGGAACAGGTAGCAATAGGAAAAGACCAAAGGTTATTAATTATCATGTTTGAAAGACTAGAACAAAGTTTAGGTCAGAAAATGGAACAAAAGAACGTAGAATTGAGTCAGAAAATAGAAGGAGTGAGACAGGACTTAGAAAATAATAAAAAAGAGATGAGACAGGATTTAGAACAAAATAAAAAAGAGATAGGTCAGAGAATGGAACAAAATAAGGTAGAATTAAAACAGGACATAGAACAAAGTTTAGGTCAGAAAATGGAGGAAGTGAGAAAGGACTTAGAGCAGAAAATAGAATTAGGAAGACAGGAGTGTAAAGAAAATATGAAAGTAATGGAAACTAATTTGAAATTAGTACATAAAAACATAAATGAGACAAAGGAAGCTTTAGAAGCTAGGATACAAATCATAGGAGATAGGATGGGAAAATAGAATCGGAAATGAGAGAAAATAAGATTGTATTAGAAGGAGAAATTGGTTAATGTAGAGATGAAATAACAGAATGTAATGCAAGTGTAGACTGTAAGATTACAAATGTAAAAGCAGAAATAACTGAGGAATTAAGGAAAGAGATTGAGGTAGTAAAGAAATGAATTATTAATGAAACCGTAGAATAAATTGTAATTCCTAAAATTAAGACTATGGCTGATGTAGTACAGTCACAACAAGATGCTATGAATGATATGAAACAAAGTCACTTAGAAATAAAGAATGATTTAAAATCAATTTGTGAAGAAATGAAAAAAGGGAAAGAAAGTTTGGCTAATGTAAATGATGTTGTGAATGCACTACAAAGGCAAAATGATGATTTAGATGTAAGTAATGTACAAGATAAGAGTTATTACAATGACGTACAAAATGTTGACTCACCATACAGAGAAAGAGGTTTACAATTAAACAATGACACAACACATGCTACACCAACAGCATACTACATGAAATCACACCACCTACATTTGACGAGGAGAAGGGAGATGATCCAAAACTCTTTGTCAAAGAGATGGAAGAGTATTTTAAAGTGAAAAGGATACCAAATGAGCTTAGGATGATGATAGTTAAGAAGAGCTTAAAAAACAAGGCATTAGAATGGCTTAGGTTAACACTAGCTGGTCATGAATCGTATAGCTCATTCAGAAATCTATTCCTATCAAGGTATTGGGGCCCAGCTAAACAGAACCAGACAAGGGTAGAGTTAGCGACAGGAAGATATGATCCGACCAAAGGGTTATCGCTAGTCGATTATTTTATGAAAATAGCCAACAAAGGAAAGTTATTAGACCCTAACTTGTCGGAAGCAGAGTTAATTACCAGCATAACAAACATTTCCCAGACACAGTGAGAACAGGGTTAATTGTTGCGAGACCAGTAGATTTTGCAGATGATAGAATTACTAACAGCCTTCGAAACACAAAATGGTCGGCTTAATGAGCATAGACATAGAAACGGTCATCCAAACGCACCTATCTTAAATAGGAGCACGGCTACAAACAACCAGAATGAGAGAGAAGATAGAAATACTAGGAGCACCCATGACAGGGGGAGAGGGGCACACCATTTCCCACAACCACACAATCATGGCGATAGGATGGAGAACACGGGACAGTGGTACCGTGACACGATACCAAGGGGGAATCGAGACACCAAACATATACATATGATCGTGGAAGACCAGGAGACCGTACCCATCAAGTGAACCACATACGATTCTGTAGGGAGTACTTAAACAGCCAAAGGTCGTCATACAATAGGGGTTCACACCAAAGGGGCAGAGACCAATGGAACACCAGCAACATAAGACAAGAGGAACAGGATGAAAATGTGCCAAATAGGGCAGATGTTGCACAGAATACGGAAACAACAACCACCACCAACACTCATGGAAATTACCACGACTAAGTTCGTCCCAATCCAGTTGATGACCAACACAAGACCTATGCGATTCACAATTGACATCCACACATGATGGCCACACAAAGAGAAGATGGTACTACTGTACACTGGACCGCTGGTCATAACAAAACAGCTGGGCGACAATACATATGAGCTACAGAATACAAATGGCAAGTTGGTAGGAAGATACCATAAAAATAAATTAAAACCATACAAAGAAAGGACCAAATAGTCTTTGCCAACAAACATGTAACGCAGGAATAGTAGAGATGATGGAAAATAATAATTTTTAATGGGTTACTTATAGAAGGTTATGTTCAGATTGGAAAATACAACAAGAAAGAAAATCAACATAGTGGTGCGGTTTTTGCGATTATTATTGACGACGCTGTGTCTTTAAGCTAATGAGATCTTTTTGATCTCAGGGCTTGGTAACGGATGGAATGAACATACACTCGGGTTTAACTTTAGTCAAACATTTTATTTGCACCTTCTTGTTCACAATTTTTAAATTGTATCACAGTAGAAAGTCTTATTTTAGCGGATCAACTTCCCTAGCATCGCCAAAATTTAATTAAAGGTCTCTAAACACTTAGTAAATTCACTTTTACTATTTCACGACGCGTACACATAAAAATGCGTCCATCCGTGCCGAATCTGGAGACGCTAGTGAACTGTTTTTTTGGCGTCGTTTTGACGCGACACCGCCTTTTTCATATTCATCCGCGCAAATAGTTATTTCTCGTTAGGGAAGCGATCCCAATTATCGTCCCCTACTTTTATTATGGAACACAAATAATTCTAATATTTATACACATATATTAACATCAAATATGGAAAGATTTATGACGTCTTTGTGCAAACTTAGTTGTTCGTAACAATGAACCTTATCAACATGTTTTCGTCATTTAATTATCTCATACCAACATCAAAAAACGAATTACACTTTTAACAAACATTTACATGAACGATTTTCTTTTGGGGTCTTCTAATATTCTGTCTCAATAGTCATGGGTTATATTGACCACCAAGAGCATTGTCAACAAAGACAGATGAGGACACTGATTGTCATTAAAGAAGTGAATTATAGCGACGGAAAACAATGGGTTTTTGACATAAGGATGTCAGGGACAAAAAATAAAAAGGAATCAATTGTGATGACAAAGATAAAATATTTTTGACACAAAGGTGTCGAGGGTGAATTGAGAAGAAAAATAATACAATTGCAGAATAATTATAAGTATAGAAGTTTTCTCTTATAGAGATAAGAGTAAAAGAGATGACAATTAGTGAAGTAAGAAAAACCATAGTCAGAAAAGCAATGCCCATGAATTAAGATGGATATAACCAATGTTAAGCTTGAAGGAATGTCGAACTAAACAATTGTGAATAAGAACCCAATTTCACAATAGCATCATTAGTAACATCAGAGTTTAAGAATTGACTCCACGACCTGCCTATACATAATAAGCTTGCAAGACAAAAGAAGGCAAAGAACTGAATAAAATATTGCCATAAATATGATCATAATCATTAGCTCAAGATTTGTATCCTGTTTTTCTCTCCTTATAATAAGGAACATAAGTCAAAAGTCACATAATAAACCATGATACACTTAAATTATATTTGTGTCAATGTCAAATGTATAATAACTGAATATGTGTTGTATAATAACTGAACATGTGTTGTATAATAACTGAATATGTGTGGTATAATAACTGAATATGTGTTGTATAATAACTGAATATGTGTTGTATAATTTCTGAATATGTATTCTATAGTAACTGAATATGTGAAATTTATAAAGACATGCTGTGTCATACCAAAACAAAAGACAAAAACATACAGCAAAGAAGACTGTAAAGAAAAAAGTATTGTACAAAGTGATTGTATCAGAGGAATAGGGAGAAGTGTTGTATTGTGTTTCAAGATTGTAAATATAGGTTGCAACTTGAAAAACAAAACAAGGGGCATGTGAGACAGAATATTAAAAGACCCCAAAAGAAAATCGTTTATGTGAATATTTATTAAGAGTGTAATTTGTTTTTGATGCTGGTATGAGTTGGTTAAATGACGAAAACGTGTTACTAATGTTCATTGTTACAAACAATTAAGTTTGTTTAAAGATGTCATAAATATTTCCATATTTAATTTTAATATATATGTATAAATAAAAGAATTATATGTGTTTAATATTGAAAGCGAAGGGAGAATGGCTAAGGATCGCTTCCCTAACAATGTGGCAACTATTTGATGAACGCATAAGCGGATGTACACGTGGCAGTCGGAATGATATACTCGCAACTAAAAGAATTAGGGTTAGCATCTATGTGTTTGGTGAAGATGGACGTATTTTTATGTGTGCCCGTCATAAAATAGTGAAAGTAAATTTACTAAGTGTTTAAAGACCGTTAATTTGTGTAAAATAAGTAAGACATTAGCTAACTTTAATAAGTTAGTTAATACAAAGTGCGCGATTAAATAAAAGGACGTAAAATAGACGAAGTGTAAAGTGATAGAAAACACTTTTAGCGAAATATCGCTAAATTTTTAGACATTAAATCCCAGCAATGCTAGGGAAGTCGATCCACTGAAATAAAATACTTACTACTGTAATACAATTTAAATACTGTGAACAAGAAGGTGCGAACAAAATATTTCACCAAAGTTAAAACCGAGTGTATGTTCATTTCATCCAGTACCATGACCCGAGATTATGAAAGAGTCAAAAGCTCATCACCATCACATTCGTTAATCATAAAAACAGCACCAAATGGCTTAAACAAAGAGTTAATTACAAATCTTAGGATACTATAAAGAACAAAAAATAAACAAAACAAATAAAGAAAAACACCGGAAGACACTATGTAAAAGCACTGTTGGACAACCAGAAATACTACAGGAAGAAAAGCAAGTTGACAAAACCCTGTGAATGCAATACATTGCATTTCTATTTCAATCATATAGAAAATTGTATGAATTGTTTGTGGAAGAGGGAGTACAGAAAGAAGTGTGACAGTGTTTCCCAAAAGAAACGTGAAAAGAGAAAAGCATGTGAATGAAATATGTTGCATCTTTATTTCAATCACAGAAAATTGTATGTTGAAGGGGTAGAAGACAAGGACATGTCAATGTGATGCTGACAAGAAAAGCAAGTGGAGAAACCATTGGAATGTAATATGTTGCATTTCTATGTCAGTCATAGAAAATTGTATGAATTATATGTTGAAGGGCAAATAGAGAATACCATGTGAATATAATATGTTACATAGTAAAATGGATAACAAAACTAACACAAATAACAATAAATGTACTGACATGGAGCTGTTGTTTTTAAGCACACTTAAAAACCATCGGTTTGGCCAGGATCTAACCTACTGAGCCACCCAGACTGTCTTAAAAGGCAACTCTGCATAACACTGCAGTGGCCAATAAGCAACCCAGCCAAAATCATCCCACAGCAAGATGCACAGTTACTCAGTTTATCAGGATTCCCCCACTGCTCAATGCTTATTTTGGCAGAAGACTAAAAATTCTTTGCATCAGCATGATAGTGTCACTTTCCACACTTCAAGCTTAAAGTTTTCAAGTAATACAGGATATTATAATACTGGATATTGTGGCAGCTGCCTTCTCTTCCAAGTATGCCATTTCATTTCCCGCCAAGTCAACATGACCAGGAATCCGCGCACACACCACAATAAGGTCAGAAGCATATAAAACATGGGAGGGCATCGTGCATAATATATGGATTCCTTGTATAGTAGGGTGGTAATATTACAGCTCATGAAGGCTCTTAAGTGCACCAAGGGAATCGTTCAAAATGAGGCAGTCACCCAGTTTGTTGCGGCAGCTATATAAAATGGCTCAGCATGTATCATGCAGCTTCGCAATATAAACAGAAGTGCTGCTATGAAAACCGACTGTATGTGTTTCATTCCAAAAACATAGGCATTGGTGCTCTTAGATCCATCAATGTAGATCAAATGTCAATCAGTACAGCCTGACAAAAAGTGTAACAAACAAGTGCCCCAAGATCTAGATGGAATGTAGCACATAACCAAGGGGAGGTAGAACTTCTCCCCCTTTAAAAACCTTAGATATGTCAATAGCATGCTTCTTCAGAAGCTCCCAGGAATAACAGCCAGCCTTGCACTAAGGGAGCTGTTTCTATAATATTCGTCCAGCAAGCTGTTGAAAGAAGAAATTAATGTTCATAATTACCTAATAGTATATTGCACCAACATTGCATAAGGGATTCTGAATGATTCGCCATAAAGCTTCACAACTGGGCTAGCTGGAAAAGCTTCTATTGCCATGCAAATGTCCCAATTATGCACTGTGTTTAATCTCAGTACAGATGGTAATGCTGATGAGCAGACAGTACACCCATAATCTAGTTTGGATTGGATCAGCATGTGATACAGTCAGAGCAGAAATGTCCAATCTGCTCCCCATGGTTTGCCACTTAGTAGCCACATTATATCCAGAGAATAGCCACATCATGCTCTCAACTGTGCTGTATGCAATGACCAGCTAAGCTTCCTGTTGAAGTTCAATCCCAGGAAATGCATTTCATCTCCAAATGGAAGTAAATCTGGACTGAAATAGAGCAAAGGTGGTAATCATCTCCTACAGTGCCAAAAATTAATGCAGATGGACTTTTCAGTTAAGGAACGAAAGCCATTTTTGAGTCCATTCTTGAAGATTGTCCAACCATGGCTGCATGCACTGTTCCAAAAAGGTTTGAAAAATCTGATCCGGCCCTTACTCAGAAAATGTGGTCCTTCATGAATTTCTGAATGAACAGTAGTAGCCATCCTCATATATTCCAGACTTGCAGGGAACACAGCATACCTGCTCGCCAGCTTATATCATAAGCCTTCGCTAGGTCAAAAAATATGCCAGTGTTTTGACAGTTCTTCATGAAACCTTCATTATCTGTGGCGATATCGACAAAAAGTGGTCAACAGTTGTATGATGATGTTTTGAAGCACACTGAATGTTTGTCAATAGGTTGCAGGTTACCAACCATCCATTGAAGATGCATTCCATCTCCCTGCAAACCCAATTGGTGATGGCTATAGGACGGTAGCTGGAGGGAAAATGACGGTCCACTTCCAGCTTTCAAAATGGTTACATGGTGGCCTCTCACTATTTTCCTGGAAGAGCACTGACAGCCCAAACACAATTATAGACCTTGAGCAGGAATGTCTTTCCTTCAGGAGAGAGCTGTTGTAACATTTGTATGTGAATACCGTCTGGTGCTGGTGCTGATAGACAAAGATGAAAGGGAAAATTCTAAGTCTGCCCTGTTGAAAGGGCACTGGAACAAAATATGAAACCTTGAGAGATTCCACCTGACTCTTAATTGGAAGGAATTCAGAGGAGCAGTTATCTGAGATAGACACTTGAGGGAAAGCACAGCCAGAGGTGTTAGCATTTTTTGACTGTCATGGAATGATTTACCATAATGCAGTTCCCCCTCACATTACTGTTACAGCAGTATTGGCGAAGTTGAGGAAGCACACTGCAAGGAAGTGGCCAGAACTTTTCAGAATGGGTGGCAACTTCATCGTGAGAATGCATAGCCTCATGTCGCAAATCTAGCCTGGAGTTTCTGACTCTATTCAACACAGCACCCACCTTATAGTCCTGATCTTGCACCCGGTTGATCTTTTTTTTTATTCCCACCACTAAAGGCAAAACTTTAGGGCATTCAATTTGAGAACTCTGAAGCAGTGCTCAAGAAAAGTGAGGTAATTCTCAAGGACCTGACACCATATGTTCGAGGACTGGTATAGATGCTATAAAAAATGCATTCAAGCAGGAGGGAAGTACTTTGAAAAAGATCATGTAAACATTGAAATGCAGTAAGAAACATCTGTGAAAAAAAGTAAGTCTGTCTTTGTTGATCAGCTCTCGTACTCTGGTGAAACAAAAACTGTTTGTATTGTTATTTTTGCTGTTATCAAGTAGGCTGGAAATCATACATGGTTACCAATCACAAAACGTGGGAAATAAAGGTTTTTCTCTTTTATGTTTTATTTACTAGTGGTATACTAATATGCACAACAATGTTTTTGTAATCAAGCTGAATGTCAACTGTAAGTAAACAAAAATGTCTGTCGCACCCTTCCTTATGTCTAGAATGTTCACATTACAAATGAATGTCAAACACATTCGTAGTACACCACTAATGCAACCTTTTTATCTTCAGTTGTGCTGGACAATGAAATAAGATATTACTGTGTTTGGGAACAGGTCTCTATATAGAAGACTGACTTCTCTGGAGGTATGTTAAGCTAAATATCTTTGGTGTACTGTGCACAGTAATTGGTACGAATGGCTTAAACGTGTCCATCATATCTAGACATTTGAAATTATTTTCACAAATGAAGAAATGTTTGACATACTACTACTTTATGCAGAATGCCATCGAAATGACACACATGCAGCACAGCTGTATTTCAAACATTCCCCTCAGAGTCATCATTCAACCCAACCTACTTTCATTAATATTGCTACAAACTTTTATGAGACTGGAAGCTTGATGTCACTAAAGCAGGCCTGAAGCAAGAGAGTGGCAAATGAAGCACCAGAAGTTGCCATTCTGGCAGCCCTTGCCATAAACACTCATGCCAATTCTTGCAAAATGGGGAGATGTATTGGTATCCCTTGAAAAAGTATCTGGTGCATTCTTCACAGGCATACTTACCACCCATACCACCTCTCACGACAATGAGTTTCAAATATGCCTTAGAATACTGCTAGTGGGTTCTGTAGTAAGGTCATGGCTTTATGAGTAGAGTACTCATGTATCAGTATGAGGTAGAATCAGAAATGAAAAATGGAAAGCCACAGCAGGACATGTTGCCATGGTATAACCATCTGATTATGATCTAATTCTTGTGAGCTGCTGGGAGAATGTGAATCAAATGAAGTTAGGGCTATGCCGACATGTTGCCCTGGTGCCTTGGTGCAGATGCACTTGGAGTGGAGGATCTGTGGTTCAGATACTGGCTTTGAGTTTTCATTTCCGATTCTATCTCATAAATTTTCCATACACATAGTTTGTGTGTGTTAGAACAATCAATTATCTATGATTGGCTTGCTGTATAGGGCACGATTAAAAAAAATTCACAGGCATCGACAAAGAGCAGGTAACTTCTATATACATGTCACACACTTTAAAGGAACATCAACACTGTATTTTTCTTTCATTTACTAAGAGTATTTCAAAATTTAAATAAGAAGTATAAAATATATGAAAGACTGCTCTTAGGGCCCAAATTTCTTGTATCCTTGCTTAAAACATGTACTTAGGAAATCACTTTCTACAATAAATACCAATATGTACAATGCAGTGGCATATTTCAGTCATATGCTAATATTCTGGAAGTTGATGACTGTTGTTGGATCAAATTAAAATAGAAAATGGGCAGATTAATCACACTAAACAACATTCACTTTTTAAATTTCCTGGAACATGTTTCATAGGTTAGCTTCCTCCATTATCAACTGGACATCGACTGAACTTGTTTGTAGAGGTTGGTCCTTCCGTAGATTGCTCTGGTGGTGATTCTAAGAACTTGCACAATGGGTCATTTTCTGGGATATCGAAATTGAAAACTCTGTCCTTATTTGAAAGGTAGAATCAGAACTGAAACATTCAATACCACAGCTGGGATTTGAACCACAGACCTTCCGCTTTACATGCAACTGCTCTAACCATTAAGCTACTGCGACAACTTGCCAGTATGACATTGAATGGGTTGGAGAATTCAATTTCATACTGGCAAGTTGTCACAAGAGCTTAATGGTTAAAGCAGTTACATGCAAACCAGAAGGTATGTAGTTCAAATCCTGGCTGTGGCACTAAATTTTTCAGTTTGTTGGCACTAATAAATAATAACTCTGTTCTTATTCTCCCAGATGAAAATATGTACACATGTTGATAATTTAAAACAAATTAAAAATAATTTGAACATTAAAACAAATATAAGGAAACCAAGAATTATCACGTAGAAACAGATCTTCATCTGGAAGAACAAGGAGAAAGTTTTCAATTACAATATCCTTCCGAACAACCTATTTTACAAGTTCTTAGAATCACTACCAGAGCAGTCTACAGAAGGACCAACCTCTACAAACAAACTCAGTCATTGTCTCGTTGATAATAGAGGAAACTTAACCTCTGAAACATGTTCCAGGAAATTTAAAAGGCCAGTGTAGTTCAGTGTTATTAATCAACCCATTTTTCTATTTTAATATTTCAGTAACATTATTTGAGCATTCCACCCCTTTTACCTATTGGTACACTTTTTGAAACTTGTTTTAGGAACAGATATACACACAGAAGGATAAGACCACACTTGAAGAGTAGTACAGTCAACTGTAAAGATTATAGTGCAAAAAATAGGAAACTTTATCATTTTTCATAAAACACTTTTATTTGAACATATGTTTGTCTACCTTTCCATCCAGTGTTAAAGCCATTGCATGTTTTCCTCCTGAATGTACTGCCACTTTCTTTACTACATACTGACTCAAAGAAGTCAACTGCCGAGGTGAGGATACATTGTTGCTATGCCCCAAACCCAAGCGGCCATTAGTACCTTCTCCACAGGCATATAGCTACAAACAAACAAAAACTGCAGCATTAAAATATATTTAAGATATAATAATGAGGATTATGATAACAACAACAATAATAATAATAACGATAACAACGATAACAACAACAATACTAATAATAATAATAATAATAATAACAATAACAATAACAATAACAACAATAACAATAACAATAATAACAACAACAACAACAATAACAATAACAATAATAATAATAATAATAATAATAATAATAATAATAATAATAATAATAATAATAATAATAATAATAATAATAATAATAATAATAATAATAATAATAATAATAATAATAATAATAATAATAATAATAATAATAATAATAATAATAATAATAATAATAATAATAATAATAATAATAATAATAATAATAATAATAATAATAATAATAATAATAATAATAATAATAATAATAATAATAATAATAATAATAATATAGTAGTTATAGAAAAAGTGAGTCTTCTATTCACATTATATTGCTCCTCATACATTTTTTACTAGAAATAATTCAAATTAAGGAATATGGAAATGGTCACATGTGTAATATGGGAATCAAAAGCAATGTTTGAATATTGTATGTCTGGATTGTGTTCCTAATGAACCCACAATGGAAAATAGAATCATGTTATATGTTTCAAGGTTGTCACATGGCTATATAAATGGGAAAGCTATAAACTAAAACAAATATTTCATAAATGACTAATGCTACCAAAAAAGGTTATCTGACACAAATTGATTCAATGACTACGAGGTAGAAATACGAACTGGTTTGAGAATTCAATGCCATTCTGGCAGGTTGTCATAGTAGCTCAATGGTTAGAACACCCGCCTGGTAAGCGGAAGGTCTGTGGTTCAAATCCCAGCTGTTACATTGAATTTTTAAGTTCCAGTTCAACCTCTTAAACATTGCCCACACACGGCTTGTGTGTTTAAAAACACCAACAGTAAATTTCTTGGCATAAATAATGATTCAATGACTTCTACATTTTTTGTGTTACAAGTTTCTGTCTGTGTCTAACGGTTTACCAGCTGTACAAAACTACACAAAAGAATGAAGAGGAGTTCACAAGATTAAAATTAAAAATGTTATTAGTTATGAAAGTATTTTTAACATAAGATATTTTAATCAAAATTGCTAGAGCCATTTTTGGCAAATGAAAAATACCAAATTTTTTCATGCAAAGAACAGTTACAAGTGGAGATATTTTTGAAAATCTTCACTTGCATCCATAAAGAATCTGAATGATATTTGATGTTTACTAACTTTTCATTTTTCATTCGCACACAGACAGAACCATTTCCAATTTTTAAGGAGGGTGTTTCGTTTTGATACACCTCAAAACATGTACTTCTAGTACAATATTGAAATTAAATTTTTGAATGGAATACAACACATCCACATATACGAGGGTCCTTCAATAAATAACCGAACTAATTGTTTAATTAACACATAATGGCTTTATTTCACTAACATTTACCTACACACTTTCGAAGTATTCTCCCTCTGATGAAATACAATTATTCCAACGATTTACCCATTGTTTGAAACACTCATTGAACCCATTTTTGGCCAGTCTGTTCAGGATACCCATGACAACATTGTTCAACTCCCTATCACTCTGAAAATGGTGACCATGAAGCTCCTGTTTCACTTTAGGGAAGAGGTGAAAATCGCATGGTGTGAGATCCGGATAATAAGGTGGATGAGGCATGATCTCAATACCCATTTCTGCGATGACATCTTGAGTTGCACAAGCAGGGGCATTATCCTGATGCAAGATCCATCCTCTCCTTGCAAGATCTGGTCGCTTTTCGGCGATTTTTTTCTTCAGTGGCCCCTTCAGTACGTCACAATAGTAAGCAGCAGTTACTGTGTGTTGATAGTTACATGATCATACAGAATGCCCTGTTTGTCAAAGAATACAAGATGCATGACCTTTTCTGCACTTTTCTAAACTTTTGCTTTCTTAGGCCTATTGCTCGATGAATATTTCCACTGTGAACTCTCTTGTTTTGTTAACGGGTCATAATGGTGGAACCAACTCTCATCACAAGTGATGACCCTATTCAGAAAGTCTGGCTCCTGTCGTAACCTTCCGAGCCATTATTGACATGTCATGATGCGGTAACCCTTTTGTTCATCCTTCAGCACGTGCAGTACCCATTTCGCTCAAACTTTTCGATAGCCAAGATAATTGCGAATTATGTCGTCTACAGTTCCAATAGACAAATGTATTATGTCTGCAACTTTTGAAATTGTTATGCGATGATCTTCTCGCACGATTACATCAATTGTGTTAATGGTGACTTCCGTTTTTGCTGTTACGGATCTTCCAGGGTGCGGAGAATCTTGAAGGTCTTCATGACCCCCTTTGAAACGTTTATACCACTCAAAAACTTGTGTTTTGCCTAAAGCTTGGTCCTTGTATGCTTGCTGCACCATTTCAAAGGTTTCTGTAGGAGTTTTGTCTAACAGAACACAAAACTTTAATGATGCACGTTGCTGCAATTTCAGTTCCATGGTGGGTGCAGTAAACACGACCTCACGACTCTAACTCCCAACTGATTCACTCTGCATGACTGGCACTGACAGCACTGCTAGAGGAAGGATTCACCTTTCCACCACTAGCAGCCATGGTGCTCCAGGGTTTATCTAAATACAATTAAATTAGTTTGGTTATTTATTGAAGGACCCTCATATAAGGTAGGTAGGTGAAGTGGCACCTTGGCAGGCTTTCTCTGGTTTCCCCAACCAGTAGTTCCACCAATTGCTCCATCATCACCTTTCCATTCATCCATTTCACCCACATTTCATGTCATCCTCTTCCTCACTATCATACCTGGTGCTGGGCTGACCACCTGCTTCCAGGTCTTCACTCTGTCTGGCCAATAGGTTCGTCCAGTCAGTCCGGTCGGTCCGGTCGGTCCAGTCTACATGGAATGATAATTCTGACCACTTTAATTTGTTTACTTGGAATCAATTTGATCAGAATCTTTAATTACATTGTATTAAACTTATGTAACTTACTTTTCCATCAAGTGAGACAATAAACAATGATTTGGAGCCACCAGCTATGTGGATAGGTTTCAAAGCAGAAAGTGCTTCAGAATAAACAGGCAGCTTTACTTTGGATCCTTTCAATCCTCCAAGTTGATCCTTATCGTTTAAACCCCACACCATGACTTTGGTGTGAATTTCTGGTCTTGTATCTGATATATGGCTCTTTGATTGTGTGGCACAGATACTGGAATCCTAAATAAGGTAAAGAGGAGATCAAAGTACACATCTTAACATAATGTCTAGACTAGAATCCATATTCTCTTTGTAGATTACATAAAAGCATTCAATAAGGTGCAGCGTAAAAAGCTTTGGGATATAATGATAAAACAAGGATATCTGAGACATATTATTTTAATGATAAAAAATATGTATGTAAACATAAACATCTGCACTGATAAAGGCTAAAATATAAGCGATAAGTATGAAATAGTTAATTTAGGAGTATGACAGGGCTGCCCAATGGCAGTGACACTTTTTAATATATATAGATGCAGAGATAGCAGAATAGCAGAATCAGCTAAAACATAATTTAAAAATTAATAAAACAATGTTAAATACTGCCCTATTTGCTGATGATCGGGCTATTCTGGCAGAAAATGAGAATAAGTTACAAGCAGCCACATTTCAATTGGAAAACTTATAATTTAAATATATAACAGTTGAAAACTTATAATTTAAACATATCGGCAGTGATAACAAAAGTAATGGATTCACTGGGAAAATATCCAATAATGTCTAAAATTGTGATCCATAATAAAACTATAAACTATACAACATTTCACTTATTTAGGATGTGATGTTTCATTTAACTATGACAAAGATTTGAAAAATAAAATTTAAACATTTTAAACTATGTGTGGGACTATTAAGAGAACGTTAAGAAATAAAACACAGAAACAAACAATGCTAATATTTTATCAGATAATGGCTGATTTTGACTTATGGCTCAGAGATTTGGGCCATGAACATAAAATAAAAAAGAAGAATGATAAAAACAGCAGAATGAAATTTCTTAAACATGTTGCTGGATACTCCCTCACAGACCATATGAGAAGTAAAACTATTAGAGAACAGCTAAATATATCGCAAATGAAACTGCCATGACCATATACTCAGAATGCAGAATAATAGACCTGCAAAACAGGCAATGCAACATAAACCCACAGGAAATAGAGATATTGGAAGACCTCAATGCAGATGGGAGGATGACTTCTGAGCCGGAACAGGTCAATTTGGGCTATCTTCATGATGATGACGACTATGATGATGATGATGATGGTGGTGGTGGTGGTGGTGGTGGTGGTGGTGGTGGTGGTGGCGGCGGCG